>JACEVL010000806.1:165000-526040 GCA_020284085.1 Aporrectodea caliginosa | reverse complement strand
TTTTCCAATTTGAAAGCAGTTTCAGGCAATACTTGATTGACAAGTTGATGTGACGTAGGCTTAGTAGAACTATCTCTCTTTACGTACTTTTATAAGTCATCGACTTGACTGCTTGTTTTCATTAGACTGTCCGTCCTAGCCAGTGGCATAATGAAGAGTTTCAGTGCCCGGGGGCAAGAGATGATGACTGCGCCCCTTTTAATTTTTTGTACTTTAAATCGTTCTTGTCATAGTACTATGTACTACTGAAAGCTAATTTTGCACCCCCCCTTTGTGCTGCCTCCAGGGGCGGTTGTCCCCCTTCATTACGCCACTGGTTGTAGCTGACTAATTTTCAGTTTATTACTGCAAAGTACTTGAGTTGATTCGTTTAGACATCATGTGTTGATGCAATGATGACATGTTATTCAGACAACAGGATTCTACTGGTGATTCTGTGAAGTGCATTGGCTCAGTTGGCTGGCGTACCCCTTACCAGTTTTCATATCTGCATTCCATGACAGTTTTCATTATGAATCTCTTATTGTTTAACCAGAAAGTTCCCAAAATGTTCTTTGCTGTTACTTATTGTTTAATGTACTTCTGTTTTAGTTACAGATTCTAATATATACCGTTACTGTAACTGAAAACGTTTTGACAAAGTGAAAAAACAAATGTCTGTATCAGCTTTCCAATGAAGCTGTGACAAGTAAAACGAAAAATTAAGCAAGGTGATTATGCTTTGACGGTCGCTAGAGTTCAAGGAACTGACAGCACAAGGTGGATTATGCTTCATGTCAAGTAAAGTTGGAGCATTTAAGGACCTGTTGGACAACACATGCGACAGAGGGACGTTTAACTTTTCTGACTTACCATGTAATGACAGGCTTAAACTAATCTAACAGCACTTGTACCGGTACTGATAATGTGTATTGTAATAATAATAATAATAATAATAATAATCGGTGAGGATGGCCGTTAACTCCAGAACCTAAAACGCTCTTCAGATAGTTTCTTAGAGCACCTGAGGGATTATTTCTACCTCGGGCGAGAAAAAAAATATTATTATTACTATTTTTTTTAATCTATTGTAGAAAATAAATTGTCTGGAAAGGCAAAAAAAATTAATAATAATAATAATAGCAATTTGTGTTTAGATGACTGCCTGGTTTGGGGCAGGATACCATGAATGTTTTACTTTTATGAAAAAGTACTTGTGACGTAACATAGTCAAACTGGTTAAAAATTTCTCTGTTAACTAGGCCGTGTTTGAGGAGTATTAAAGTTTTGCATCAAAGTCTCTTAACAGTAACTTGAATTGTACATGAATTACCTTTGATTTTATTTGCCTGCAGTGTTTTGCTGTGTTGTGTTTATTTTGCAGTCCAGGCACAGCACAGCAGTTTGTCTTGAATGAGTTTAGTTTCAGTGTTTGATAGTTGTTTATATATAATATTTGATTTTCTTAAATAATTGTCCATTCATTTAGTAACTGTGGTAACTGTGAATCATTCATTTTCTCTTGAATCAAATGCCAAATCAATAATTTGGATTAATATTGCAAATGGAATCAGACATTGCAATATACAGAAATAAACAGGTGTGTTTACTTATCAGTAGATTTTTCTTGGATAGTTTGTTTGTTTATTCCTAAGAATAGGTAATCATTTATTCAGGAGATCATTTATTCCGTAGAACTTTTTATTTATTAGGTCATTTATTCATTAGATATGGCTGAGTTATGTGTATGGAGATAGGAATTTTGGCTTAAAAATAGCTCAATGAAATGTTGATTTGTTATACCAAAATACTCAGTTGCAATCTACAGCACTTTACACTTTGATGGGCTTCATAGTTGCACGAAGTTAGTCACAATAAACGCAAGAAACGCTATAGGCCCTACTGGTTTCCTGAAGCTGAACTAATTTCGATCCCGAGCCAGAGTGTAGGGTGACTAAGGGTGTAAAGGAATCGCAATCCTTTGGGCTTGCTGTTATAGACTGTTCTGCGGAAGACCTGCAAATGGCTTAGGCCTGTAGTGAACTAAACCTGCAGCATTTAGTTCGTCGTTTACCGTAACTATGAATTAACCGACAATAATTATTAGGCCCTGATTGTCGTAAACTGTTCAGCGTTGTCTGGGCCGATCCGTCTAGGCAGCGTGTTCTCAGTACGAGCCCTCCAGTCTAAGGGTTACAAAACAGCAGACTTAGGCTAATCGAAGACTGAATTTCTGCTAATGAATGATCACTCCATAGCGTATTTAATAATTTCAATGATTTTACTGATAGCCTTATAAATGTCATCAATCCAACTTCTATATTTACGCAACGAATTATTTTTCATCAATCCAACTTCTACTTAGGTTATACTCAGTGGCGGCGCTACAGCAGGTCGCAGCAGGTCATTTGACCTGCTTATTTTGCTCCCGACCTGCTTAGTGACCTGCTTAAAATTCTTTGGAATTGTTAATATCTTCTTTTCATTTCAAACATCAACATCTGTCCCATTATCCCATAGGATTACTATTGCAATAATTAGATCTAAACGACATTTAAACGTTTATGTCAACAGAAGCCTATGTTGTAAACTTTAAACTTGAAATGAGTATGTAGTCTTTTCCGCCGTTACGTCAAAAATCAAGGACCTATTATTATAGGACTTTCGCATCGGCTATATTTGCAAGTTCATGGACTGTTGGAAAGGATTGTTCTAGGTAACGGTGGTAACCTAGGCGTTTGGCTCTTTTTAGGAGTTTTTCCAGGCACTCTTTATCGGAAGCCAGGATAACTCCACCAGGATGGGGAGGCATATAGAAGTTTAGCAACGGTAGTGTCTGCTTTGGTTACATTATGGATGGATGAGGAAGAAAGGCCATGGGTTTTGAGTTTTCTGATAGCATAAAAAGAGGAGGAGCAAGTTGCTGTGAGGTGGCCTATGGGCTGTGAGTTTGAGATTATCTTGAAGGATGACCACCCAGTATTTTCAAAGTTTTAACTCGGGTAATACTAGGTAATGTTGGAGGAGGGTCAAATTGGTGTCGAGGGCGGAAAATGATAATTTGTTTTTAGATTTAGAGCTATTAAGGTAAGGTTATTGGCAGAAGCCCAGGTAGAGATTAAAGCGTTAACACATTGAAATAATAATTTTAGCCGCAGGTTTAAAATTTATTTTTGAAAAGTATCTTAGAAAAGTATTTTGGAAAGTATTTCGGAAAAGTGTTCTGAATTCTCCAAAATACTTTTCAAAACTATTTTGAAAATACTTCTACAAAATAATTTCCAAAAGTATTTTGAAAATACAAAATAAAATAGTATTTTCTATTTTGAAAATAGAAAACTATTTTCAAAATACTTTTGTGCCCATCACTGTATATAATATGTATATATAAGTTATGCTGCTTGAAGCGTCAAACTCAAACATTAATTTCTTCGACCTGCTGAATAACTCCCATGACCCTGACGCGACCTGCTGAAATTGTATAGCTGGCGCCGCCACTGGTTATACTATGATTTTTTCATGAATCCAGCTTCTACTTGCACTATAGCCTACAATGGTTTCAACAATCAAACTTCGATCTACTTACACTATAACATTTTTCATCATTCCAACTTCCATTTAGTCTAGTGGCCAAATTTTAGGTTTTTACATTGGCTTAGGCTAAGCCTTGCCCCCAGCACGATGAAGTTTTAACAATATTCGCAATTTTTCGGTTGAAAACACAAAATTACCGGTATTTTAAATCCCAAACTTCCCCCCCCATCATAAATTCCTGGCTACGCCACTGCATTTAGTCCTATATAAGCACGGATTATTTTCATCAATATCCAACCTCTGTTTAAGCAACAATTCTTTGCATCAATAGGCATACAAATTCTATTTAAGCAAGTAGGCCTATTATTTCCATCAATCCAACTTCAGCAATAAGTTGCAATAATTCTGTTCATCTAATGCAAAATTTCCGGCTTAACTTATAAACACGCTCTTTATTAACATTCGCCCTTTTGCTTGTTTCCCTTTTAAACATGTGCCCGTTTGATTGCGCCATTTTGATGTGTGTATTTCCTTTTTAAAGACTAGCTGTGTGGTAACAAAGACCATTAGCGTCGCCCTCCTCCTTTATCCAGGCTTGGGACTGGCACTGTCAGAAAGCGAACAGTGGCGGAGTTCTCCATTTTGATTTCGCCCTATGGGCCTATAATAGCCTAGTGAACCTCTGACTCTAAGCCTTCACCGTCCGCAACCGGGTAATTTCCGTTTCGGCGGTGGAGAAGAGATGCTGGTCTTTGTAGTGACCTCGACCATTTGCTACTGGTGTTGCTTCGATCTACTGACCGGCAGATGACGAATAGGCCTACCTGTTCTACGTAGGCCCTACATCCGGTGGTTCGAAAGATAACCTGACGCGCGTCATGCACGTATAGGCCTACGAGGGACCTCGAGATCTGGAGAAGGTGTTACGTGTGTTGCGAACAGGGCTGTGAAAGGCTTGGTTTTTTGCATTGGTTTTTTTTTTAAACCAAAAAACCGCAAATTTTGAAATTTTTTAAAACAAAATTCAAAATTATAAATGCCAAAAATGTCGTCTCTTCAACTCTCTTGGCAATTGTTGTATGGTCTTTGTTAGGCCTAACTTCGTTATATGGCATTCTACGGTTCAACTCAATCAACTGTTCTAGTTATTTTCATTTATATGTAGCCTATCTGATTAATTTGAACGGTATTATGCCATTTTTATGAGTTTATGATCCGAAATAGGAAAATCTCAAAAACAAAAAACAAAAAAACAAAAAAACCCACTTTTCATTTTGAAAAAGTTTGGTTTTTTGCACCTCTGGTTGCGAACGCTGTGCCCATCGTTGCTCCATTCTATCGACGCAGCTTGGTCCAGAGACTGAAAATAATAGGCTACTAGGCTTAGGCTATCTATCAACTATATAGACGGGAATTTGTTGGTTGGACTTCACGTGTTTGCGTGGCCGCGTCATCTTGGCGACTCTTCTAATTTCCTGCAGTGTGCAATGTTTAGACAATGACATTTCTACTCTTAAGTAGGCTACAGTGTAGGCCTACATTAGGCCTAATGTATATACTGCCGAAGGAGCGCTATTCTGAGACACTGAAAGGCACTATAGTAAGTTTCCAAATAACTCAGATTCACATTTCGGTGTAACCTTGCGCGCGTTATAAATTTATTTAATAATAATAATAATAATAATTTTTATAATTTCTAAGACCCTGGGGAATGAAGTACCTCAGGGCACTATAAACAAATTAAATAAAAATAATAATAATAATAATAATAATAATTTATTATTATTAATAACTTCAAATACATGAGCCTACATACATACATACATACATACATGCATACATACATACATACATCATACATACACACACATACATACATACACACATACATACATACATACATACATACATACATACATACATACATACATACATACATACATACATACATACATACAATGTCATACATACATACATACATACATACATACATACATGCATACATACATACATACATACATACATACATACATAGGCCTACATACATACATACATAATATTTTCTTTAATCAAGCGCCTGACAAACGCGCTACATACATACATACATACATACATACATACATACATACATACATACATACATACATACATACATACATACATACATACAATGTCATACATAGTTTTACATACATGCATACATACATACATACAATGATTGTGACATTTACTTTGAACTAAAAAAAATGGTTATTTATACTTGGTTATTTACTAGGCCTATTAATCTTTCTTTATCGTATACGGCCCCTAAAATTACGTCATATATTATTACGTGAATCTAGACCTAATCGCTGACTTTAACTTTTAATGTCGTTTAGTAAAGAGGACAGAGTATTTCCCTTAGGATAAGATTAGGCCTATAGACCTACAATGCAAAAACGTTTCAGTGATGAATTACCCGACAAAAGATGACGTGTACAATTGTGAGGTATTAGGTTACATATAATAATATTATGACGTTACGATGAACAACGTTTCTTTTCCGAAATACTTTCTAAATACAATACAATGCAATGCAATACAATACAATACAATACAATATACATGAAAATTTATAGCGCGCTTTACCAAGACAAGTCTTGCACGAGAGCGCGTTTCGCTACATTGTTAGTGATAGTCAGAGCTTCTCATTTGAGGCGATCGATCGATCGATCTCCTTGGTCGATCGCCTAGCAAAGGTCTGGTCGATCGGTAAATCGATCGCGCTCGGTGAGTTAGACTCCAAGCGGAACATGAAGCCAGACCATTATTTTATTTTATTAACGTTACTTGTGAAAGTTCAGACTAGGGCCGATACAACATTGCATCGACAAGCAGAGGAGGCTTATCGACGGCTAATGAGTGTTGCTTCTACTCTACCAGCCAATAGACAACCATACAATATGTAACTATACAAATACAAAAAATATGCTGAACACAAAAGGTCCCGAGGTCGACCGCGCATCGATCGCCTACTCAATCCAGCGCAATCGATTTTCAAATCGCCTTCTATTTTCAAATGAGAAGCTCTGGTGATAGTGCAAGGTAAACAGATAAGTTTTTAATTTTGCTTTAAGCTGTGCAACAGATATGCACTGTCGAACTGAAGCTGGAAGACGGTTCCATTCTAATACAATTAGAAATTTGTAGCGCGTTTTAACAAGACAAGTCTTGCACGAGATCGCGTATGCGCTGTGTTCTTAGATTCCTTTACACATAGGCCTAGTGTAATGAGAATAGATGAGGCCTATGCATATAAAATTACAAATTACAAACAATAAGCCTAATGTAATAATAATAATAATAATTATTATAAGCCTAATGTATTGTGACGACATGCATAAAGCATCAACTGATGGTCGCTTCAAGTGAAATCGTTGTCGAGGGTCATAATCCGTTGGAGAACCACGGACAAAATACAAGAGAATCACACAATGAGTTTACGGTGAGTAAGAGAGTTGGAAGAGCACAAAGAAATACAAGAACGCAGAGTTGGATAGCGTGTGCTGGTTGCACAGATTAATAGTCAGAACACAATCACATCAGCCAATCGCACGATTCACACTTTGATATAATGAGTGCTCTTAGAAACAACGTAGGCCCAAGACACCAAAGCAGGGCTCTCATAGTAAAGATATATTGATTCTGTTTGTCGTTCACAATCTGCAGTTAATACCAATTTATTTGATGGGACCATTTGTGCGCGATCGAGGCGCTGGTACTGTATTGGCAGAGATGACGTATTTTCCCCACGGACGAATAGTCTGACAACCACTGGCGACGGTAATTCGTTGAGCCTAGTTTGTGTGTAGAACATACATAGTATTTACTTATTAAGACACATGCTTAGGCTATGTATGTTCACCTAGTGGATATATATAGAGGCATTCGCATCACTGTGGCACAGCCTTTTACTATGGTCACACGGGGGACTGTCACTCTGCGATAATGGTAGACTTTATATAGCACATTTGTTGAACAAAGACGCTATGTGAATGCTCTAATATACACATACAGTCACTTGAACTACAAAGACCTTTTCTATGGCCCTACCAGAGACAGTAAACTTGCAAAATGAAATTGCCTGGCAATGCATGGAGATGTAATTTCACCCTTTCTGTCAAGTAACGGAGCTTCTCGTTTAAAATCTGATCATATTCTGTCTTCTTAGGTAAAAATAATGAAACCTGGACATTAAACCAGTTGCCTTAACCAGAAGCCGACTCTAGTTTGGTGACGGTTGGCAGATCCATTACATCTGATCATGTCACGGACTGCATTGTATGATTGGGATACGTCCCATGCTACTCCGTGTAAGAGAAATTGCGGTCGCGGTTCGCTTCCCGAAGGTGGCTTATTTCAGAGATTTAAATCCCGTTCTAGCAAGGTCCGTATACAGGAACCTTAGAGAAGTAGGCCTAAGTAAGTCTGTTCTTTATTCTGGGTAGGTAGGTTTAGGATAGTGGTAACATTCTGGCGCGTAGAGGCAACGGACCCGGGATCGCTTCAGGTACCCTCCTAAGGTCGACTCAGCCTCTTCATTCGCTAGGTGGCGTTGAAAAAATGAGTAGTAGGACATGATGGGCGCCTTGTATGACTGCCAAACAGTTAAATTCGACTCCTGTAATAACTGGTGATCATCCGTTCACACTATTATTCGTAATCATCCTGCGTACTTGTCAGTTTGAAATATTAATTTAAACGGAGATTTTATTAATATTATTATTATTATTATTATTATTATTATTATTATTATTATTATTATTATTATTATTATTATTATTAAAAGCTGGCAAACGCACAAACAAATTTTGTAAAAATAATTGTAGTAGGCCTAATAAGACGATAATTAGGATTTAAAAAATAATAAAATCAACTAAAAACAGTTGTCCAACTATAGATAGGCCTACAGCAGACGAGCCAAGATCTCCAAGCCGGCTGCAGCTGCAGGCCTGGCCTAATGAGGGAATCAAATCTAGGGCGCGGGCCGTTTGTGTGATCGTGGGCGCAGATCATAGTCAGTAAATCGAACACGGGGTACAATAGTAACAATACAATACAATACAAATGAAAACAACATCAACCGTGCCAGTCCCAAGCCTGGAACAAGGAGGAGGGTAATCGAAAACTACACAGAAACACCTGAAAAGATACAGAGGTCCCGAGTGGCCGAGTGGGTTGGTGCCCGCTCTCCACGCCCGCGACCCGGGTTCGATCCCCGGTCGGTCGGTTTATCAGATTAATTTCTCGGATCTTTACTGCGGGTGGCTCGGTCGCAATATAAACGTGGAGTAGGCCTACAATACAATACAATACCATACAACACAATACAACTGGGGCGCGGTGGTGTAGGGGTATGTTCGGTGCCTTGCAGCTGGAGGGCTGAGGGTTCGAATCCACCTCAAACGCCGCCGCGTAGGGACCCTGGGCAAGTCCTTCACTCGCAATTGCTCATGCGCTTCGGCGTGAAACTCCGATTCAGCGTCCGCGCAGTAGTCGGGAGCGCCTCTGAATCCCGAAGGGGCGCTATAACAAGTGTTCAATTACAATTACAATTATACGTCGATTAATGTCAGTGGCGTAACCAGGTCTTCCATAAAATTACGCAGTTTTGAAGAACTCTGAGGGGAGGGATCTGGGTAGGGGGGGCTGTGCCCTCTCCCCAGAGTAAGAAAAATTTTCATTTAGGGGTTTGTAATGGTGCATTTTGGAGACCAACTTTTGATTCAAAGTAATAACATTTTACATAAGTTCTTTGGAAAATTATAATTATAATTTCATAATTTGATTTTTAAAATGGGTTCAGCTGCAAAGTCCCAGCAACCAACGTAGACTAGAAACAGACAGACTCATCAAAGCAATTAACTAAAGCATAAGAAAATAAATTTATTTGTTGGTTTGTAATGGTCCATTTTGGAGACAATCTTTTTGGTTAAAAGTAATAACATTTTACATCAGCTCTTTGGCAAATTATGATTCATTCATTCATTACAGAGATTTACATAGCGCCCCTTCAAGATTATCTACTTAGGAGCGCACCCGACCCAACTCCGAAGTCCGAACAGTCTTGAAGTTAGAATAGAACGTGATCTGAGGGGCTCTCGGCATTAGGCGTAGTGCCAAAGGAAGCCCAGCAGGCCAGCAACAGAAAAAGCACGGCACTGCAGAATAGAAGTCCGCGACCGGTAGACAAGAACCTCAGCCTGCCTAGAAGAGCGAGGAGAACCACGGTGCTGGATGCTGAGGGTGGTGCTCCTGTAGACAAACAGAGACCACATCAGCGCCAGACCAAGGAAGAGATCCGGTAAGCGATCCACTGTGGGAAAGGAAGCCAATGCAAGACATCCCGCATATAGTCAGTAACATGGCAGAATCTTGGGATGCAACCAATATAGCGTGCCGCCGAGCGTAAGACCCGAACCGAGCACCCAACCCGAGTCGCAGGAAAACCCACCCAGAGGGCGCTGCAATAATCAAGACGGGAAACAACAAAGAAGTGGATAAGCATTAAGGCAGCATTAAAGGTTAAGGAACGGAAGACCTCTCTAAGCTGACGCAGCTGGTATACACAATCGCGGCATAGCAGGCTGATATGCCGCGTGAACGTGGAGTGGCCCTTACGAAACCAGATTGAAAAGTCGGCAGCAAATTGTCCTTATCAAGATACCTTAACATATACAGAAACCAACTTCATAAAGCTGCTGCTTTACGAGTGTCGCAATAGTTTCGCCAGTCTGTGGTGTCACGCGTTGGGAAAACTTGGAATGACAGTTAGGCCCTATAAATTGTTCTTTTGCCACATGCTGAGAACCGGGTTGTTCACGCTATCAACATATCGTATAAGCTGACCGATATCTGTTTTGTGCTCGCATCAAACATAAAGTGTACAACCTATCCGCACGACATTCTGCCACAATAATGTATCGAACTCACAGGCTACACAGGTGGATCAGCTGATTTTTGAATCAACGGACTTATGTACTGGGTTTTGCGTGGACCAGATGACATTAGCTTACGATGATTTAATCTATAGTGTCGGTCTGTGATCGAAATTTCAGAAGTGCCACGAAATTTGCGGAGTCTTCACTACATGTATGTCGGCGAAGGGAAATGTTTTACTGACTGTACAGTAATAAAGTCTGCACATTAGAAATTCAACGAATAATAGTAATCTAGAATGTCAAAAGTAATCTAAACGGTTAAAAAATTTTGAGAGCTGCTAAAATCTTTACAGAGTTGCGTAATTGCGTAATGCTAGTTACGCGCCTGATTAATGTAATTGCCGACGACACGTTTTATTTTGTCTGCAGTTTCTCTGTAGATTTTCTATATGGTTTTGGTGATGTACTTAACAGAACCATTTTAAGTTCAATAATTTTAAGTTCGCAATCACGACCAATCAACGCTGTCATTTACACTCTCACTTCAACAACTTCAAATGATTTAGTTCAGTCAGCATTATAATATTAGATCAGTCATCACACAGCGTAATGTATGTATGTATGTATGACATAATTTGGTACACCCCACTGTCTAGAACGAGGTTAGGCTACGCCTCTGGTACTATCGTTAGGGTCTACCTGAGCAGAACGAAATCCTATGCACAGAAAGAACCTTTTTGCCTCTCAAAGAAGACAGAAAGCATTCTGACGGTGTCACCCTCAACCCTTGGTCACGTGGACGGCTCCTAGCCTTAGACTTTACAGTGCCCAACACCTATAATTCTGGCCAATTAATTCTCGTCTAGCTTACACACAAGCAGTAGGATCAGAAACATTAACTCAGAACCAATTAGACAGCATTTACTACAACTGGATATTCATTCACTGCAACAGCAAATGCATGAATCAACAGCCTTGATGAATCAATAGCAAATACATCAAACGAAAATAAATTTTAAAAAATCAGTTCATATAATCATGGGCTGCACAGAAAATGACTATGCATATTTACATCTTTGAACTAGATATATGACACCCATCTTGCATACGGTGATTGCCTAACAATTATGACTGACTTTGACAGTTAAACATTTGGTCAAGCAATATATAAAAACGTATGAGTTTAAGTTATAATATAACACATCTGAGACAGTGCAACTCAGTCAACAAAAAATTAACACACAAAACCAGACAGAGCACATAAATTCAACATGCAGAACATCACTCGATGGTAGAACATTCCTGCAAAAGTTTAAATTCGCTTTTCATGTCAAGCATTTTGCGCTTGAATTTACCAAATACTGTACTTTCTAAACTACAATGTAATTATACACCAAAAGAACTATACAAAAAGAAAAATATCAAATAAATTCAACAACAGAAACTTGAACAGAAGTATAAAAAACCTTAAAATGAGAAAAAAACTCATGTATTTAGTAGGTTCCAATTAGGCTCTATAGCTGATGAGATAATATTGTAATGGAAATTTTAAAAAATTTATGCAAAAAGTTCTAAAATAAACGTTTATCGACAACAAGCACAGAGCTCAAATCTGTAGACTGCTTGCACACACGACTGGCTTCACATTTAAATGTGCTACAAAAAGGAAAGTCATGATAAAGAAAATTATTCTTAGGCACTGGTTGACTCCTTTCAAAAACACTCCATTTAACAACAGCAGACTTGCTCATTATATTCAAGCATTACCATGCAACAACATATTTATAACACAACATTGATGCAGAACCTTTCTTAAGATTCTGAATTTTTCTCAAAACATCATGGATCCTGAGAACTGCAAATAGCCTTAGATCTACTCCAACAATTGAAAATGCTATGCAATTTGTAATAAAAATGATAAGCAGTCAACTCTTTTGCTTTCAATTCATGTGTATTTCCCATGTTCTGCTTAGCTAGTCCAACATTTTCATCATCCTTACAGCAAATTAAGATTAAATGGATCTAGATAACACAGTCAGAAGCAATAAGAGTCAGACAAAAAGTCAACTAAGAATAAACCAGAATTACAGTATATAAAACTTTTAAAATACGTAATTCTAACACATTTGTGTCACCATTACATATTTTACCTTTTTTTATTTCATCATATTATGCCGGCGTGATCCACAGATTTAATTGCATATCATCTAACCCACAAACATAACAACTGCAATCCCATGACAAAAGACCTTGTTAAGCTCTCAACTTCTGCTTGTGCACACTGACTAATAGCAAAGACAATGAGGTCTAAGTATGCCCACACAAGTACTAATTATCATGTTTGATGTTGTCATATTTAACTTGGTTTTGTCTACATCATATCTGCTGCACAAAGTCTCCATCTGTTAAGTTATTACCTTCATCAAAGTCATTAAGCCTTGCTTGTTGCAAGCACACATTGAAAGCAATTTAATAATTGATGACCAAATTTTAAGAAAGTTTAACCACAAAATCACAATGATGTCGGTAAACAGAAAGTTTCAACAACATAACTGGTGTTGATCACAAATAACGAGAAAAGTTATCAAGATAAAAAAATAATATTTCAACGTTACCACCAGCACTCTACAAAAATTATCACTATCATTTAAAAGCGCTTTCTGAATATTATAATAATACTTTCTAATTATCACCACATTTATTGTAGTCTGTGCTCGTAGAACAGATGCATGGTAATGTACAGTAATCTATGTACACTTCATTCAACATAAATAGTCCTCGTAGGTGTTATCTTAAGGGTAAAGGACTCTTAATGGTATAGTTTGTAATCTATTGTACTTTCCTAGAGCCACATAAAAACATTTAGGAGAAACTATCTTTTGAAAGCCTGGATAAAACCTGATCAAATGCGCTCAGTCTAAGTCCAGCTCAACATCACAACTAAAAATCTAAACCATTGCTTTAGTTAGGTAAGAAAAGCAAAAGAAAAAGTGAGAGGCTATGCCTGAATATCACTCAAAATGGCACATAACAACAGGAAATTTTACATCACAAAAAAGCAGAACAATTACTTTACAAAAGAGGACTATTCTATTATGAACTTTGTTCTAATTAATCCAAGTGGACTTTGTGTCGAATTCTGGAAGTCACAATTTACAGAGATAAACTCTGAATTTCTACCTTAAGGAATATTAGAAATTTAAATGTTGGTTACGTAAGTTACTGGTCACCAAGGCAATTACTGAACATAGCCAAAAGTTCAAAAGCACAAGTTTACAGCAGATAAAATCATGCATATCTAAAAGGCCTCTTCAGCAGATTTTACAAGCAGATAAACATTCAGAGATGTCAACTTCAGAAATCAGATATGTTGTAAAATTACACAAACACAAGGAAAGTTTTAAATGTAATTATAAGTTGCAATTTCCTAGGCATTTTCCTAGCAAAAACTGAAAACTGAATGAGACCAAAACATACAGGAGAAAAGTAATATAATTCCTATCATTATGCATGTAGCACTGCATTTGTATGCTTACACATCTGCACAATGCACATGTATGACAACTCAGAAACACCGGCTCAATATAAATGACCACAGTGGAGAAGAGGGACTACTTGTCACTTCGTTATTAGAAAGGTTGCACTAAATCATAGTAATGTATTCTAATAATATCAGTGGTGAATGCATCTCTATCTTGGGCTCATTGCCTCACAAAATGTACTACTCCACTTTTACCTTTATGCATATTTCCAAACTTTGTAATTAATGACTTTTGTTTAAGTCTTAAGTGAACAAATCCAAAAATTCATAATATATAAAAAAATGCAATGTCCATAGTAATAAATGAATGAATGAATGAATGAGTACACCAAAAGACTAAATGTAAACTATAGATAAATGTTATGCTTCAAAAGTCAACACAAATTCTTTTTCAGACATTTTTTGGTACATTTGTGGTACATTTGCTAGCGGTCAGACACACTTCGCAGCATAACATACAGTTCGAATTTCTCAAGTAAATGCGGTGTGATGGCAACAACGCATCTCTCCTGATTCTTATAAAGTCTCTCTATCTCCTCGAAACCCTTGTCTCCAGAGACAATGGTGAACGGAATAGATGCTGGTACATCTTGGTTTCTATTTCCAATCTGAAAAGCACAAATTTTAAACAGGCTGAAACCAAGTACAAAGAGCAAACAACATTTGGGGGATCAATTTCTTTATCACAATATTATAGTACAATTTCTCTCCTGATTCAAGAGTCCTGAATATATTTTCTGCCTACATGTCTGTCTGTATTTCTGTAGAGGTGTTGTATAGGTACGATTTGTTACCTGTAAAGGTAATATAGTGTTGGTGGTTAGCATGTTAAATGTCTATCAACACAATTTGGGTTGTTAGCAAATCCCTGCTCTGACAGAAAGTTATTCAGAAATTTCTTGTCCTCTCTCACAATCCAAACTGCTCTGCTAAAAAAATGATATTTTACACCAAGTAAATGGTAAATACACATAAAGAGCAAAACAATATAGAGACAAACAAAGAATGTTTTATGTTACAAAAAGAAAGGGCCAGGCAGTTATACAGATGGAAACTTACCATGTCAACAATGGCGAAGTCGCTCGCATCTTTTGTGGTTCCACATCTGCTCTGGATGTGGACCTCTCCACGACTTTTGGCATAATTATAAACTGGGTCCCTGTTACAGTTAGACACACAGAAACAGTTACCAGATCATTCTGATTAGTCAAATAAACTGGTAGAAATAGAAACTTATAAATAAAGGGATAGAATGAATGTTACCAGTATTGTTGTACTCAGTTACTATTATAATTTAGTAATTTCTAATGCACAAAATATCAACCAATGGCACACCAAGCCAAGCTGTAATCAGGCCAACATACAGAAGATCAGTCTGCAGTTATGGCGGATAGCCTCGATAACACCACTTTTGGCATTCATCAAGGGCTGATGAAGTTCCAAGTTTTCTGTATCTTATTTATTGAATACAGTATTTTAAACCAAAGACACAGAGTACTGGTAACCAACTGTTTGCAACGTTACTGCTTTCACTAATAATATATTGCTTAAGAGTGTCAAGTGCTTCAACATTCGCCATACTTCAATCCCCTCAAAATGTGCTCTTTTCTTCATGGCCGACTGCTCGATTTGACGTATATCAAATTAATAGAGCAGCACAAACTCATGAATGCATGTTTTGCTTGCAAGCATAAGTTCAAGCAGTCAGCCATCAAGAAAAGAGCACATTTTGAATTATTCATGCGCAGGCAAAGTCAACAACTCATCAGCAAAGTCATTTGAATGCGGTGTCATGCATGACCGTTATGCATGAGTATTTGTACTGTTGAACGCAAGTGACTTAACATCAATAAAAACTTGACTTTCAATTGCTGACTGAGAAATTCCCTGCCTACACATACTCTTCTAGTGCCCGTGACCTCGGTGTCACGCTTGACTCCTCCCTCACATTCACGGAGCACATATCTAACCTGACTCGCTCCTGCTTCTTTCAACTGAGGCGTCTCAGAGCCATCAGACGATCGGTCTCTCCCTCTGTCTTTACCACCATAGTACATGCGTTTATCTGTTCCCGACTTGACTACTGCAACTCGCTTCTTATGAGCCTCCCGAAACAGCGTCTTTCTCCCCTTCAATAGGTCAGCTAGGCTCAAAGCCCGATGCCCTTGCTTTTCGCATATCTCTACATATATGCTTGGTGTCTTGCACTGGCTTCCTATCACTGCGTGCATCCATTATAAAATCCTCTTTCTAGTCTCAAAGGCGCAGCTGAGCAGTGCCCCAAAGTATCTTTCTGACTATATGTGAAAGCCGTTATCTGCGACCACATCTCTTTCCTTGCGCTCTGCTGATTGGCTAGATCTTTTTGTACCTAGGACTAGGACTGCCTTGGCTCAACGCCGGGCATTTGCTGTGGTTGGTTCCTCTACTTGGAATGACCTTCCCCTACTTAAGGGCTAAACTAATGACTAGTTTTTCCTCTTTGGTCTCTCGTTCTTTAAAGACGTTTCTTTTCCCCCGGGGTTTTCGTGCTGAGAGCGCTTCTGAATAGTTATTCTGAGAGAGGTGCTATATACATCTTTAGATACAATACAATACAAAGCACACTACAAGAATAATTATAAGTAAACATTCATAAATTTCTGCATTAGAAGAAGATAAGAATATTCTTTAACTGACCTATTGCTACCCGCATTTTGGTGTACAGACATGGTAATAAACATACATCATCCACTGAGCTTATCAAGACAGTTAAATATTCTAAAATCACACCTATTTTCCTAAATCCAAAAACCCATATATCATCCTAATGACGAAAGTTTTCCTCATCATTCCATCTGAGCAGGTCATGCAGTTATATGGCCCCACCCACCAGGACAGCAGTAGAGTCTGGAATACACCTTAGCACACAGCGGTAATGGAATCACCGCTGGGGCGCATGATGGACTGCAGCTGGTCCCGGTCACCCTGGCCAATAAAGCTTCACCAAGCTGGAGATGCTTAGAACATATCCTGGCCAGTGTTGTGGGGCACGGGTAAAATGCTGATTTGCTGATTGGGGACCGGTAAATGCTGATTAGAAAAACGCTGATTGATCATGCTGATTGGTGGGTAAAATGCTTGTTAGAAAATGCTGATTGTGAAAACAGAATGTAACAATCGGTCTTTATTATTATTAATCAATTACATGTATTATTACATGAATTATTATTATTATTAACAGATGTATTATTAAATGTATGCTGATTGGTTGGTAACATGCTGTTAGAAAAAATATTAAAAAATAAAAATCTAGTTTAAGGTCTGTAGTAACATCTAATTACCAAATGACTTATATGCTCAGTACAGTACAGTACATGCTGGATTTCAATCAGCATTTTACCCTTTGATTTGCCTGATAGGTAAAATGCTGATCAATAGGCATTTTCTAATCAGCATTTTACCCCTAACCCATCAGCAAATCAGCATTTTACTCGTGCCCGTGTAGGTGAGGACCATGCATGTTAATGTTTTGTCAGTACAATTAAGCAGATTTTGCACAAATGTTCTAATAAGTACCCTTACCCAAATATCACACCATAACTGCTATCTAAACTAATTCTCGGGTGCGGCCTGAATCCCCCAAACGAATTTCGGCCGGATCCCCAAAACTGATTTTCTAAGTCCGACCCGAATAAATATAATTGACAAATACACATGTGAATAGGCAGTATATCGATAAACACCAAGGCAACGCTATAGGTCTATATTGTGTTAACAATTTAACTCTGATTAGCTTTTGGGAGATCGGGCTTTTGTGTATTTTCAGCGTTTTCGGGGATTCGGGTTGACACCCTAATTCACTGTTGCAGCGTTTCCCAAACTATTATATGTTCACCCCCGCCGGGGTTAACATAAGGGTTCCGCGAAATATCATGAAAAGAAATGGGCAAGCTTATAGTATCGGGGGCTGAAGGATATGGTGCGTAAGTTTACTGGCGTTGTGTCAGTTAGCATTCGCGCAGCATGCCCAAAGATATTGTATAATCCTTCAGCCCACGATACTGTAAGTTTGACATGAAATGTTATTGATAAATTTTATACTTTTATTGAAATAAAACAATCCAATCAGTTTTTAAAAAATAACCAAAAGTTTTTAAAACAGTGTAAAACTGCCCTCAGTTGTCTTCTGTGTTTTGCTCCCCAATTAGCGATAATCCGAACTTTCAGTGTCCATTAATTAATTAATAACGTTTATTTAACGACGCCGTCATATCGACAATGATTGGCAACCATATTTGGTGAATAAAAGATTGATATATAATCACTTTCCAGTCCTGTGTATAATAGGTCCTTGTTCATGAGGTTTCTGTTTATTTTCGGGATCACACACTTTCACTTTCATTGTTTGACAGATCTTCTTTGGCTGCAAAGACTTGTATAAATTGCAGACATTTTTGCCAAACTGAATGAGGTTAATCTGTCACTCCAAGGAAGGCATGTAACAGTGTTCACAGCGCATGACAAAATCGAATCACTCTCACGTAAGCTGGGGTTCTGGGCCTCTTGTGTTGAAACTAGTAATGTGGAATTGTGTTTTCCAATCTTATGAATTTTTTATTGAAATGGATTGTGTTCTAGACGAAAACAATCGTAAGGAAATTGCAGACCTGGAAGTGAACTTGGTTAAATACTTTCCTTCCATGAAGGGTGATTATAATTGGATTCGAAACCCATTCAAAGTAGCGGAAAAATCAGCTAACTTTTCTTACAAAGATTATGAACTTCTTATTGAGATAACTTCAGACTCGCAAATGAAGCAGAATTTCAATGAACTTTCATTGATTGATTTCTGGAGCGAGCTAATTAAACAATACCCCACTGTCATGAAATGTGCAGTTAGCATGCTTCTGCCATTTGCCACAGTGTATTTGTGGGAAACTGGATTCTTATATTACACTGCAACAAAAACAAACTATAGAAATCAACTAAATGCAGCCACCTGACATAAGAATCCAGCTTTCTAGCATCAAGCCAAATATAAAAAAATTGTCATGAGTAGCACCAAAAGCACTGTATACATTAAACCTTCATGTACTTCCAGTATTGTGCTCCATGAGTCACTGCACTTTAATTTTAAATATAAGAGAAGAACTTGTTTTTATATAACTGCTTATATGAGCATGTGTTTAGTTAGGCCCATATTAGTATGCATCTCAGGTGCTATGCATGTCTCAATACGTTCAGCTGAGATTGGGGTTCCACCAGAAAATATTAAGATGCGAAGGGTTCCCTGGCCAAAAAGTTTGGGAAACGCTGCACTGTTGCATCAGATCAATATAAGTATTATTCTACCTCATGATTCAATTGCAGGGTATATGAAAGGTGTTATAGGAGTATTAAACTTCAGTCATTCATTGCGAACAGTAAAACAAAATGTGACACAATAATTATAAGCTGAAAATGCTTCTTGAACTGTGATTTTAATGATGGCATTTTGATCAGTACAATATGTCTTACTTTGTGGGTTCAGTCCAAACAGTTGATCCGCCAATAAATAACCAAAACAACGTTTTCTCTGGCAACGAGCACGGCAAGGCAGTGAAGAAGTTACTACAATTATCCACATCAACGAAAATAATGTGACTCATCAAGTGCAGATTCTGTGGGTTGCCTTGAGAGAAATTGATTGTACATTTTTTTTGAACCTTTCCTTGTACTATGGCACTACTATGCTTTTTCAAGGGATCTCGGTCTTGACCTTGGTTTTTTTTGCTAAGTTTCTGCTTTTTTCTTAGACGTCTGTCTGAAGATGTACTTTTTCGCTTATTTGCCAATCGTGATTTCTCCTCCGATCCTCTTTCAATTTCACCATTCACAGATAGTGAAGACGTAAAAGCCCACGATAATAAAAAATCCTGAAACGTCACATTCTTGAGCACAACTGACTGTGATCCTGAACAATGATGTCTTAGAAGAGATGCATTGTCCAGGAGAAAATGGCAATTCTTGCACTTCTGTGTGATTTTTGCAAACGTTTTAAACGCTGCCGTCTACATCAAAAAATTTACAGCAATAAAATGTAAACATGTAACAAACAAACTGATTCACAAAACATTTATATGGCACCGTCCAAGATTCATGTATATATGGCTGCAAGACAATTACTTAACAACTGTGCCAAGTCTCCACTTTCTTCTAATTTGTTGAGTTGATTCACGTTTTTCTGCTAAAATTCCTCTACTAAATTGTGCACAAAAACTTTGTTCTAGGATGTGTCCTAGAATTTGCTTGACATGTTGGATCTGCGATCCTTTGATAACAGGGCGGTCTACCATTCCTTCCTTTGTTTATTTCTTCATTCAGTGATAATTAAAACTATATTTGCAATTTACAGAAACCAACAAACGGTTTGTGGAGTGGTGTCTTCACCACTATAACTGTATCAACCAGTTGACTAAACTGATCTGGAATTAGACTGGACTTGTGCTAGCCACTGAAGCACAATCTGATCTTCCATTGTGCATTAAATCAGTGCCGTCTTAAGGCTTGGGCATGCTCGGCAGTCGCCACTCGCCAGGGGCCCCACGATCCTACGAGCCCAAATTAGAAAGGCCAGAAAGCATTACAAGGTTCTTGACGTAAATTGTGAGACTCTCCCAGCATTGCACAGAAAAATTATTTGGGACAACTTGAAATCTGTGTCCCCAATGTTGAAATTGCACTCAGTGCACATGTCCATGACCAATTGTACAGAGGAATGTTCATTTTTCCAGATTGAAACTTATATAGAATCAGCTCAATGAGTCACTCATGTGCATTTAAAATTATAACATCCTGAGGTCCATTGACTTGAAGCAAATTATAAATCAATTTTCTAATAAAGAAATCATACAAAACGTTTGTGTTGATTAATAATATTTAAAGCAATTCATAAGATAACATCCCTGTAAGACTCTGTCTGTATGGTGTACCAATTAATTATCATTTTTATGTTGAAATACAGTATTTGTGTTTTTCAAAGCTTATGCTATAGACCTATTGTTCAAAGGTTTGTGTTGATTAATCTTCGCTTTACAATATGTTTCTTTATGTTTAAACATTCATCTCGTTACGAAGTGAATGTTGAAAGTACCAATACATCTATACGTTTGATTTCATTGACCATTTAAATTTTTATGCCTGCGGTTGGGCAAAGGCCCCAGTGCATTGCTTTTGCCCAGGGCCTACAATGCTGTTAAGACGGCACTGCATTAAATAAAAGCAGCATGGAAAGGACACACAAATGCCAATAACAACTCATTAACAATTATTTTTTGACAGGGTCCTAGACAGGAATGCTACTGAAAACCCATTACCACAACTGTTTGTGGCTTTGACAAATAAGAAGTCAAAATGAAAAGTAATTCAAACTCATGGTCAGCAGAAAACAATTATATTCAAAATTGTAACCAGTATAAATTCAAATAAGTAAATTTGCAGCCAAAAGCCTATACCAGATGTAATTAAATGTTTTTAGGCCTTTACTTTATTTCCTCTGTAGTGACCATTCAAATTTGTATCTTCTGTCAATATAGTTTTGTTTGAATAAATTCTGATAATGGATGGTAATTATATATATATATATATAATTACCATCCATATATATATATATATGGGGAGGGATAGTATAAAGGATAACACTCTTGCCTGGGGTGCTCATGGACCCGGGTCGATTCCCGTAAGGCCCTGGGTTTAGCTCATGCCTTCATTCCCTAGGTGGTAGCAAAAGTACAATGAGCTTGTGCCTTGCATGGCTGCAACTTTGTTGATTTATGTCTCCTGTAATTTGTGCTCTTGTGAATTGTTTAATCGTCATAACATGTACATGTACAGCACAGTGCGTTTGTCAGGCACTTCATTAAAGAATAAATATTATTATATATATATATATATTTATTATATATATATTTATTATATATATATTTATCATATATATATAAAATTTATATATATTTAATAAATATATATATAATTGTCATCCAATTTATATATTTACATATATATATATATGTTACAAATCTAATCAAATTACTTCTATAGTGCCATTATCATAATACATAAGGCATCAATTGACTGTTGCTTCAAGTGAAATCACAGTCAAAGTAATAGTCCATTAGAGAGCCAGCTTGAAATGTTGTCAGTCAGAGAAACCAGAAGCCAGGCTATGGAGGGTAAGCAAGCTGAAACAGATGAGTTTAAGTTCTTAATGACATATGATAGAGAACTGACAGAACCTACAAGACTTGGCTGTGAAGTCCAAAGTTTTGAAGCAGCCACTGATACCACTCGGGTGTTAGGCACAGACAAAGTCAGGGTATTCGCTTGTTGAGTGCAATATTTTCTCACATGAAGGGTAAGCAAGCAGTGGATGTAGGTCGGCTGAGTGCAATGTTTTTTTAACAGATTTTAAACTGAACAGATTTTAAACTGAACAGATTTTAAACTGAACATGCCAAGTGGCTAAAAATAAAGCTTCCTACCACATCGTGCAGTGATTCAACACATATATCATGTCCTTTCCTCAAATGATCCTGAAGTTCTCGAACTTGACCGCTGCATACATTCTTCAAATCGTAGTCATACGGACCCAGATTGACCTTGCATGACGTACAAGCCAAATGCCAAGGTATTTTCTTGTGAGTCACAAGCAACAGTTTCATGATCTCGATTGGAATAAGCAGCAGTGTCTGCTTTAATGAACCTTCACTCTCTGTAGCAGCTGAAATTTATCATAACTGTTAATAGAATTGGCAAAATTGTAATCGAATATTTAGTAAGGACCACTCAGCTATTCAGTGGTGCTCACCAATTGCCTCAAGACATGATAAAATACAACAAACTGATCACCATGCTTGAATCAAGGAGTAATTTGCAGTGTTGTGCACGAGACCAAAATTCTAAGACCAAGACCGAGACCAAGACCGCAGGGTTCAAGACCGAGACCAAGTGGTCCGAGACCAAGACCGCATGGTCCAAGACCAAGAACGAGACCAAGACCGCGTGGTCCGAGACCAAGACCGCATTGATCAGGATCAAGACCTAAGCCTCAAGACCATAAACGCAATTCTCAATTGTAGTGTTACATATTCCCATAATTCAAATCGGACACTTGTGATATTTATAGTTATAGTTTTTGTCCCCAAGTCTGCGAGGTCTCATGAACAGCACACTACAGCTAAGCACACTCTCATCAGGTGCAGGTGTTGTGGAATAAAAAAATTTTGCCAGTAGAGAAAAATTCCCCACCAAATACCTGATTTTGAACTCTTGCCTGACTACTGATTCTGCCTTGAGAAACTGCATCACTGTAAGCCTAACTAGTCACTAAAGCACCAGAAGTCAGGGTTAACTGTGCCTCAACGTTTTCTTGTCGCTTCTGATAAGAAGCAAACAACGAGGTTCTCTCTCGCTTTGTCCTTGGTGGATCGTCACATGAATTCGAAGCTATCTCAGAAATTCCTGAATAACCGGAAATATTTTCAACAGTTAACAAATACTCCACTCTCGTTTACATCAAAGGCGCAAGGCCAAGATCAAAGGCGAATGACCGAGACCAGACGCCCAAGACCAAGACCACACCTTTAAGACCAAGACCAAACCTTTCAAGACCAAGACCGGTACATTCAAGACCGAGACCAAGACCGCATTTTTTTCGGTCTCGAGACCAAGACCGCGGTCTCAAGACCACATAACTGGTAATTTTGCATGTGCAATGTTACACTTGATCGAAAAACAAGTTCACCAGACTCACTTAATTAACATTTATTTTGCCAACACACATCATGTGACATTGTCGCAGATTCATTGAGGCTTAGGCCAGCTAGAACTGAGCTATATACGATCAGATTCAGCTCATGTTTGTGCAACTGGTTCTTGACCTCAAATTACCTCCAATCTAATTATCACCTGGACTTTTACAGTTCTGGATATATCATATATTCTTCAATCCCACTCCACTTATTTTCATGCTGTGAAATCAATACATGATTTAAATAGCAATTGGCTGCTTGGTTGAGAAATCTCCTTTGTTCAAATTATAGTTATCTCAGCGCTGTTTGATAACTGAAGAACAGTCTGTTTTGAATTAAATACAACATCATTTAGGTTAACTTAGCAAGCCTCTCTGGTTAGTTTCTCATGAAGCGTCACTACAACATTTCAATTAAATTACCAAAGAACACTTACAATTGCCATGCAATGCCAACAGTAGAGTTTGTGCTTCCCTAATACATGTTCCCACACACAACTGCTTAGGCTGATGCCTCATCCTTAGATATTGGCATGAAATACACATATAAACAGTAATAATAATAAGCTGTCTTAAAACTGTAAAGAAACACTAAAGTTTCACACAACATGCCACAAGTCAAACATTGGATCAAATCTTACCAGTATTTCTAGGCAGAGCAATCAAAGGAACATCACTTTGCACTAAGTGACAGCACCTCTCCTCAGCTTGACCTCCCTGGATTTTGACCTGGCACCGGTACGAACAGAAGAGTTTGGCTATTGCGGACTTGATTTGATATAGTGACGGAGAAGAAGCTGGTCTCCCTGACGAGGCTTTTGTGGGCGCTGAGAAATTTTCCAAGATTTACATAACATTACGTTACAAACATGCTTGGTGACTGATCAGGGCAAAAGACCTTTAACAGGAAACTCATTCTACTAATGAGTGGTGCTAAACAAAAAATTTATTATACTCCACTGCACAAGGTGATCCTGCCCACCTGAACTTCCACAGTGCAGCATAGGTTACCTATCGACTATGATATCAGCTTCTTTGCCTTTCTTTGCTTTTTTTCCATAAGCAAACCATCCTGCTTGATCATGGTCACACGCTGTCAGACCAGATTGCCTCTGAAGAGTTTCTCTTGAAGTGATGTTATATAAATTTGCGATTACGATTTAAACAAATTACATTAATGTCTGTAACAAGTGAAAATCAACTGAAGAGCAGGTACCTATGCAGCCAGGTAATGACAGGTGGCGACTGCAGGCGCTTCCGTCGATGTGCTTATTTGCCAAAATTTGGTTTGGATAAATCGCACAACAATGAGGACAGCAAAGCCACCAATGGGTATTAGTGGCATTGGTGCTGTGCTGCATGAGTGCAGCACAGCACTGCTGTATTCCTAAAACAAGGACAGACAAGAATTATGACATATCTTCACAGTGGTTGCACTGGCTACAGAACCATCTTACCAAACAGATCATTAACAGTTGAGTCTAATGATACCTAATCGACCACACACCTAATCAAGAAAAAGGCAACGTAAAGTAGATTCTGCCAAAAAATCACGACAGGTGTAAATAGAGTGTTTACTTCAATAAATCAGACCTTGGTATATCAAACTTCCGGTTTTGTGTAATAACAGTGGATGGCCCAGCAATAAAGCACAGACAACTGTTTTATTAGCCTAAACTTCATATAGAGAAGTGTTGGTTATTGTGAAGAAGTTTTTCAGTCTTTATTGAACAACTACGGTAACTAGCTGATACATCCAAGTTACAGCGCCACTCTGTGACTCAATATTCATACATACGCCAAGTTTTAACTGACTGATGAATATGAGATGCTTCATTTTCTGACTGGCTCTAGGCATGAGACAAAGAATTATGCAAGTATAGTTTGGGTCACTGGGGGGTCAATCGATGATAATTAGTAACTTCTATCATGCCCGTGTCTAATGCAAAGGGTATCAACCGATGTCACCCAAAGCCAAGCTGTAAATTTATATAAAGTTCCCCAGGATCGAGTTCCCCCCCCCCAGGAAAATGGAAGAGATAAAATTTTATACACAAATAAAATTCCCCTAGGATTTAGGGTCTAACAATTGTTAGAAAACACCCGTTACTACCCCCCCTCGAAAATCTTGGGGAAAACACCTGTTACTACCCCCTCGAAAATTTTCTTGGGAAATACTCGTTACTACCCCCTCCCGGTCGTCAACTTTTTTGGGAATATGTTGGATATTCGGACCCCCCAGAACCCTCAATTCCCCCCGACAGCAAGGGGACTAGATTAAACACTGCAGTCATTGCTGTACGACTCCAACTATATAGTTGAAAAGTTGACACAACGTCAAACTTTACAAGACAATCTAGTGAATCTACACCGAATGCACACAATATAGTGAGTTGTACTTTTTACTGTTATCGTGCAGATGACAAATTATTAATGACGTTGATTAAGCATTGGTAAAACTCCATTAGGCCTAATTCTTTCAGCATAAATTGTGCTGCTACTTTTCTATGCCATTTATATTGCGTGTTTCAGTGTATTTTGGTTATGAAGGACTTGGACTCGGACTTGGACTCGATCTTTTGTGACTCGGACTCGGACTCGAGCAGCTCTGGACTCGGACTCGACTCGGACTCGGCTTAGGTGGACTCGGACTTCACTCGGACTCGGCTTAGGTGGACTCGACTACATCACTGATGAATGGATAAACCAACTTTTGTCTAAAGGAAAAGGCACAGCACAGAGAAGAGTGGCGTCATTGGAAGTTGGAACCTGCCGAAGGGCAGAGAACTTGAAGAAGAAGAAGAAGAAGTTGACACTGTTATCTGAACACCTATTCATTGGGCATGAAAAACATTTTCGCAATTAACCAGTATTTTCATCTTATACAGTTTCATCTTAAAATAATAATTTAATGTCAAAATGCTTTGATATCGGAATGGACCAAGATTTCATTTTGTACTAAGCGATATTTTGTTCTATCCATTTTCATCTTAAATGTTTTGCACTGTAAAGATGTTGTGGTGTATTGTCTGATATTTGCTTCAACTCTAAGCATGTATACAGCTTCATGGCATCTTGAAGATGAAAGTCGTAGACTTCGTTACCGTTATTTGAAGCCTCAGTTTCTGGTGCACAAGTTGACATAATGCCATACCTGTTTCGGATCACAGACCTATGCAGTCTGCCAGTCTCTGTCTTGAACACGCTTTGTGTCAATGACAGTGCAACACGTTTGGCTGTTCTGCAGACATACGTTTAGGAATACCAAGTCATTTAATTGAGTTAGTTCCTATAGAAGCCCATAACATCAGTGAACCAACAGCTAAGAAGCTCTTCCCTCTATCAACAACTTATTCATGGAATGCCAAACATCTACTTATATCTGCCTTTGTTTGGCATTGCCTTCTCGGTACTGAGCCCGCATACTTACGGGAGCTCTGCTGTCCTGCTTTGCGCTTGCAGTGGCCGCCAATCTCTATGTTCTGCAGTCCATGGTGGCTTGCTTGTCCCCTTTGCAAGCACTTCCACCAAGCAGTAAGTTTCACATTTTCATCTAGTATTCACGATTTAGGTGTAACCCTAGATAGCTCTCTCATCTTCACTGAAAATAAAGCTTACCCGTTCTTCTTACTTCCAACTTAGGCATCTCCGGACTATTTGCAGATCTGTTTCATCCTCTACCTTCACCTCAATTGTCCACGCTTTTGTCTGTTCTCGCATGCTGCTACCAGACTTTTAGCTCATCTTCTTCGATTCTCTCACATCCCTACATTTATGGCTGAACAACTTCATTGGCTACCTCTCTCTGAGAACATCTAATTTAAAGTTCTCATTCTCATGCTCAAATATCGATCCTCTTGTCAGGTCTGACCTCTTCGTTCCCAGTGTTAGGACCACAATGGCTAAACCAGATCCGTTGCCTGCATAGGACTCTCTTTATGGAATGGACTTCCCCTTCTCTATGCTCTACCATCCTCTCTAGTGCCATCTCTGCCTCTTTCTCTCACCTGAAAACCTTCCTCTCGAGGTACCTCGAGGTTCTCTCGAGGTACCTCGGACTGTGACGCTTCTGAAAGGCTTAGGCTGTGAGAAGCGCATTATAAAATGATCAAATACAATGTACAAATCCCAGGCCTTCTCTGTGGACCCGACCATTTGGAACAGCCTTCCATTGGAGCTACGTTTGCTACCAATGACAAATTCATCAACCTTTTACTCATCTCTAAAACTCTAAAAACCATTCTTTTCAGCCACAGCTGGGCCGGGATTGCCTCTAAGTAGGTATCTTGAAGGGGCACTATATCAAGTTTATATTGATTGATTGATCATCGTTTATCACTTCCACTTTGTTCACCCATCATTGGTAAACCAGTGAGGCATTCGCTTTAATATATCTTCTTTCCATTAAGCAGCTCAGAGGGCTGGCAGACCTACATGGTATGTACCGGTACTTGTTGCACTGACAAGCAGCTGATCACTTTTATCACCATAGATGTTCAGAACCTTGAACTGCAGAAGTTGAAGGAGATTCAATATGCACCAAAGTCCAAAACAAGTCACCACATAGTTTTGAGCAATTTGAGTCAGCCAGTGCATATCCGGCAAAAACGTCCAGCATAGCTGGATATGCTGGAATGAAGGACAGTCTCAGAGGTTGTAACACCTTTACTCAGTCAAGTAAATCAATAGTGCCTAAAGATAACTAGCTTCACTTGTGTAATTAGTGTGCTGGCAAGTCATACAAAGGCACATGTACTGCAAAATATGCAATTTGCAACTTTTGCTCTAAACAAGGCCATTAGGGGCCTACCACAATTCTCTACAAAGTCACCGTCCATAAGTGATTTACCTAAGTACAGAAAAGTTTCTGCGAAAAGGGACCTCTTCAAAGAGACTATAAAAAAATTTGAATTTACTTGAGCCAAAACAAGAGGAATTTCCATAAATTAAATCAAACTCCAAATAAATTCTTAAAAGAAAGAGTTGATGCATACTCCTGCCTGTAATATCATATACCATACTGCAGGCCCAATTACGTTTATGGACATCTAGACAAATAGTACATACATGACTGACTGCAGACCTACCATTCAGTGCACTCTGTAATTTTGTGAAGCTGAACTAAGTCATCAATCGGCAAATATGTTTGACATATATTATAGCAGCAAAGATTCAAAGAGCTTAGAAATTACAGGAATCAAAGTAATGGGTCTGTAATTCTCAGTATCATTCAGATTCCCAGTTTTATCTTTAATTAAAGGTACTATAATTTCAGCGCCAAAGCTGTCAGGTACAAATCCATGTTTCTGTTTGAAAGCAATAATCTTCAGATGCAATGAAGGCTAGGATGGGCATACAACAAGTTCATTTTAGATCTTCTGAACCACAGCCTTCCCAGTATGAAAGGCTTTAACACAGCTGCTTATTGCTTCCACCGAAACATCAGGATTAGAAAAGAGTCTGTGCAGCTGAGCATGACTACGTGCCTTTTCAAAGTCATGTACAGCCTCTGCGTTCTGGTCCGACATATGGAAGTTCTTACTAAACTGAGTGGCAAATTTATCTGCAACATCCAAGTTAGAACAGCATCCAGGAAAATTAATCGGCCTAATTGATATTTTTAATAAATTTCCTACTGCCAAGCTTTCCAAACCTCACCTGGTCTTTTATTGAGGAAGTTGGACACAATTGCAAATGTTGTTAAGAAATTTCTTAGATAAGCAAAACAATGCACAGAAAGCTAGTACAATCACAAATGGCAGGCCCACACAAACATAGAGCCAGACAAACTGATTCCTATCTTGAGCTCTCGATTCAAACAACTGATCTTAAACTGCCATTGCATATTGATACCACTAGTGATTACATAGATTACACTTCAACGTCCACGTAAACATGACAGAATTCTACCTGTTGCAGACAGTCTGGCACACAAAACATTTATTATTAGGATGATTTATTCGTGATTATATACTTCAAAATGCGGTTAGCAATTGGATCAATAAAGGATATACTTACTTACTTCTGCTCAACACCTTAGTAACAGGTGCTAAAAATTCCTGATTACACATGACACCAACAGTTTAGTAATGGCTGTAATAATGCACTAGAAAAACGAAACGAAATCTTAAAAAGTCATTGGCTCTACATTGCAGTTTTTTAAGTCCACCGATATATATATATATTGCACCATTGCCTCCTTCACTATTAACATTATCTTACATTGCCTTAACAAACTGTTCTGAGACTTACTTCTGTAAAGAATGGTGGATCACACCCTACACATGCATATCCAACAGGTGAGGACACTCTCATATCAGAGAAGTTTATAAGTGGATGATGCGGTGATGTGCAGCCACTGTTAACATGCTCAGTCCTCAATGTCTCCATTGTAAACAAAGCATTACATCCGACAACAGCACAGTGTAGTTGACTTTCTTCCTGCATCAGATTTTTAAAAAGAATAACCAATAAGTATTCTTCTCACTACAGTACAAACCAATAAATTACACATATCACACAATTCAAATGGCATCACAAATGTGTATGGAAAAACATGATCTGTTGATAGACTGCTATGGCTAAACTGAGCTTTACCAACTTGCTTATCCTGCCTATGGACTTCCTTCCACCCTTCTGACCTGTCCGATTTTTACCATGTCTCTTTATTCTTTAACTAATTGCATGAACTAATGCAAAGTTTCCAAGTTCCATAGTTGAATGTAGAGGAGGAACTCGTTTCATACTCTTGGGCCCTAGAGCCTGCAGTGCACTTTGTAGATCCTACGAATACCAAAGGCCCTGAACATGAGACTATTGCATCAAAGTCCTTGTCATTTGCTTCCATGCTTACACCAGTAGGGTACCAAATTATACTGCCTGTGGATAAGGCATATGTTTGCAAACTTACCCTTGATCATTACATGGAATCTGCTCAATTGCACAATTGTTGGATTATGGACAAAGGGTACAACTGCACACTGTAGCGGTCGTCCATAAAGGAGGTCCACAAAAATGGCCTACTTTTGACCCCTTACCCATCCAGAGCTGGACGTGTGTGTGTTTGTTGTTGCCGTGTGTCGTTTTCCCATCGAGTATGTAGCTTCGGAGCCTATGGCATAATGTTGTTTTCCAGTCTTGTGGACTGCTGTGTAGCCAGTTGTATCTGGCGTTTTGTGTCGATCATACGGACTGTTATGTGCCAGTTGTGCCTGGTATTAAAGTCAGTCTGTGGACTGTTTTGGAGGCTGTCATCATGTGGCTTTTGTTTCTTGTCATTTTTCTCATCAGTGTATTTGGTGTTTTTAGCTTGCAGTATTCTGTGGCACAATTCTCTATGGGATTGTATTTGCTATTAAGTGTATAATGTGCATAGTGGTGAAGTCTCAAGGAACTAACAGTTGGATATCATATGAGTTTTGGAAGTTTTTGCAAGCATTTTGCTGTGTGTGAGTCTGATAGTATCTTGTGATGTGAGTTTTTGGAATTATCTTGTAGTAAAAGCCAATTATGCTGGAATGGACGAGACATCCTTGTTATGTGAATTGATATTTCACTTTAAGCATTTTCATTGTTCATGGATATGCTAGATCAGTGCTTCCCAAAGTGGTGATCCACGGACCAGTGCCGGTCTGCGAGCTCTCAGTTGCCGGTATGCAAAGTGAGTCAAGAAACTGGTCAAATTGTCTCAGAATCAAGAAATGGCTGTTATATTTTCAAAAGTCAAAACAAAAACACTTATTAGGCTAGCAATTTAAAGGGCAATTTTAATATATATTTGAAGAATTTAGGTGATCGAAAAAGAAAAATAGGAATAATTTATTTATTTGGCACCGGTCCTCCTGCAGTCAGAAAATTCCTGCAGGTCCATGACACAGTCACTGAAAAGTTTGGGAAGCGCTGTGCTAGATAGTGTTTTTCACTGTATCTACCGGTAGCGTACTCCATTTCTTTCAATATATCGAAGTGTACAATATATTACCGTCACCACCACCACCACATTATAAGCTTCACCACCACATTGTAAGCTGAGTAACTGATGCAGCCAAATAAATAGTGACTATGGAAAGTAACTAATCAGTTTACAGTTACTGTTGTTATAAAGTCACTTTTAACAGTTATTAGATCCTTTTTGTGGTCCAGTAAATAGTTACTGTAACTAGTGACTTTTTAACAATAACAATCCAACACTGCTATTATATCATGTTTAATAGTGTCAATTTTCAGATACTGAAATCTGAACACTACAGCCACCGAATAATGCTCTGTCTATGGTTTAAACACCCAGCACTATTATCCAAGCTGTCATTTATGAACAAAGACTTTAAATGAATCAAACTCTAATTCAGCAGTCCGGTGTTCTCTGTCCAGTAGCTCAGAAAACTGACTTAATACAGATTTTGACCAATTAATTAAAATCAGTTGACCTCCTGGGAGGTTTACCTGGTGGTCGTGGGACGTGGACGGCAACAGCTGTAGATTTTCTTCATGGTTGGGTTGTTCACTCATAGGGTCGAGAGATGTGCAGTCTGACAGCTGGAGACTGTCTTCATGGTTGGGTTGTTCACTCATAGGGTCGAGAGATGTGGAGTCTGAGAGCTGGAGACTGTCTTCGTCACTCAGTCTTTCAGTTTCCATAGAAAACTGGAACTCAGACGACTCTTCAAATATGAAATATAGCTTTTCATCAATATGAGTACTATCTCAGAGAAGGCATGCTATAATTAGGATGATGATTATAAGTAAAACTCAGAATACAGCAAATGAACAAGTTATTTCAACCTTGAACCTCATACTTCCGAACTTGACCTCATGCTTAACGTTACAAAATAACTGCATGAAAAAAGGAGCTCAAGTGAAATAAATCACAATTGGTTGTGCAAGAGATGGGAAGACACTTAAACAACACAGGCCAAATTATCTCGAACACGTTGACCAAAAAAGGTTGAACCCCTATGAAATGAACCAAACATAATCTAAAAACAGGTTTCTTTCTATATAAAAGAATAATAACCAGTTTGAGTATGTTAACATAAGGATGGCATGACTGTAGCTCTGCCTAGCAATTGTCGAGTCGTTGGCGGACAAGCCATCTGACACAACATGTTAAATGGACTGCGTATAAAATGGTCTAATGCAGAAATAATTATCTATTGTCTAACTAAATCCATACATTCGTCCGACCATCAGTCTGTCTGGCTGTCAGTCCGTTCATCTGTCCATCCATCTGAACGTCCATCCCATTGTCTGTCCATCCATCCGACCATCAGACTGTTAATCCATTCATCCATCTTTCGTCTGTCCGATCGACAGTCCATCTATCCATCCGACCATCTATCCGAACGTTCATCCGTCAAACAATCTGACTGTCAGTCCATCTCACCGAGCAATCCAACCATCCTTCGTCCATCCGACCTTCAGTCCGTTTGTCCAACCATCTGGCACATTAACCTATACTGCTTGTTAAGTTAATAACTTTGGGGCACATAACACCACTTCGCATTAAGCAGAACAGCGTGCTATCCAGGAGCACATTAACGAGTCCACACTGTAGCCTATTGATTTTTAAGCCATCCATATTTATTCTGAAACAGAATCTATTTGTTGGACAGTGTGTTTTTGTCAGAATATTAGTCAATCACATTGACATGTAGAAATATGGATATCATAACGTTTGATTCCCTTATCCTAAATGTACATGTTTTTCTATGGTCTCAACCCTGCTCATTTCTCCATGAATTAATCAAGGGTATCCTTCAACACAGCTGCCTGTTTGAATGGGTGCTAACACTATTTAAGGTCCATGTGCATTCTGAAATAAGCCATCATTGGTATGAGAACTGGCATCCTCACTCACAGAGGTGTGCCTTGATGTACGCTCTAACCAATGAGCTAACTGAGCCAGGGACCTATATATATAGGCTGGCACAGAAAAGTGACTTGAGGCTGACCTTCATCAGTTGGTGACAAGAGATTTGGAGAAAGTCGCTTCACCATAACTGGTGATCCAAGCTGATGACGAGAGACAAGATGTCTGAAAGCAAAGACCAACATCTTTCTTAAATAATTGCTTGCATATGAAAAAAATCCACTTGACAATCTATTTCCACCTTCAGTCATCAGATGCGATTTTATATAAGCGACAACAATATTATAGACAATTGTTTCGTTAAGAGTTTGTTGTTATGTCTGGATAGCAGCTGACAGATTCAGTGATACTATCTTTGAAGACAATAATAATTATTGATGATAGCATTTAATAATTTAATTGCACCATAAGAGACAATTTTACATGAATCTGAGTTGCTCTAAAACAGATTATTACAGCACAATTAGACAATAATGTTAGCAACACCAAGACCCACAAGACTGAGGCCAAGACCAATACGAGAATCTACAAGGCCGAAGCCAAGGCCAGGATCTATCAGATCCAGATTGACAAGACCGAGGCTGATAACAGGACCTACAACATTTCAATTTTATTCTTAATTATATTAATGATTATGACAATATGGTAATAAGCTCGTAGAAATTCCTTCAACTCCTACTTATATTTTAAGATTCCTGAAGCATCAGGACAACAGGTAAATAATAACAAAGTCAGTTCATCAAGATAAATAAGGCCTCAGCATTATGTAATACAATCTCAGAACTAAGCCAGGTAAGTAATGCCAACCTGTGTCAGATCTGCACTTCAAACCACTCGCTCATCATGGCCCTTACAAGCTGGGCTGTCAAAGCTTGGTCAGTCAGGTGGATACAGTCCAAAAAACACTAGTATTACACTGATCAATTAAGAGTTAGTGGTCTCAAATCTCAGGGTTTTAGATTCTCTGCATTGGTTGCAAGAACAAGCCCCGAGTTTAAGATCCATGCGCTGATGCATAACTGACCTGGAACGGACAAAACAACCTGGCTATTGCGGATTTCATTTTACACAGCGCTGGCGAATAAACTGGTCCCTCTGACACAGCTTTTGTGTGGTGCTGAGAAATTTACATTACTTAACTGGTTGGTTGTGCCCTAGAGAGCTATTATACCTATGAGTCATCCTTACTGTGCTGCAGTTCTCTTGACATCATTACATTACTTAACTGGTTGGTTGTGCCCTAGAGAGCTATTATACCTATGAGTCATCCTTACTGTGCTGCAGTTCTCTTCACTCTGAAACAGGGAGATGTTGTTGTTCCCCCATCCCCACACTGCCACAAAGCAATTGGACCAGGTTATAGTAGAAAGATGTTAAACAATGTGGTATCCTACCCATCTTCCTTGTAGAACGAGTGCCATATGATTGGCTGATCATCACCTGTCTTGACCAGTTTCTCAATCCCTCCCACTTTCAGTTCAACTTCTCCACTCTTCACCAGTTTTGAACCAAGTGACTTCTGCAATTCAGCAGACCAAACATAACAACGTGCAACTTTAAAGGAAATACTTTCAATCAGATCTAATCTAGACTTTCGTATCACCATTTTCTTAATGCCACATCAGTCCATGGTCACTTCAAGTTAAATCCTGATCAAAATCACAATCCATTGGAAAAGCCAGGTTGATAGGTCGGAGAATCCATAAGTTAGGCTACGTCGGATATATGCAAGTTGACAGGGAAGAGTTAAGTTTAGAGCTGAATGACATTAAGGGAGGCTCAAGCCTGTATTCTCCACATTACTGGGCAAGTGCTCTAACCAATCAGCTACCATGTCTCAACCAAAATGTATTTTCCCTGCTGATATACAATTTGTCACAGTAACATATAATTCTTAGGTACAATGTGGCATAGTTAAACATTACCCTGAAGAGGTTTGTTATTAGTTGAAATAGAGTGATTCACATAAATAATTGGATAATAATCATTATTAAGAATCACTCATTTCAACTAATAACATCACTGCTTAAGCAAACCAAATTTCTCTAAGTTTCTTTTGTAAAGTCTACAAAGCACGGTCAAACCATGATAATCATATAACAAAGCAAGTACACTATGAACTAAACTAGCAGGTTGCACTTAATGCCACTAAATAAAAGCAACATAACATAAGATGTTGCTTCATGCAGACAAGGAATATCTATTCTTTTCTTATTTAGACTCAAGTTAGCACTGATTCAAAAAACTAGTCTTATGCAACTTCCATATATCAATACATTACTTACATAGAAAGCAGGACAGATAGATATATCATAGTCCAATGCCAGCAGCTGGCAACTGTCTGGTACTCCCTTCTTTGACAGCAATTTCTGAAGCAATAGGTTGGCGCCTACAGACAAACAAAATCAGTCATTCTAACAATTCATGGTTCTAATATGAGGAAAAAGTGAATGTTTGAAATTTGGAGAAAAAAATTGATAGGTATATGGATGGATGGATAATGGATGAATGAAAAAAAATGCAGTTTAATTTACAAGCAAACATCAATTACAACAAAGACTCAATAGTGCATGACCAATGACCATTTAACTCGCTTGAACATTTAACATGTTACTTTATGTGCACCAATGTAACAGAGAATACAAAGTGTATCTGTGTACTAGAGTTTGGAATATTATGTCAAATACAGGTACACAGCTGAAGTGTATAATTTGGGATATAGGCATAAGCAACAATTACAGTTTTACTTCAATCAGGTATCTTCTACTGGTAATGCTTCCCATATGGCTATTTTTCAAATTTACAAACTTCACGTTTCCAATCAGCCACATAGCCAATCACTTTGCAGTAAAGTTACAACAGTACACGGACAATACTGGGGTTTACATTGCCATCTCCACTGATCAGTCTGCATAGGCAAAACTTAAGGAGAGCATCTCTTCTGCTTCACTTATTTGGCCCTAAATCCAATAAAAGGATGTCATCATGTTTGGCTCACATCAGTGACTGCGTTCTCTCTTTCTATTCCATCATTGACTGTTCCATCACTGCTGCTCTGCTCTCAAACACTAACAAGACACTTTGGGCACCTCTGGACAGAAATCTCACATTTTGACCACATTATTCCTATGTCTAGCATGTCAAAATATGAACACAAAACCGCTCTGCTTAAGTCTTTGCATTGGCTTCCTGTTCACCAAAAGATTTGTTTCAAATTGAGCTCACAGTTTATAAAACATTGCCAACCAAAATACTTAATCTCAGTTCTTATTCCGAAGTCACACTATAACTGTTCTTTATGCACAAACTTTTGTAGTTACTTGATCAAGATTTTACAGGGAGTAACCAAACAGTGCAATAATTGCAACAAATGTACACAATGTTAGTGATGCTAAACAATTACAATTAGACATCCAGTATTATGAATTACTCAGCACCTGTATTAAGAAACAGCATTTCACATCTAAAGTTTATGAGCCAAACTCTGAGGCTGTATTTTAGGACATCTGTTACGAAGAATGTACTACGGTAATGCAAAAGGACTGACCTTCTGATATGAAGCCTCTCATATTAACAATTCCCACTGAATACTCTGTCTTTTCTTGCTCCTGAAAAATAAAATCCATAATAAGTTATAAGATGTGTTAAAATAACAAGAACTAATGTGTAATTAAGAAAGTTGGGTTTACAGCACGACACTGATAAGAAAATCATAGCCCGTTGTTCATACTGACAAAGAACAAACTGCTCTGTGGGTTGTGCTCTGTTGTAGCACAGACAACGGAATAGACCGGCAGTGAACGTGAAGTTGGCAAGAGGATCTTGAAGTGAATCCTTTCCTCAACAGGAAGCCAAAGCAGCAATATGGCTCTAAAATTCACTAATTATTGATAGCTCTATCACTTGTATGTGGACAATACCCAATGAGTCTTGTCATTGATAGTTCCACATAATTATAATCCTGCTCTCCAATTAGTTGTTTCTGTTTCTAGCCATGTTCAATTGCAGATGGCTAGTAAAACAAACTTCTTCTGAATCCTTCTAACTCTAAATTTCTTCTTCTTGGCACACGCTTACAACTCCCCAAATCTGATTTGCTTAAGTTTGACTGTTTGGCTTAGTGACATACTTGCTAATTGAATACCCACACAGCTTTTGGTATGCTGTTTGAGTCGATCACGTCATTTCTATATTTTGGCATTGTGTAGATCAGCTAAATGTTACGTACACAGTAGTAGAAAATCAGATCTCTTTTGGTTTCATACTGTCTTCATCCCACTAGCTAATGCTTGGTTTTCAGCAGACTTGACCACTGTAACTTCTCATTTCTATCACTGAGGGAGACTACATAAAAACTACATATGATTAAAAACTTTTGTTTCAGTGCTGTAACAAAGACCCCAAATATCAGTATAATATGCCGATATTGCACTGTACATTACGCAATAAATCTATGTCTAAATTCATCCACCTTATAGTTCAAAGTACTGCATTTTAACTAGCTGACCTATCCACTATGTTCCATGCTCATTCCTCACTTCAATAGATATTGCATTTAATCAACAGACTTTTGATGAGCCAAACACTAGAGCAGTATGGAGCTCACGACCTTGCACTGTGGCTGGCCCAAAGCTTTGAATATCGTTCATCTGGTTCGTTCTGTCAATTATTCTATATCATTCAGGTTTAAACTTAACACTCGTCTGTTTCAACTTGCTTACCCACCATAGCCATGGCTTTGGCTTTCTCTGATCTATTGGATTACAACATGGCTTCACTACTGGATTGATTTTTGATCTTTCTATTTCATTTGAAGCGACCATCAATTGATGTCTCACACATTACGATAACAGAATTCATTAGAAAAATGTAGATCTAGCTGTAAACTGTAACTGACTGGAAGAAAATTCTATGAAAATTAACAGCAAATGTGATCGGCTGCAGATAGGAACATTGGTGATTAGTGATTACCTCTCCCTTCGTAAGGACAGATTTAACGGCATAGCTGTCCCTCTCCTTGATGATTTCGGTTACTCTGTCCAGCAAAAACCCATCTAACTGAAAACATACAAAACATTGTACCATCAGGAAGCAGAAGCTGAGAAATCACAAGGTCAGTTTCAACTGAGGCCTGCTTTGTTGTCACTGTCATATAATTATAAGGTTTAAAATTTGGCAAAAGAATTATGACAGCATTTTATTTACACCTTTTTCAAAATTCATATGCAAAGTTTTTCCAATGTGATACAACTGTTGCATGCAAATAATATACATGCTGAGTTGCACAATCAAAGTAAATCTGACTCTTCACCTTCACATATTCATGAACTGTCTGCTCAAGGGTTTCCAGCTGAGGTGTCAGACGTGCGGTGATGGAGGTGCCACATGGCACTGAATCAAATGATCCAACACTGCTGGCCTTGACAGTAAGCACTGGATTTCCAATTCCAACTTCACGGTAAACGTGAACCCGATATTCGCCCACCACCTTGCCTGTGTCTGAAGTAACTATTGGCAGGACGTCTTCAAAGAGAAAATGTCGAAGGTCATTCTCATCTGAAATTGTAAAAAAGCGTACCAACAACAATTCTTTTCCTTCGAGGCTTCCTGCTTCTTCATGTTACCATTACCATCTTCAGGTCAATGGTCATGTGGTAATCAGAGGCCTGGCCAGATGATACATTTTGGAGGGTCAGATTAGTCTGGCACTCTAGTCATGTCCAGGAGTAATATTTAAAACTAAGTGTGACAAAAACATACAGAATGAAGGTTATATACTGTATGTATATAACATTACTGTGTATATATATATATGTGTGTGTGTGTGTGTGTGTGTGTGTGTGTGTGTGTGTGTGTGTGTGTGTGTATGTTATCAAAGCATTTGCTAAGGGTGGTTCATCTGTGTTTTAGACATAGCAGGTGTCTATATTAAATAGTTATATCAAACAGAACACCAGTGTTCAATTGGTGTGGTTGCCCAGCTTCTGCATTTATTTACAAAGGTACTAATGTCCACGTCAAAGGTATGACCTGCAGTCAATAAAGTATCAAGTCATGATGCAGAAAGACAAAGGTGGTGCAGGTTCAATATTTTACACCTACAGTAATACAATTCCGGTATATGCTACGACTTCATAATATCAAACTGTAGGCATGTGTTGAAATCACTTAGAATGGTTGTACTAATACATTCTGTTAGCTAAGAATTCTGTGAATGGGGTGCATTTGTAGTTATACATGGATTGCCGATGGTTTTTGGTGGTTACAGTGCAAATGGAATGGGGTGCAGTTGTATGTTATAACTGGATATGCCTGCTCCCTGAGACTTTTAAATTTTTTTACTAAGCTCAAAACTGGGGCCGTGCAGTCGGGAGCGCCTCTGAGTAGTCCTCTGGAAGGGGCGCTATATAAATTTATGAATGAATGAATGAATGGATGGTAGAACTTTTGGATCCAGCCAAGCAGCTCCTCTTTGTAATTCCTCATTCGTGTTATTAAGTCAAGTGGATTGCTTTGTTAGACAGAAAAACATATGTATATTAGCAAAGATTATACAGTGAAACAAGTCTAAGAACAAACCTTTGGCACATTGTATCTGGTCACAGATTGAGAGGTACTTACAAGGGCAATATAAAAATATCCAAACACATACATATACTGGACATCAACCTGTCTCTAACACTAAATTAAAAAAATTAACTTGTCATATGGGGCTTTGATTTGAAATCAATCAATATATTCTATAAATATACAAATGGAAATTACTTCATAATCATAGCTGTCCCACTGCTTTGGAAAAATTCCTGTCAGTATTGCAACAAATATCTGATCCATCCCACGAACTCATGAAAACCTCGCCTCTTGCTACTTTTTCAGATCTTTCACTGAACACTAGGGCTGCCAAACGTTCCGGACTCGCCTGGACAGTCCCGGAATCGGCCTTGTGCGTCCCACGTCCCGAATTGATCCCAAAATTGTCCCAGAATTTGGTGTAGATATTCACTTAATCAAATGTTCTCGTTTCGAACACTAAACTGTACAAGTTGTACGATGAATGTTGCGTTCAGCGCTCTATTAGACTTAGGCTAATTGACGTTGTTCGCTCAGCATCGCATTTTGGACAGCGCTGGGTTGAAGTCTTCAAAACTTTACAAACCAATCGTAGGCCTACAACCAATACTGTGTTCCCGTTTCCAACGCATTTTGCCAGTGTTCAGCATTATGAACATCCTGTGTCTGACAACAGCAATGATTGTCTTAGCACCGAGCACCGACCTCGTTAGAGCGGAACTGTTGACGCAAATAAATGTTAACATGACATGCGTTGTTGAGTTCTACGACTTTTGTACGCAATTAGGCTATCTGGAACTGCTTAAAACAGCATAAACTCAGCAGAAGCAGGCCTACACGTTTAAACGAAGTTCTGCTCTCCCATGGTAGACCCAATAAATGACATCTGCAATCTGCATGCATGTATAATTGTAGGCCCTATATAATAATAACTTCGCTCGTGCTGGGCCCGTAAGCCTGGTTACTCTAGTAGGTTATTGCAATTTAATAAGCGTTTCTTCTTGAAGTTGATTCTAATTTTAAATATAGGGTCGCTTGTCTTTTAATGGTTTGACTGTAATTTTTAGCAACTATTTTCATTGGACTGTAGGCTACATGTAGATCCTACATTATGCCTACATTATGTAGATCCTACATTATGCTGACGCAACATTCGTTACAGAATACAGAGCCTACAGTGACGTGGACAGGGTAAATTGGTAATGGCATAATTATGTCGAGTGCTGCAGGCGTTCCGGAATGGCAAAATCAACAGTTGGCAGCCCTACTCAAGACTGAAGACATTTAATTCTTTTTCACAAATACTATCCTGATTCCTCTTCCTCCTACCTTGTCACTTCAATTCTAAACACCACCTACCGTAGCCGTCTGACTGTTTGCCCTTTGGATGTTGACCTGGAACTGATTTTTTTACCTTACCTGCCTATCGATTTTTTGACTGAGCACCTGTGAATAAACTGGTTCCCACAACTTTACTATTTTGGACACTGTAGAAATCTCACGAATACAATATCCGCTAAACATAAAGGGATAACACATAAAGTTAACACATTCTCCTGACGCATTTGAATTCTAAATCAGTAAATTTATCAACACGGAAGCAATAAGAATCTCAAAAACACTACCAATAGACTCTAGAAAATTCAGCCCATCAGAAGAAGCCTTTGGAAAAGGTGCAGCTGGATTAAAAAGGGGAATAGTAGCGGATGTTCTGCTTCCTTCCACAATTGGCTGTGGAAGATCCCCATACAACATCGCTAGCTGCTTTGGTACTGAACCATCTGCTGAAGAGGGACTGATGTCTTTCACTTCAGCCATTGTCGCATGAGCCATTGTCGCATCAGCTATCAAAACACAAAATATATGCATACAGTTTTCAGCGAATTTCCCTGTGAATCACCAATGCCAAAACAAATGATCATATGCCTTGCAAATATGTGACATTCTAAATATATCATGGTAGGCCTATATAAAGTACAAATATGACAATCTAAATGTCATGTTATACAGCTACCATGGTTTATAACTAAGGCTGCAGTTTATGGTATATAACTACCACGGTATAATATGGCCTAACTACCGGACAAGCTGCAGTTTGACTTATAATTACTTACTTACTTACCAGGCACCAAGTAATAAAGGTACAGTGACTTTAAAATGTGCTTCTTATTAAAACAGTTAGGCTGTTTCACAACACACAAGTCTATTTTAAAAAATCATTCATAAATCCAAATTCTCTATTTAGTCTTTTCTTAAATAAACTAAATTAAAAATTAAACAGGGAAATAAATACATGCATCTTTTTCAATTCAAAACTAAATGAAATATTGCAAAAATATTATCAACAAGGCAAACAGTATAGGCTACATACAAATACTGTCCACCATTTTCACGCCAATGACCTATATAGTAGGCCTATATGCTCCCTTCTTTCTGGTTCCAGCGTTGACCTTGCTGGCGCTGTTGCACCGCTATCAAAAACTGTCAAAACGCTTTGGGTACGTGACTCTGGATAGCATCTTACGTTTCAGGCCCACATAACTAACATTTGCAAATCTTGTTAACTAACATTTGCAAATCTTGTTCATCATATTAGCACAATACTTCACACAAGGTCTGCTCTTACCAAAAACATGTCACAGACCAAAGGCTGCTCTCTTGTCTGCTCTCGCCTTGATTATGCCGACTCAGTGTTTGTATCTCATACCTTGAAGTCAAGAAGCTTCAACGCATCCAAAATACCCTGGCCAGTGTTTAATCTAGACGTCTCTGGGGCCGGGGGACTTCCCCAGGATGGAGTCCCCCCCAGAAAAATGTAAGAGATGAAATTTTGCATAGAGAAAGTGTGGAAATTGTGTGTTTTGTGTTTGGGGAAATTTGTCTTTGAAAATTGTTGTTACTACCCCCCGTAAAACCCTGAAATATTTTTTAACTTTGAAAAGTCTCGTGACTACCCCCTCAAAAATTCTCTTGTTACTACCCCCTCGAAATTTTTGGGAAAGAATAATATGTTATGGGTACCCCAGAACCCCTGATTCCCCCCCCCACACACAGCAAGGGGACTAGATTAAACACTGTGCTAACCCTGGCCTGCATGGTGCTGCGTGTATGCACTCGTACAAACTCTTTAACCCTGCTAGGTCAGCTGCATTGGCTTCCTGTTGTATTCAGAATAAGATTTAAACTGGCCTCTTTGACCTATAAAACTCTGCACACATACCTAGTTTCAGCCACACCTCAATCATCTCCGTATACGTCTCTCCCTGCAATCTTAGATCTTCGGTTATGAATCCTTTGGTTGAGCATAGACGTAGCACTTCATGTGGTCTTGTGCATTCCATGTTGCGGTCCCCGTGGAATGGAATCGCCTACCAATGTCTGTTCAATGCTGGAACTCTAGGCCCTACCTCTTCCTTTAAGAAACACCTCAAAACTTACTATTTCTCATTAACTTTCAAACATCTAAATGTCTAACTGTTCTCCACCTGGCGACTGACTCTAACCACGCCTCAGATTCGCATTTCTATGTGACTTTGCGTGTGTTAAAATGCGTGTAATAATAGTAATTTTTTACTGTTTACTGAAAATTTAAATAATATTATATTTAGTCCAAATCGTTTGCATCTGCTACAAGCCAGCTATCAATGTCACTTTAGACTTTAAAAATTAATATTAACTTAATTACCAATTTTAAACTAAGACATTAAGATTCGTTGATAGACTACCTTTGCAAAAAATAGCAGACGAATGAAGGCAAACAAATTAAAGGATGCTGTGCCGACAGTGTGCGCCATGCGCTAAAATCATTGATTTATTTCAGTCTAACTTCTATAGCGCTCTGATAGGACTTCACTTGTTACCAATGATTAAATTTAACTACAAAGGCAGACGTTTGCATAAAAATGTGTCATTGTTCTTACTTTGCAGAATTGTTAGAACCTATAGGCTTACTAGTGATCAGATATAGTATTAGTATCTCATTGTGTTAGCCTACGTCGTCGCGATGTAGTTTTTGTTTTGGGGTCGCCGCCCGATTTATTCTGTGGCCCTAACCACGCGTGCCTTGAGTGCCTAGGCCTTAAAACGGCACTGTTAAAGCCTCAACCTTCCTGAAAAACGGTAGGCCTAATAGGCTAAGGAGACGATAGCATGCCGAGGGCCAGAGGCGAAGCCAGGTTATAGGCCTACGTCTGTTGAGTCGTTGACCGACCAAGAAAAGTGTAGGCTTAGGCCTACAGGAGTCTGTGCTTTGCGTCGATCCTCGCTCCAGAACTAAGAAGCCTAGAGCTAAATTAGAATATAGCCTACAAATTTTACTAGATCTAGATTCAAAGACGACAACACGTCGAACACGCATATAACAGTTCAATTCAAACTTCTAGACACTGTGACGATTTAATACAATCGGTTACCATGGCATGATGGCCACGGTAACCGATTGAGCCGAGCGACGGCGGCGCGCCTTTAAAGTCAGCCTGCTGGCGTCTCCGTCGCGTTCGCCTCTCCACCTCCCCGCTAAAAATAGGCAGTGGCGTAACGAGGGGTTTCTGCGCCCGGGGGCAAAGTTTAAAAAACTGCGCCCCTTCATAATTTTCTAGTTGACTGTTAGCCTAATCGTTCATATCATAGGTCTAATATGGGCCTACTGAGTAACAGTGTTACTAATTTTAATACAATTACAAGTATGATAGGCCTATAGTTTCCAGTTTTTATTCAATGGTTTTCTCTGTAATAAGTAGGCCTAATGCAACATAATTTGCAAACGATTTTTATAAAGGCTATGAAAAGAACAAAGCGGTCAGCAGTTAGCAGTAGCCTTGACTTGCTTAAAAATTTTGTGGCGCCATGGAATAGGGCGCAATTCAAGAGGGGGCACAAATTTTGAAATATGATAATATGAAAAAATAATCATAAATGTAATAAAATGAAATAACAAATAATGGTGTGTTTGTATTATATATATTATAATATTAATAGATAGGCCTAGATACCTGTTCAGACAGACCTAGCCTATTTAAAACTGTCGTTGACTCGTTGGAAAATATTAGTAATTAAATAGCCGTTCCGAACTGTTACATTACATTACAATGTAGCCTATCGTAAGCCTATCTATATATTTTCATTTGTTTTATCTAGGCTATGTTCTCATAATTTACATAGCCTAATTTACGAAATACTCTTGGCACAGGGCGCAATTATAGCTTGCTACGTCGCTGACTATAATTAGAATCTTATAATATAGGCCTATTCCTGCCACATTTTAAACTGACAACCAAGTTGTGCTTGTTTAAAATTGAATTATTGAATTATTGAATTCAACAATGCAATTTCTGTCGCATAGTAGCCTACTTAACACTCAAGCTAATTTTGCGCCCCCTCGGGGGCGGTCGCCCCTCCCCCCCCCATTACGCCACTGATAATAGGTAGCAACCGCGATCGGTCGACGGCCGATCTAGAAGATCATTATTAATTTTGATCCCTCCAGGCTCAAAACAATTATTGAGCATCATCATCATCATCATAGCCATCATCAGCGTTATCTACATTGTGGTGGTAACATCACTGGCGTGAAGAGTAGTAGGTAGCGGGATCGCTTCCAGGGGTGGACTGGGGAGTTCAAGCGGCCCGGGAAAAAAACAAAAAGCGGCCCTAACTTCATGACTTTTATTTTCTTTGTGCATTTTTTCATGCATACCCGAGGGCCAGTGACCTCCAAAGTCATGGGTCACTTTACAAATTACATTATGCAATAACAAAAAACGATAAATCGCATATATAATTTATAATTATATATAAAATATTAAGAATGCGTCAACTCAAGTTATAAATCAATTTATTCGGACTCACTGTGATGGTATTATTGCTGTTTATAGTATTAGCAACTTCTTTAAGCCGGGTGCCATTTCGGCTACATGATCTATAATTGTGTCATTATTCAGTTCACTTAAAACATCGGTTTCTGTTGACATAAGCATAAAAGCTTCAAGGTGTGTAGATGACAATGAGCTTCGCAAGCGATTCTTAATGTATTTCAATTTAGAGAAAGATCTCTCACAAGCTACTTGGGTAGACGACAGAGTCAATAAAAGTTTATATGCACTAAAGAGATGCTTGTATGCTTGCCCATAGAAACTGTATTTATGTAGTACAGAAAAGCAGCAAACAGGACATTTTTTGCAAAATTTGTCGGGTTGTTTACTTGCAGAAGGTGTTTGTTGAGAGCTGGTGTCTTCAGTTTGAATTGGAGTGGCTTTAAATAAATCGACTAGATTTCGGCATTTAGCTCCATCTTTACCAAGAATCTTTAGTTTCTTATCTCTTACTTTCTCCGCACCACCTTTACATTTACGTTTCGGATTTATATCACTCATAACCGTAACATATCTTATTTAATTAATATTACTTATTACTAACTAACAAATTTAAAAGAAATTTTATCAAAACAAACTCAGTGGAAGACGCCGGAAGTAGAATGGAAGATGTAAATTCTTATCTAACATGGCGGCCGCTGGCTGTACGGAGCACTGTAGGTAAGTAAGTATGCATTGCTCTTTTTCAGTTAATTTACAAACCGGTTAACCGAAACTAAAAACCGGTTAACCGATGCCGCAATTTTTTGTAAAAAAACCTGTATCATCTGTACTAAATTGATTAAATTATTATATCACCGGTCCTGGCGGCCCACCGGGAATCTTCCCGGTGTCCCGGCGGCCCAGTCCACCCCTGATCGCTTCCCGATTATCCAGAACCCTCCCAAAGGTCCACTCAGCCTATCATTAGCGAGACGGCGCGTTGGTAAAATGAGGCGTAGACTGTAGAACGTGATGGGCTCCTTGCATGGCTGCCGTATACAGTTAAATTCGACTCCTGTGGAACAGTCCATAAATGACGTCACGCAATTTTGGCCGATTTTTGACCCCCTCTCCCTCGTCACACTTCGTCACAAAAAGTTAACCCCCCTCTGAAAATTACGTCACAAAGCTCTGACCTCCCCATAAACCAAATTTCCATGGCAAAGCAAAATGCTCCTTCATGGAACAAATAGGGAAGGCATGAATATTTTAAAATCTAACGGTGACCAAATATTGAAATAATTAGAAAATTATTAATAATGGTGCCCGTATACATTAAAATAATAAAAAAATGATGAAAATTTAACCCTCAAAATTAGTGCTGTATTTATTAACAGTAAAATTGTTGTTAATTGTTAAATTTAATAACATAGACCTGGTGTGTACGTCACACTTCCCAGCCCCCCGCATGTCACACATCGTCACAAATTTCCGACCCCCAGGTGCGTGACGCCATTTATGGACGGCCCCCGTTACAGTAATAACTTGTGATCATCCGTTCATACTGATATGTAATCATACCGCGTAATTGTCAGTTTGAAAATATTAAACGAAGAGAGTATTATTAATACGATTATTATTAGGCCTACTATATGTTTGACTATACGAAGACCGTAAGACGTCCACCGCCTCCTCCACCTCTTCCGCCTCATGATCCTCCTCCTCCACCTCGACCTCCTTATTTCTCTACCTCTTCCTCCTCCACCTACTTATCCGCCTCCACCTCGACCTCCTCCTCTTTCTCTACCTCCTCCACCTCCTCCACCTTCTCCAGCTCCTCTTCCTCCACCTCTTTTCTCACTCCACCTACTCCTATTCCTCCTCCTCCACCTTATTCACCTCCTCCTCCACCGCCTTAGCCTCATAATCATCCCTTTCCGCCTTTCCTTATTTCTCTACCTCTTTCTCCTCCACCTACTCCTCCGCCTCCTTATAATCCTCCTAAACCTCGACGGTCGACCTCCTCGTCTTCCTCTACCTCCTCCTCCACCTACTCCTATACTTCCTCCTCCACCCACTGTTCCTCCACCTGCTCCTGCGGCCTGCCCCTCTTCCTGCACCTCCTCCTCCACATTATCCACCTTCTTTTTTTCTTCCTTCTCCTTCTACTCATTTCCCTCATTCTCCTCCTCCTCCTCCTGTTTCCTAAGATGTGTTATTGTTAAAAGAATTTGAAATCTAACCGTCTGTCCGACTTAAAATCAGCCGGTTGGCCGCTTACATGGTTACAAGCAATTCTGAAGCGTGCTTTCCACTTAAAATCAATTCGCGGACCCTGACCTACGATACATTCGCGTGTTTGTATAGCCCCTACCGAAGTTTCTGATACTCAGCGGCTGCGCGGCATTCGCGTGTCGCCCCGTAGCGAAGTCGTTCGCGTGCACGGTGCGTAACATGAATGACACACGCCATATAGGCCTACACCGAAATTTCTGTTCTATTATATTATGTTTTTTCTTATCATCATCATCATCATCGTCATCGTCGTCGTCGTCGTCGTCGTCGTCGTCGTCGTCGTCGTCGTCGTCGTCGTCGTCGTCGTCGTCGTCGTCGTCGTCGTCGTCGTCGTCGTCGTCGTCATCATCATCATCATCATCATCATCATCATCATCATCATCATCATCATCATCATCATCATCATCATCAGGCATGGCGCATAAACGGCACCATTACATATTAATTATATTGTTAAACAGTTGCGGAAGGGAAACGATTTGAAATTGGATATCCCCACTTTCTAGACCAAAGTTATAGGCTACGCCTCTGCCTCTGCTGGTCTCTGACCACAAAGAGGCAGAAGACAGCCCTTCAACATAGCACACAGATAGCATCGACCGACCCCGATACAAGTCGTCAATAAGACTCTTTAGGGCGTTTAGGCTATCCTATTCTGATTAATCTACTCCTGAACCGCCACACGAACACCATCATCAACTATTTCCACCGTAGCACCATGCTGTCCAATGTTTAATCTAGACGTCTCGGGGGGGGAGTTCCCCCCAGGATCGAGTTCCCCCAGAAAAATGGAAGAGATAAAATTTTGTACACAAAGAAAATTTTTCCCCCAGGATTTAAGGTCAAACAATTGTTAGAAAACACCCGTTACTAACCCCCTCGAAAAATCTTGGGGAAAACACCTGTTACTACCCCCTCGAAAAATTCTTGGAAAACACTTGTTACTACCCCCCTTGATAATTCTTGGGAAATTTTGACGTTCCTAATGATCCTTTGAGAAAAGCCAGGAGAAAATTTTCTTGGAAAATACTCGTTACTACCCCCCCGGTCGTCAACTTTTTGGGAATATTTTGGATATTCGGACAGACGGACACCCCCCGATAACCCTCGATTCCCCCCCGACAGCAAGGGGACTAGATTAAACACTGCATGCTGTCCCCTCGGCTTGATCGCCCCGGATCTGACGTAGCACCAGGACGGACAAAACAACTTGGCTTTAGCAGGTTTCATCTGATACAGCGCCGGTTTAAAGTTGGTATCGATGACGTGGATTTGTGTGGCGTTGAGACATTTTCGGAGCTTTACATTACATTACATTACAATGCCTTCACTTCACACAGTGTGATTCTCGTTAACGATAACGATAACGAAAATGATTTCGTTAACGATAACTATAACTAAAAAATATCATTAACTATAACTATAACGAAAATAGCAATAATGAAAATTCATTTTTATTTTCGTTAATACAAAAAATAAAAACAGGAAGTGCAATACAGACAATTCGCCATAAATGAGAATGAAAAATGCGATATTTTTATTTTGCAATTTATCAGTTTCTTTGGAAACTCGTGTAGCCTATTCATGAAGCTGAATGCAGTGAACCCATGCTTCAAAGCGTTTCAAAGCTCTGAGCAAATTGTGAAACAACCTGTTAATACGCACAATTTTGCTTATAGCCTTAATTAGGCCTACCGGCATATATTGTAAGTAGTAACTAAAATTAACTAAAATAAAAATCCATTACCTATAACTATAACTAAAAAATAATACTAACTACAACTATAGCCTAACCAAAGATGTTACTAACATCTTTGGCCTAACTATAACTAAAATAAAAGCCATTAACTAGGCCTATGACTGCAACTAAGTAAGTAAGTAAGTATATCCTTTATTGAAATAAATAAATAAATACTATAACTAAAATAAAATCTGTAAAGAGAATCACACTGCCTTAGCAGCCTTATAAAACAACTCCCGGTTGCTCACGCTCACAGGTCAGTACAGAATGAAAGTTAGACACAACCAGACACGTGCGCTTCTAAGCAACTAATTCGATCGTAACTAGGTCCCAAAAAAATTAGACATAGCCGCTACAGATGTCCTACACAGACTAAAAAAGCCACCATGTGTTTAGAGTGGATCCACAGGTCTAGATGTGTCGTAGTCGAACAGCTATGGTCTGTGTTGATTTTCCATTTACCCGTTCAACAGAAAATTGTGGACTTTTAAATGGATCCCAGTTTACGTGACCTTAACCTATTTACGGGTACTCCACCTGGTGCGATATTCCTTCTCGAGAAGCGCCCGACTACGTAACGATCGAAGCCATGCACCGCCGCAGGCCTGCAGACTGCAGAAACTATGCGTATAGAATATGTAAATATACATATACACGTATGCGACGGTGAATGTAGATATATAGATGAGGAGCAAAGGCGTCTGGCTGTTCGTATATATATTACACAGTCCGTGGTGTTGTTGGTGTGTTGTGTTGGTTCTGTCGTACACGCAGGGACTGTTAGATGCGAAAGGCATAAGCAGCGCATGATGGCGTTCTAGTTCAGTTATGCAGCAGAATTTCTCAGTTATTTCGCTTTTTAAGGACGTTTAGTCGCCATGGAAGAACAGGAGAATAAGGAGAGATATCATCCGTCGATAAAAGAAGTTTTGCGCAACTTCCAGGCGACGGCCGTGCGAAGCCTCAACGGACCCTCGTCTGACCCGATCGAATCTTCGCTGGTCCTAACCGGTTCCGAGGCGAGGACTCCCTCCGCCAGCGCCGTTCGTCGGTTTAGGTCCGACTGTAAGCCTGGAGGGAGGTCTGCTCGTCTAAATCCGTATAACGAGGTCAGAAGGCAGACATTTTCACGAGGGGGACCTTGTCCGCTGGAGGGATCGCCGAGGGTTCACAGGTTTCTCCAGACCCCGCTTCTTCTGCCCCAGGACTCGTCGGTCAGCGAGACCACGGAGACGATCCTCGAAGGAGAAACGATATCGTGCTTTGCCGTCGGCGGTGAGAAGAGGTTGTGCGTCCCTGAGGTCCTCAGAAAGGTCCTGAACAGTTTCAACTTAAGTGAGATCCATCATGTCTATGAGGAGCTTCACATATTCACCTCACTCTGCAGTCATGCTCAGCTCTGCACTCTGAAGCGACAGGGAACGCTTCCAGCGAGTGCGGCCACTTGTGGACTTATAACACAGACGTATGCGGAGAGACTCTGCAGTACCCTCTTGCGCCGCCTTGGTACGGGATCGAACGGAACACCCTCTGGAGAAGCCATCCGAGTTCTGCATCGGTGCTTTGGAAAGTGCGCCGGTGTGTTCTATGTGAATTTCTATACTTCGGCGTCGGCGCATTGCATCAGGTGTTGCGAATGCAACGGATTCTTCTCGCCGCCAGAATTTGTATGTCATGCTCACGAGTCACTTGAAAACCGAACGTGCCACTGGGGCTTCGACTCGAATCGGTGGAGGAACTACGTGACACTGGTGAAAGGAGAGAAGCGTAACGTTCGTGCTCAGCAGATTCTGGATGATGTCAAGGCTCTGTTTGATTACAGCAAGGTCTACAAACGATGCCTGGTAAGAATCCGTGATTCTCTGTGACAATATGTGTTGGTATGCATATATGTACATGGATGTATGTATGTGAACACTTGCTATGTGGCGTTTGAAGTACCTTACAAAAGTGTTCCCTATACCAAATGATTTTAATTAAAAACAAAAGTTAATCAATAAGCAAACAGTGCTCAGATAACCAGGAGTGTTAGCTCCCATCGACATGCAGAACCCTACCAACGGACTCCTATTCAGATCTTATAATAATAATACTGACAATTTATATGGCGCCGTAACACAGCCATGCCGTTACAAGGGCGCCTCAGTCAACTAACAGCAGGGTAGGGCTTAGAAAACAAATAACTCTTGAGTAGACGTGATGTTCAAACTTCAGGGACTATGTAGCGTCGAAGACAGGAGCAATGACAGATAAAAATGAGTCTCGGCACACAACCCTCAACAGCAAGCAGTCCCTTGTCAATGGTAGAAGACTGCGTCCACTATCGCTCTGGGTCTGTGGAGGATGGCAGTCCTCACAGCTGACAATTATTTTTAAAGCAGCATCACAAGTAGAATGGTCGGCACCAATCCATGGATTGTCTTGCACTTACAAATGGAGCATGACCATGGGCGTATTTAGGGGTGGTTTATGGGTTCAAACCCCACTGAAATAAATGCATTACTGTTATAAAAAACTAGAAATGTAGAAAAATACCACCAATGGAAAACCCCCCAAAAACTCAAACCCTCCACGAAATTGTTTGATGACTACGTCCCTGAGCATGACACTGTGATACCTTGAAACCTTTTGGCTGGAAGAGTCCATGTTCACACGCAAAACATCAATAACAGCGTCAGAAGACCATCCAAATCAATCAGAAACAATGGCGATTAGGGAAATAAACGGCAACCACTTATACTAGGTCACACCTGAATGAGGAAAAGCAATTATCAGGCAGAATCCACTTGTGACAAATGGATTGATCAAAAATGACACGCTAGAGGAACATGGCCATCTTGGCCACTAGACATGCGTAGGTATCTCTATGTTGCTATACTTGTTTGTTATGTTGCTATGTATGTTTCTATGCATATATGCTGCTATGTAATTATGTTGTTACAAGGTATTGTACATTGCCTCAATAATAATAATATATTAATCTTTTATTCACCAAATATGGTAGCACAGAAAAGCGAAAAAACAGGGGTGCAGCATTCTCAGGACAGTAGACTTGCCTGTACTATACTAATTAGATACATTACATAGTTCAAGTTTCATTACTACAAATTATACTATGTGCGTAGGAGATCACACACAATTTACAATTTAGTGTTTCCTATAATTGGGCCTCTTCGAAAGAGTCTTGTTCTTCTTGACGTAACAACAGCAACAACAACAGCAACAACAACAACAACATGGCCATACCGCTAAAAGAGCACCTAAGACTCCTTCAATACTTTCCTCACTAGACAAAATGATCTTAATGAGGTAAGAGTCATTAGTTTACCCAGAGGCAAATGATGGTCTTTGTAAGTCTAGGCTTACAGGCTGTTACACAGTGGTGTCCAGTCATTGCTTGAAATTCCTTTGTTTGGGTTAGTAATAATTCAATCCAACTTCAAATATTCAGCATCAAACATGGCCATCCACCATCAGAATTAAAAATAATGTGAAGCAAACTGCTATGATTGTGGTTGTCTGGTTGAACACTTCGATTGCGTGGCATACATTGAGACATTTTTGGGAAGGCATGTGGTGCGTTTCCTGATTATAACTGTAATTGTAATAGTATGTGCTTAATTATATACAACCATATTAAATTAATTAATTGTCTTTCTTTACCTTCTGATGTATCAGATAATTATACTTCTGTGCCTTTGAGAGTTTTTTGAATGGTGCTATATAAATAGCTGAAAGCGTTTATCTTCTTTTCCTTACCTTCCAACTACGATTCCTTAGTAGTATATAGAGGTTAGAATTAGATATACATTATACACCTGTATGCGTCAGACCTCAGTGACCCTTTTAGATTACCCCACCTCACCTAAACTGAATCACCTCCTAAGCATAATTACCTTACTCAACTCCTCAAACTGCCTCTCTTCACCTCAGTCACCCCTATGTTTACCTCAACTCACCTTGCATCACTCACCTCTTGAAATTACCTCACTTCAACGGACTTCATTAGTCTCTTTAAATTACCTTTTACATAACCTAATCTCAGTCACCTCTTCAAATGACCTCATTTAACTGAACCTAGTAGCCTCCTGAAGTTACCTTACCTCATCTAACATCACTCGCCTCCTTGAATTATCTTGCCTCACCTCACTCACTTTCTCTTGAGTACTTCACTTAGCCTCATCTTTCTTCATGCTTCCAATTGCTATACTCGTCAGAAAATTTGCATCAAATCACAGAAGCAGTGAGCAAAAACACAACTGCTTTCTCATTCAGAGCCCAGCTGGAATTGACTGAGCCAGTGCCGTAGTTTAGGTGATGTCACTTCAGTTGACCAAAGATTACCTTGGATTACAACATTATTATTATTATTATTAAGCTGTCATTTATAATGCGCAGAAACAAAATAGGAATCTTGCACGAAGCGCTTAACAGGAAAAAATAAATAAAAATACGTCTGCAGCTAGTCTCATGATGTTAAGTGTCATTTTTTACAGAGCTAAATTGTCAGATGGTTAACATTGCTCACTAGAAGAGTCATGGGTGGCAGGCTTGTGCAAACATGGATGGATGGTTTGACCTAGAATTCATTTATGTACATGAGTCAAGATTTATCTGAAGGTCACATTCTGAAGGAGTCGGCAGGATATTATTTTTTTAAAAGGTTCTGATATTTCTGGGTTGTGGGTGATTGGCAACAGAGTTTCCAGTTATCAGTAGTTTGTGTTTGCCCTGCAGAGATCTGTGTCTCGTGTTTGCTGTGAGTAATGGTATGCAGAGTGCAGCACTCCAGCAGATTGCTACTTTCCGAGACTGGAGTAGTTTGATAGCACTGGATCTTGCACTTTCTGTGTTGTCTGTGTGTATATATTTGTGTATATCTGTGTGTGTATCTGTGTATATCTGCTTGTGTATCTGTGTATCTGCATATGTATGTGCGTGTGTATCTGCATGTGTATCTGTGTATATCTGTGTGTATATCTGTGTGTATGTGTGTTTGTGTGTATCTGGGTGTATTAATGTGTATGTATCTGTGTGTATGTATCTGTATGTATCTTTGTGTGTGTGTCTCTCTGTCTTTGTGTCTGTTTGTCTGTCTGTCTGTCTGTCTGTCCAAGATGTCTCATGCTGTGTGCTATTCAGTTCCTGAGGCACTCTGCTGTGATCATGATCGATTTCTGTCAGAAGGGAATTTCCAATGTGATTATTTCATGAGGTCGTGACCCCTTTTGCACTGACAGCCATCAGGAAATCACCAGAAGCAGAGTTATGTGAAGTGGATGAAACGCAAATTCCATTCTGATGCAGACACTAGAGGCACTGCCTTAAGATAAGCATAATAATACAACTGCAGTCATCACCTGGATTTCATGTAGATTATTAATTAAGATGGACAGGTGAGGATTGAGCAGGCATTCATATGATAATGTCATCAGTTAAATGCTTGATTCATGATTATGTGAGATGTTGCAGAAGTATTTGTTCTAACTGTTGATATTGCTGTATTATTGTGTTGATTAATTCTCTGTTAATAAATAAACAAAATACAATAAACAATAAAGACCACATTTAAGTCTTGTGGGACAGACAGAAGAGTGCCCTCATTTGCTGTGGTTCAGAAGAAGAGAAATCTATCCCCATGGGGCACTCATGGATGAATGTATGTGTATGGCCATTTATATGGTGCCTTACAATAAACTCGCGAAGGCTCATTGGTGTGAAGGATAATGCTTGAGAGTAGTAACAGTACGTTTAATATCTTACATGCATAGCAAGGCAAACAAACGTAAAATGTGCTATTTTGGTATGTAATACACAATTGAAGTGTTAGCGACTTCGTTTTCTCAGCCTTGGCGTGCGAGAGTGAGTGACCAGTCCTCTCTGTCACCAGTTGATGTGCTCATTTTACAGCGGAGTTTACTAGGAGGAACAGGTTGGGTAGAAATCTGGAGATGTCTTTCTGCCGTGATTGACAGTCCAGGTTATTATCCAAAGGTCTTTGCCTAAACACTAGACCGCAAGCCCCCAGCCAAATGAGGTTGTAACATGGATGAAGCCTTCTAAGCTGCTTTAAACTGTCCACGGTGTGGTATGCTATGTGGCCGGGATTGTCAAGTGCTTTTCATCGTGCTTTCTGATTTCAATCACTGTATTTCAATCACTGTATGTCAATCACTGTATTCAGGCTAACTCCACTTGTAATTTAAAAACTATTTTTTCTCTGTGTATTAAGACTTAAATTATCAGTCATGTTTAGCTTGTTTCAGTCGTGTATTATGCTCTCATATAGTGTTTTTAATTTTTGCACTGTTACTGAGCACTGCCAAATATTATCCAGAAAAGGGTCAATCTAGCCTCTGCAGGTCCATATGGCTCTTTGGATTGACCTTTTGACTTTTGCATCATTTTCTTGAAGTGTTTGAGTTTGTGTTGACTGCTGTTATTGTGATCTTGTGGTGTTGAGACTCTGTCAATAAATGGCTTACTTATTAGTATGACGTAGCCCATATCAGTGTAAAAGCACTCATTTGACCTTTCTTTCGTTTCTTATTTATTACCACATTCTCGATAACGTCGTTTATCCATAAAGTCTACAGTTCTTTGTCACTTTATATGAATTGCCACAACATTTCCTCTGTTTTCACGTGCCATAGGCCTAACAATTGGCCTAAGAATCAATTCTTTTGACAGATATATATATATGTGTATGGTATATATTGTATGCATATATCATATGTGTGTGGTATATATGTACATATCATGTATGTATATGTATATACACATATCCGTAGATTCAACTCTTTTCAATAATAGTCTAGACATCCTCTCACTTATGTGTGTAATACACATTATCTTATATATTCAACCTTTGCCTATTTGTGAAGGAGTTTTTGTCTAAAAGTTTTGTTCTAGTGTTCATTTAGTTTCTCTGTTTCTGCTTTGTGCAAAATAGTATATATATATATATATATATATATATTTATATAAAATATTATCTTATATACACAAAACATGTGCCAGAATTTTGGCACAGCACCAGAATACAGCCTGGTCATAAAAAATGCACTGACATCCATGTCATTTTTATCCATCTAGTTTAACTTGCGGGAATCTTGCTTGATTGCTTGAGCCACAGGCTAAAAAGTCAAATCTTGTGACGACTAATTCGATCAGAAACTTGGCAGATAGACTCGACCTCGCAGACACTTCATTCTATAAAAATTTCAGCTCCCAAAAAGGCTGCTTATAAAAAATCACTCAACAGCAATGATACCAGTTTTGGCCAGCGTTGCCATTGCCAGAACCGATTAGTGCTATGTCAAAATGAGCGGACTAATATTTGTAGAGGTAACTGCTTCATAAGACCCATTATAGGATACTAGATGGATATAGTAAAATGCTGTTTTTACGGGCTGTATTTTATTAATGCCTGAACCCAAGTGCAACAAAGCATTCGTCATAGTAAACTTTTTTGTAAAATGCAGTGTGATGCGTTGATACTTCTTGTTGACATTTGTTCATCTCTGCTAAACTTTTCTTTCCTATATAGAATCCGTCTTGTGAGCACATTTAATTTATATTAATCACTTAAAATTGATTAACGAGGACCTGAAGACTGTTTGAGGCATTAAAGGTGATATATCATATCCTGATACGTAATGATGATAATGATAATGGGAATAATAGGGCAATTTATATAGCCCAATCGCACAGCTGAGGCTGAAGAAAAGGGTGCTGTGATATAAAAATTAAAAAATGACACAGTGTGCGAGATGGCAACAAGAGGAATGGCTAATGAAAAGCACAGATGAAAAAACCTGCATAGCATGAAAAACGAAGATAAATGACGGGCTCAAAATATGCAACTGACTGCACCACAGGGCATGGCACAATGTGAGGCAGCTGTTAGAGTAAATAAGATGTGACCTGGAATACTGAATAACCGAATGGCGTGAGTTTCTGTCTTGCAGCAGTTTGTCATATCATCATATGTATTCCTCGGCTAAGGAGTTAGGATAAGGAGGAGGAGGAAGAATAAGAGGAGGAAAAGGAAGAGGAGGAGGAGAAGAAGAAGAAATAGAAAAGAAGATTAGTTCTTTAAGCTTTTCCCAAAGGGCAGCTATGGGTATTAGCGACTTCATCTTGCTTAGCCTTGGCAGAGGAGGGCCGGTGGCCAGCCCTCGGCCTCAGCACGTGATCGTCCTGCTGACAGTGTAGTAGGGTCAGTGTACTCTTTATTATAGGTGAGTTGTTTAGGGGCGCAGGTGGAGCCTGGAAATGTCTGAAGTAAATTTCTGCACTGGCGGGAATGTTGCTAAAGGAGCTCATTATTTAAACATTCAGAAGACATTAAGTGGAGTAAGGTTAGAGAGTGAAATTCCTGGAAATGTTGTCCGTGGCTGATCTGAGACAGGCGTTAGTGCTCTAGCCCATGTGCTTTGATGTCTTAGTGATGGGTTGACTTGAAGGCTCGTAAGCCGTTTAAATGACGGATTTGGTCAGTAAGAGTATTTAGAGGAGTAAGCGGATTAGGAAGCGGAGTGGTTAGGAAAGAAGGGGATGGAAGGAGAGGTAGAGGCTTAAGGGGAGAGGAAGAGAGGCTAATGGAGGAGACGGAATAGAGGGGTGGATAACGAGGAGTGGGCTTAAGGGAAGAGGAAGAGAAGAAGAAGGGAAGTGGAGGACAAAGAAATGGAGGAGATGGTGGGAATCAAGGAAAAGAAGAAGAAGAGAGGCTAATGGAGGAGACGGAATAGAGGGGTGGATAACGAGGAGTGGCTTAAGGGAAGAGGAAAAGAAGAAGTTGGAAGTGGAGGACAAAGATGGAGAAGAAGGCGGGAATGGAGAAAAAGAAGGAGAGGAAGATAAACTAATGGAAGAGGAGGAGGAGGAATAGAGAGGTGGATAATGAGTAAGTGGGGAAAGTGAGAATAGAAATATTTCTTGATAATAGTTTGATATCAGATTCTGATGTTTTGAGCATCTTATTATGCTGTGCCTTTGTTGCACTTGTGGTGTGCAGAGGTTGATCAACTTTGCAGCCTAGCTGTTGAAGCAGAAATGAACGCCCTTTTGTCAGTACATCTTACAGTCAGTCAGCCAGAAGGAATTTTGCACCAGATGGAATACCGGTAAATAGGTTATGGTCAGGTGAACCGAGATCCATTTACAAATCCACCATTTTCTGTTTGAATGGGTAAATTGAAAAATCAGCACAGAACCATAGCTGTTTTGACTACGGTGCATTTAGACTTGTGGACCCATCCTACACGCATGAATTGTGGCTTTTTTTAGGTCTATGCAGGACATATGTAGCGAATAGCAGCTGTGTATATAATCAGCCAATCATTCAGCCAGTCAATGAGCCAGTGAGTCGATTTCTTGCAGTTACTTTAGCCCCGAGCTGTTGACTGTGAATAATTTTAGCCATATGGCTCTTTTTTGTGCCCCAGTTTCTTCTGGATCATGATTGATTTAAAAGATGACTCTTCTGGTACCATATCAAAGAACGGGAGGCAGAAGACAAAGATGGAGGACGAGGAGGAGGAGGAGAAGGAGGAGGAGGAGGAGAAAAGGCCACAGGAGGCTGCCAGGATGTGTGATAGAGGATGGTATCCAGTGAGAAAATCCTTTGCTTCTGCCCTGCATGATAGATGGAAGGAGAAGAGCAAATGGGACATGGACCTCACTGAAATAATTGGACAAGGTCTTTAAGCGAGCCGCCCTGTTACACATCTGATTAAAATTTCATTGGAAACCTTCAACTGTTGACATCTTCCACAGCATGCCCGTATGCAACCCGGCATCCTTACATTTTCACACAGCTAACCGGACTACAGAGAATGCAATAAAAACTGAGATATTAGTATATGATGCTGGCTACTAGGAAGGTGACTTCTTTGGCGAACATTATGCTCAAAGGTAAAATTATGCGTGGACATAGCCATTAATGACAAATTGTAGGGCAACGTCCATGTGAACCCATTTGCGGATCAAGATTCGGTCAAACCCTAATTTATATGCTATAGAATTTTTTAGCATATTATTAAATTTAAGATATATTCATCAGACGTGAACACGACTAGTACTGAGTTAAGTTTGGCTAGGCATTCTTGGGAGATGCTGTGGGTGCATTTACTGACCCGGTTAGCTACAATGGTTAGAGCCTTCGTAGTAGGGTGTTCAACTTGCACATGGGGAAAAAATAATTTCACATTTTCACCACGCATACCCTCTGGATTTGTGACATTTGGTCTTATAAACAACTCAGTGAAATCTTTTGGCTCTGGGATCATGTTAAGTGACAGCTCAAAGCTGACAAAGTTTTCAAAAAGTGCAATTTTTTCAAAATTAAAAAATCTTAGTGAACTAATGTATTGTATCAATTACTGTTACAAAATGCAGAATACAGTATTATAAACTACACGTGTTACAATACTGCTTAATTAGTAATCTGTTAAGACTGTTACTATACAACAATTATACAACTGTGCAGTGTTCGTGTTTCTGCTATTAAAATACTGCCTATTGTCTGTCACTGAAGAGGGAAGATCTTCTTGGGTGGAGCAGTAGGCATCTGCTTTCGGTGGTATCGACTACTGGGAAGATGAGCTGACGCTGCTGTTCATCGTGTATTAGTGCCAAGTTAAAGTCAGTGCCGCACACTTAGCACAGTCATTAATAAGAGAAAGTGCAGAAACAGTGTCTTTGGCATGTCGGGGAATCTTCTCCGCTATTCCACGTTTCGGGATCAGAAGATACAAAATCTTGACCGAGTTTGAGGGTAGTAACTAGATGCATCGATTGCTGTGTCACGAACTCAGATAAAGTTTTCTCCTTAAATGTCTTGATGGTTTTGGATCAACTCTTGTTAAATCAATTTTGTTCTGTGGCATGTGTAATGCGGAAACCATTTGTTCCTTATTGTGGGCAAGGGTCTTGTAAGAAATATTGACAATCCTGCCAAACCTTCTCTGATGTACCAGATAGGCTATGCCTTTCAGTTTATGAAGGGCTACTTCTGCAACTTGGCTAACAATGCTGTGAGAAGCTTCCATGCTCTGTAGCTTTCACAGATCATTGTAAGGAACATCACAACAGGTTACGGGTGCATTGAACCATGCCTTAACATACAGGGTGATGGTAAACTGGCAAATTTTTCTCATAACATGCAGTTCTTTGGATTCATCTTGAACTGCTCTCTGAAACGAAGTATCTTCGTGCAATAATATGCCCTTCATCATCCACCTGGCATGATGATATGCATCGGGTTGACTGAAGTGGATACTTTCACCATCACCAAAACGATTGGCCTCATCAAGTGCACCAATACTGAGCTTTATGAACTCTAAGTATAGTCTTGCCGTGGCTGATTGACTGCACTAGCTGCGACAGAAACTGAACTACAACTTGGTGGTTCTGCTCTAGCCACATTTTCTCACTGTCAGTCAAAGAACAGCCTTTTGTGTCCTTACTAGGTCAGTCAGTGTTGCTTTGGTCTATGAGAGGCCACTGATTTTTGAAACTGGCAAAAATTGCATTTTGTGGCACAGAGGAGACAAAGAATAAATCAAAGACTGCTGCTGCAATTATTTCAAACAAATGGTGTCTACAAACCAAGAATTAGGCATTTGTCAAAGGTCTCTTGAATAACGGTTAAAGCACAACCCAGCCAGCCATTCTGACACCCCTTCCTACTCTCTGAGGTGTCAACAACCTTATTCCACATCAGGTCACCAGTTCCAGAGCCAGGCAGTGAGGAATTTTTAGAAGCTTTTCAATTCCTATGCCAGACACAACAACTGCCATGCGATCAGCATTGACACCCTCATCATCTGGCAGCAACTTACCATGGAAAGGAACAGCAAGGGTGTCTTAGGGCAGAATTAAGCTATAACGTCTTGTTCAATAGAGGAACAGGTCTTCTTACGTGCCTCATACACTGAAGTTGTGCACAGAGTCAGATCATTAACATTGGTACCCACTGCTTTTAATGCTGGGGCAACTATGTGCATTGCCTGACGTGGCGTGGTATTTATTCTGTCCAAGCTAGCCACAAATAATTGGTCATCAATCAGACACCGTCTGTTCACCCTTGCTATATTATCAGATAGAAGAGTATTAACAGGAATATGGATTGGAAACACTGAAAAATAGAAAATAACTATTTTTTAACAAATGGTTCGTCACTAATATCACTATTGTTCACGCTATTTCAAGAATTTACACCTCCTTGAGAGGTCACTTGCCATTGAGATATTAAAGTAGGATTTCTCTAGGTATGTTGTGTATATAAATGCATTTTAAGCCCCTATGCATGTGATTTTTCATAAATAATTTTTTTTCTGAACAGTCTACTTACGTAGGCTGCGCCCCCCTGTGTAAGAGGCGTGCGGAATGCGGATCGCGATTCGCTTCCCAAAGGTGGCTTGTTTAAGGATTTACATCTGGGGCTAGAACGGTCCGTACACGATGGCCCCATTCAAAAAGGAAAGCATTGGTGAAGGATCTCACCCGATCAATTCTTTGAAAAATGAGCAGGGTCGAGGCATGGACCCCTGGTGTAAGGTCAAAGCGATACATAAAGGAGCAGCATTCTGTCTGCTCCTGTTGATTGATTAAAGAAAAATACAGTAAAATACTGTCCCTATATTGTATATAAAAACATACACATTTATGTTTGCATTTTTTGGCTTTAACAAATGATCCAGAACCACTTTGCCCTAGCCAGCCCATCACAACCGGGTTCAGGCATCGCTTATATCATTCTAGTCCCATATATTACACAGCTCTCCTGGGTATCATATGCCATTAAAGCTGGTTATAGAGGCCTAGGGTGGTTTATGCATTGGCCAACATAAGTTTTTAACTTTTAACATGCTCTGCAAGTAGCAGTTAACCAGCACAAAGAATGGCATGTCTTTTGCATTTCATATTATTATCAGTAGTATTAATGATGATTATAATAATAATGTAATAATGATAGTAATAATAATAATAATAATAATAATAATAATAATAATAATAATAATAATAATAATAATAATAGTGATAATAATAATAATAGTGATAATGGTAATAATCGTAATATTAATTATAAATATAATAATAATAATAGTAATAATAACAGTGATGATGATGATAGTAAAAAATTTATATAGCGCCCTAGCATGGCTGAAGCCGAATGATAGCATATTAGAGAGATATGGGTAGCATATGTTTGTGTAGTAGATTTTGTAGAAGGCACTTGTGTTTTCTGTGTCGATAGCCACTGAAGGTCTCATCTGGTTGGTTTAGGTCTCCCTTGATTGATGTGTTTTTGATAGAAGAGTTTAACCTATTTCCTAGGGGTTAGATGCAAAGCCAGTGTGTACCAGTGTACCTGCTGAATGACAGATGATCCTGTGCAGTATCATATGACTGAGATGTGCAATGCTTCCTTTCTTCCTAGAAGGAGAAACAGTCTTCATCATCTTCATCATCAGTTTCTGACGCCAGCAGGAATAAGTTATCTCCATTGTCCTCCGTCATTTGTCATGCCCATGCTCATGTCACTGTTACTCAAGTCTTGTCATGGCCTCATTTGTAGTGTCTATCCAACGTAGTCTTGGTCTGCCTTTGTTTCTCTTTCCTTCTAATCTTGCATGTAGTGCATTGTTAGGAATTCGGTCGCCTGGCATTCTCTCCACTTGTCCAAACCATGGGAGTTTTTATTGACCAGCTTTGTCTAGCAGAGCTGTTTGGATACCTAATAACTGTCTTATGCCATCAAATCTGATTTGAGTAGTTTTGAAATCCCAGCAGTTTTTCGTAGCCAGCTCATTTCTGCTGTGAGAATTCTTTTCTCATTGTGCTTTTGCTTTGTCTAGCGTTCTGATCCATATAGGAAAATGGAGGAGAAGAGGAGAAAATGATGAAAAGTAGCTGTCCCTTAATAAGCTAAACTGCTGAAGACATGTAGAGAAACAGCATTTGGAGTGAATGATTCTAAGAGAAAGAGCATTCGAGGTGAATGATTCTTATAGGAAGAGCATGTGAATTGACTAATTTTTAAAATGGAGAGCATTTATGTTGAACGACTTTTGACAAGAAGATAATTTGTTGTTCCTTTCTTGTGATTAGGCCAGCTTGCATTTATTACATGCATAATTGTGACTGTGCTAAATATGTGAGCACATAATTTATAGACTGGAAATGACAGTAATCATCTGATACTCTGTGAACGGATCGCAGTGTCATGACTTTTACCAAGTGCCTAGATCAGATTCTGTTTTGTGATGTGATCTCTTAAAAACAAAACAAACCAATTTACCATCTGTTGCAGTGTTCCCATGATTCTGATAATCTGCTAACTTTGTAAATGCAAGACTAGGTCCAATTGACCAATTGCTGAAACTTGGATTATATTGACATATGTTCAGTTCAAAGTGCCATCTGTCAGTGCAGTGTCAACTGCCACACAGTTTTGCCTTCTTAGAAGTGCATTTTATTATGACCTTTTGGGTCGTTGGTCCACTTGACTGGAACAGTCTTCCTGCACCTATTCAGAAAGCCATAACCCTTCTTGTTTAAAACACAGAGGTCAGAATGTGCTGTTTATGCAATTATGACATACAATTACTGTGTAATTCTTAGCATTTGAACTGACAGTTTGCAGTGTAAAGCGTCCTAAGTAAGTAAGTAAGTATATCCTTTATTGCACCAATTGCTAACCGCATTTTGGTTTACGGACAATGCTCTATATTGTATTAGCTTAATAAGCTAAACTGTTGAAGACATGTAGAGAGAGCATTTGAGGTGAATGACTCTAAGAGAAAGAGCATTCAAGGTGAATGATTCTTATAGAAAGAGCGTGTGAAGTGACTAATTTTTAAAAAGGAGAGCATTTATGTTAAATGCTCTCTCTACATGTCTTCAACAGTTTATCACTGTAATACAGAAATTACATTGTCGAAACCAAAAGCTAGCGGTTGAAGACTTAGAAACCTTGTCCAGGACAAGCTCTATATAAATTGGATTAGGAGTACCACTTAGTTTCACTGTTTATTATTCTGGGTGTGTGTGTTGTGTGTTTTAGTCAAGGGATCACGGTGCAGAAATTACAGAGGAGAAGCTAGCGTTGAAGAAGAAACCTTGTCCGGAAGATAGGGATTGGACAGGACATGTGAAAGAAGAAAGGTCAGTGACAATGTCTGACTGGATATGTATTTTCATTGTTCAGGGTCATTTGTAGTTGGTGATTTGCTTGTTTTCTGACCAGCCTTTCGTTTATGGTCCTGTTCTGTCTGGACTGTGTTGTTGTATTCACCCTTGATGATTATGATTTAATGATTGTGATTTTAGGATTTAATGTCTAATAATGATTTCCAGTTGACAGAATCCCACACAATGCACTACTTGCAAGAGTCGAGAGAAAAAGAAACAAAAGCAGGCCAAGACTATGTTGGATAGATTACATAAGTGAGGACATAACATCACTTGTTCTAGCACTAAGAGGAGCAATCGACATACAAACGACTGAAGACAATGGAGATTATTTATTCGTACACATCGCCGCCAAATGCCTGGCATCAGGAACTGATGATGGTGATGGTGGTCGTGGTGGATGTGGTGGTGGTGGTGGTGGTGGTCGTGGTGGTGATGATGATGATGAATGATTTCCAAGAGCAGGCACCTTCAATTGGTGCTATTGCAATGTGCTATAGGAGTAAATGAATAATGGATACATTCCAGACATGAGTATCAATTAATACAAGACTGTTTATATCTGCTCAGCAGCAATCACTTGTATTTTATTAACAGTTCACCTACTTTTTCAAATCATTCTTCACCCACTTTCTATTTTTTTCCAGTTCTGCCTATTCTGACTTTACCAGCATATTCTACTTGCACGTTGCTAGCATGCTGCACTGACCTTCTATATTCATACTTCCTGCGGCATTTTCTGTTCATACAATTTTTCTGTTCGCATTTCACTGACTTTTTCCGCTCGTATTAACACTTCACCTGCGGCTTTATATCACTGTTCCATCTATTTGCCTTACCCTCGACCATGACAGGATGCTTCTTGGGATCTGTTCCATTTTTAGCTCTTGGTGTCAGATTCTTTTGGGTACATTTGCATTGCATCGAGTGTCTTGGCTTTTGAGTGTTTTTCTGCATTTCAGCTGCAAGATAAATAATGCCTGACCTTTGTATGTATGTATGTATATAGCCATTTATATAGAGCCTTACATGAACCTATGCCCTCACCCTGCACTTCGGAGGGTTCTTGAAAGGGCTATAATAGATGTCAAGCTAAGGGATTGTCATTTCCTCTGTAGTAACCAGTTACCTTTGCTAATTAACTGATAGGCATCGGATGTTGGTTGGTCTTGACCTGGATTTGGCTGGCGAGTGAGTGAGAGACAGACAGACAGAGACAGAGAGACAGACGGAGAGACAGGCTGACAGAGATAGAGACAGAGACAAACAGACAGACAGACAGGCTGTGACAGAGAGGGAGAGAGAGAGACAGAGTCAGTGTTTGTAATTCTCGACTGCTAGGAAAATGGAAAGTGCTATAACATTTCCAGTTATTATTTTGGCCACACATGTTATAATCTTTTCTGTATTTTTTAAGTGCCATGGCACTGTGGTCTGATATTTAAGCACAAGTTGATGGCACTGAGCATTTGTGCATGAATGGCTTGCACAAAGTTCCTACACAGTATAGCCACATCAGAGGTGATCAACTCCGCACACTCTATATTGTAAGGCAAACACTGAAACAAAATTAGCTATGCTGTAACACAAATAAAACTGTTGTGTACTGAGTTAAATTGCTCTGCTTCAGTCCTTTGTGTCCTGCATGTTGTATTTTATGCTGATTTCATGCCCTCAAGTATGCATGGGCTGTAAAGTTTCCTTTTCTGTGTTTTTATTGCCTGTTGTTGTTATTAATTAGCAAATTCTACGGCACAGGTGCACAAAGGCTGGGGGTGCTTGTTTTGATGAAGTATATGATTGATTAGTACAGATTTATTGGTTACAGGCAATTAAGACTGATCTTCTGGGCATGGACCTGATCACTGCTGGGTTTTGCTCTGCCATCGGTTGATGCCTTGTGCATTAGACACTGGTATAATAGAGTTTGCTAATTGCAATTACAGTTGATTTCTACAGAAAAATTAAGGACAACGGGTAATTCATAAGGAGCAGGATTATGATTGAATCAGGAGTTGCAGTGGAGCTTAGACAGCAGAGAGGATGCCACCCAAAATACTTTTAAAAGAGAACTGTACTGGCAGACTGGATAGAACAGAATAGAATATTCGTTTATTCGTTAACACATTGTCAGAATGCAATACGGTTGATGGGAAGAACCATTTCAGATGATGAGGCTTCAGACAATTGATTTAATATGGAGTCTCATTGTCTGAACCAGTTTGGAGGTATCTCTAGGTTTGGGCATACAGCCTTGCAGCTGGAGGGAAGGAATTGCACTGTTTGCAATGCACAAACACATTGGGTTTAAGATGTGAATGCTTATGCCTAATGCCTTGTGAGCTGTGATCCATATTACCTCAGGGAGTTGTTTGTCTCGGCCTTATCCATTCCTGGCAATAGATTTTCTTTGCTGTGCTGCTCAGAGGGGACCAGGTTGCTTGAAGTCATGTTGCTCCAACCCCACCTTCTTTTCTTCTTCCTCCCTTCCTCTTCCTCCTTATCCTGCTTGCGCTTCCCTCTGCCTTTGCTTGAAGTCATGTTGCTCGTACCCCCCACCTTCTTTTTTTCCTCTGCTTTTCCTCCTCCTGTCATTATCCTCTAACCACTTCTTAGTCCTCCTCACCTCTTCCTTCTTTTTCCACAGTGGAACACAAAACACGAAAGTTTTGCTGCGGTCGGTCCGACCTTCTGGAATGTCTTACGTAGCGCCATATGATACATGAGCCTCTTAGTCTTTCTGTTCCGCAATTTCGCAAGTGCTTGAAACCATTCTGTGTGACCCAGTTTTTCTGTTGTTATTTTGAGAGCCCTTGGTTAGTGTGCTGGGCTGTCAATCAAGAGGTCGGGGGTTCAAATCCCCGCCAGGTTAGAAATTTGGTTTGAGATTTCTGCCCCACCTGCGCCCCTAGCCAACTCGGCTATAATGAGTACACGGACCGCACACTGTCGGTGGGAATAATGACATGGTGAGGGAGAGTATTGGCCACCTGCCCTCATGTGCTGAGGCTAAGAAAATGAAGTCCCTAACACGTCAGACGCATGGCTGCCTCAGCAGGCACTGCTCTTCTTATTCTAGTTCGGGAGCGCCTCTGCATGGCAAGTCTGTTTTGAGGAGGTATGACATAAATCTGGGATAGCTATGCCAGCTATAATAAATTATTATTATCATCATCATCATCATCATCATCATCATCATCATCATCATCATCATCATCATTATCATCATTATTATTGTTGCAAGTACAATACAATTAAACAAGTTGCTCTGAAATATAATGTAGTACAGCTTGACATATGTGCAACATCATTTATAGATTCTGTATTTACTTCGCTATTTATTTATTTATTTTAAATGTTTTGAAACAACTTACACTGTCAGTAAGTCTCAAGCGGAGGTGTGGAAACTGAAACACCTGTTTGAATGAGAATGATAACTGGTTGCATTCACTGTTATTTTTTTTTACAAAGTTGTGTTTTTTTGTGTTATTTTATGCATGATTCATTTTTATAGCAGCTGTAAAGATCTTGTCACAGCAGCTGCTTGATTTGTGTTTAGATATCTATAGAGAGTGGACCCACGTGGGTGAGACAGAAGCCTGGCATGACGTTTATATTCATGCGAGATGTCCGTGTTTGAATAAGGTTGAGAATAATCGGAAATCATTTTATAGGTTTAATTTTCAGACAAGCAGCCTTATCTGTGTGTCTGTTATGAATATGAATTCCCTATAGTCTCGCTGCTGTTGATGCCTCAGGCGTTTCATTTAGCCACATAGGGCATCTGATTGTCTCAGAGATGCAATGCAATTGTGTTCATTTGACAGCATGAAACCCAGTCCTTCCCTGATTTTCATCTAATTTGGTTTCCATACTTCTCCCCTGGGTATCTCATTAACTTTTTTGTAAGATGATAGACATTTAATAAATAGCAGCAGGAGATTACTGTCACTCAACATTATGCTTCGACTCTATAAAAATAAACTCTTAGTCATGCTTTGGATAGTTTTGTTCAAGTAGCGTGGTAAATGTCTATACAGACGCTGATTTACAGATCACTTATTATTATTACTGTTTGTCCACTTGAAGTAAATATATCACTTAAAACAGTTATGTAAATTCTGGAAACTACTTCACCATTTGAAGCACCTTAGAATAGCTTACAATGGGTAATAAATCGTTTGTACATGAACTGTTGGTTTTGTTGGATTAAGCCGTACACATAAATTAACATTTAACATATTGTAACATAACAGGGGTTTAAGATATGCCATCTGTGTTAAAACCACTGCAGGTTAACATGGAATGATCATAGCTGACTCTTTCTGGCTTCTTCTTAAAAGCTGGGTAGTGACTACCGGACAGTACTATTATCAAAACTTATTCACCAATCTACTATGTAAACTCTTCCTCTGAAGAATTTCTGCCCTGGTGTTCCTTTGGCTTAATAAATAATTTATATCTATGACCTTGCCTTGTTTTATGCTTATTTGAGGAACCCTTGACACTGCACTGCCTCAGGACTTCCCAATGATGATCTTATAATCATAATCATATATTAAATCTCCACTGCTGCTCAATCTCTACCTTGTTGCTATCCAGCTCCTCAACCTTTCTGCACGGCTCAGATCCTTGTAACCCCAAATAATCTGTTAGCCCTTCATTGCACTATGACTGCAGAAGCATCCAGTTTCGCACAGTGCAACTCTGCATGCTTAAACATTCACACGGTAGTCGTACTGGCTTCTGAAGGGATATTAAAATATTCATGCGGGCAAATGCATGCATCTCTAGAGTACAAACTGTGTTTTATTTCATGGGGTTGGGTTCGGCTGAGCAGCTGCTTACTCTGCTTGGCATTCACGTTGGTCTTTTCAGCCAGTATAAAAACTGTCCTCTGTAAACAGAAATGAACAGAATAATGGTAAAACTGGTGTCTCATGAGATGGTCCGCCAAAGACTCCTCTAACTGGGACGTTCAGGGTGAAACGTGATTATTAGTTACCCCTGGGTCGAGCCTGTGTTATTTCACTCATCAGTTTCTTCAACCCCTCCCCTCCACTCTCAATCTCACTGAACAAAATAAGCAGAATTTTTCAGACTTGTTGACTGACATCTGACTTTGGCAGATCTTATCTAGGCAACCACTGGCAACCACTTCGTTATCTTCATTTGAACCACATGATTTGTTTTTCATTTATCAGCAAAATCCACACTGTCCTCATAATGGGGTTGTTCCTCCAACGTTTGCTGAAATTCATCATCCGTAAAACCTCCCATAGATATTTATGTCTTTTTTTAAATGTCCCATTCAGCTGATTGATTGATTTTCGTGTTTATAGGTCAAGTCCAAAAATATCTACTGCTTACAGTTATATGCTTTATTTCACAGATGATAGACAGACAGACAAACAAAAACCACTGAAAACACAAAAGAAAAATTGGACATACAAGTTCTATTTGTATGCAGACTAATAATGCAGATCTATACAGATATGTCCCAGAGAGATGCACCTTATCTGCTAACTAGGAATTCTGCTCATTCCCATTACTGTGCACTAACACTTGTAAGCATCTTATGAAAAATATTATTACATGAGTTAACATACTTTAAGTAATTCTAGCATGACACAGGACTATTTCTTGCATATAGATATATTTTAAGTATATAATGTTTATGGTGCAGTGGCTATACTGGCATTCAACTACTGATGTCTATTGTGATGCACTGTCATGGCTAAAGGGCTAATGACCAATCTGTCAAGAACCATTCAAGAAAAGCCGAGCCATGGTTTCTCTGTAATATCTGTTGACCTTTTGACCCATGTACTCATCGATTTTTTTATTGTTTTATGACTTGAGAGGTTAGATTAAGCTAGCAGATGGCCTGTGGTTATGGTCTGAATTTTCGTGTATCGAAGCTTTAAACCTGGCTGAGGCTTGACGTGGATTGGATACAAGTACTTTTGTCAAGATATGTTTGGCTCTTGTGAGTTGCACGCAGTGTGAATTCACCTGTATGACCGGTACAGCTATGCAGGGCAGTAGACTAGAGCATATATTAGCTGTAGGCAGATCGATGCACCTTCGTGAGGTTCTGAAAAGGAACTATAAATAGCCTGGTAGATAAAAGAAGAAGAGCAATTGTCAGTGAGGCATTTCTCAAGAGAGACACGCTTTGAAGATAAAAACTGAATCGAAAGAAGGGCGAAAAGCCTCTTCAACGTCACGACACTGCCTAAATGGTGAAACTGACTCTAAGAAAAGCAGAAGTGGATTGCCTAGACACGTACAAGATCAGTCGAAAGATTGCCCGTGGACAGAGAATCGAAAGCAAACAAGAAAGCTGTGGGGTTGACATAGGAGGAGAGGATGGTAATGAGCACCATAAAGAGGAGCCAAATGCAGGACATGTATACTTGTGATGACTCATTTCTGAGAAAGCATTGGAGGAGGAACGGAAGGACAATAATAAGACTAAGACTTGTCCTCGGAATGAGTCGCTAAAAAATGACCGACCGACTTTACGAGTTAGCAACTGACTTTGTGGAATAAGTTGTATGTTTAGCAAATGACTAAGTCACGTAGACTTTTCGACTGGCTTACCTACTTGCCGTGGACTTCTTAGGTAGGCCTGCATGTCTACCTAGTGGGTTATCTAATAAATAAATGCATTTACTGCTTCCTGTACTCACTGTACGATGAAATGCAGAGTGAATTTTTGAAAGAAGGTGACGGCCACAAATGCATGTTTACAAAAGAAATAAACCAGAAGACTAAACCCATGGCTGTTTCCCAGTGCTTATTCTGTCTGTATTGCATGATCCATTCAGTTCACTACAAATAATTGGATAAACGTATAAAGATAACGGCATTGAAATCAGTTTCACTTTCGAGTGTCTCTTAGTGTTTAATATTCTGCAGTCACTTGGTGCTGGTTATTTTGAAGTACCGATACAATGCGTAATTGTCATGGATGATATTAATCCGGGACAATTTAATATATGTTGCACTGTGACTAATAGCTTAGCAAGTGTTGCTACTTTTTATGCTTTTCTCGAGTGTCTTCATCAAATTGAAATGTACCGCACAATTATTACAATTGCGAATTATTATTGAACAAAGTTGCTAGCAGTCAATAGCTTAACAGCGGTGGTCTAACTTAAGAGTTAACAACTTCAATTCAGTAGCTTAGCAACTGGTTTCGACTTGATGACCACGTGATCTGATGACCACCTGAGCTGATGACCACCTGGGCTGTGACTTCCTTGTGAAGCTGTGCTTTTTTATGCTAGGTAGTGAGTGAGGGTGTGTCATTTATTGCAAGGAGAAAATTCAGTTTCCTGTCAAAAGCATGTTTCTCCCTTCAGTGCTCCCTTTTCTATTGATCAGTAACACAGCTCATGGTCGTATTGTCATACGGATAAATTGTTCGTCTTCTGTTTCCTTATCTTGCACTGGCTAGCAATTAAAATCCAAAGGTCGTTTTATTCATTATTTTCAAGATGGTGCAGATGCAAACATGTACTATTTGTTACAGCTCCTGGTTTTTATATAAATAGTGTTTGTGTGTGTTGCTTTGAACCTTGAGACATCGAGTGCTCTGACTTCAGTTTCACCTATCTCCACAGTTTTTGGTAAAAGTGATGTTGCAAAAAATCTTAATCGTAATCTACAGTAATAATTGAAACAAACCAACAGACAGATTCTACAGCACCCAAAATAATCAAAACAAACCAACAGACAGATGAAAAGAAATTCGGTTCCAGGTCATGATGCACAGGTCAGGCAGGCAGGCAGGCAGGCAGGCACCGAAGCGCATGAGCAATTGCGAGGCAGGCAGGCAGGCAGGCAGATGGCTATGGTGGAATGTGTGTAAATGTAACAATGCAGTAGAGTACAATACATAGTGACCATTGCAATTGTGTACAATGTGCCGTGATCGTAACTTAGAATGCAAGGAGTAAAGTTCACCAAGGGCAAACTTAGTCGTCACCGTTAAATGGATCTATATCTGTAAAGTGAATGTGAAATCTAAATTCAGCAGAAGCCATTTGGGAAAGTAAGTGATTAGACGGTGGTCTTAAGTGCATGCATATCTCAAATGCAGACATAAAGTCTACAGCTACAAGTGCATTAAGTGTGTTGGAAGAGATGCAGAACGATTAGCGATACCATGAAAGAGGCCGAAGAGACTAACTAATGAAGGAATGAATTGTTTCAATTAGAACAAGACCACTTTGGCAAGTGAAGATCTCTCAGTCATGCAGCTAATCCTGGCAATCTGATAAGTTTTTCAGTGGTGACCTACTGTAGGCAAGATGCAAACCATTAGGCTATACAGCAGGTTATACAGTGCAACTTCTTTATAATGCTACCCTTGGGAGCCTGTCAAATACCGCCACATCAAAACATGCCGTAAAATTCTTTTAAGCACCGGATCCCAACTAAATGTTCATCTCCAATAGCAACGGGGGAAGGGTTAAAAGCGATTTGTGCAAATAATGCCAAACTTTTTTAAGTGCTGGTCTGTAAGAAACAGGGTCTCGTTTAGGCACCAGTGTAAGTTTTATGGTGACAGTAGTCCATTGAGCAAACCTGTGAGTCAGCCATAGTTATGCGGGGTTAACGATTTCTTTTTCTTAGCCTTGGCTTATAGGGGGTGGCCAGTCTCTCCTTGGCCATATCATCCCTCCACTGACAGTCCATGTACTCATTGCAGCTGAGTTGGCTTCATGATAACTCAACATAATACAATATTTACTGCACACTTAATGATATTATCACAGCAACAGTAATAAGCCGACAGGAGCGGTGCAACAGGAGCAAAGTAAAAAGCAAGGATCTTATACACAAGACCTGGTTGCTGTTTCTAAATAACAGTAACTCATTTGCATGGAGTATGTGATGGAGTATGTAGTGGTTTGGTGGTTAGCATGCTGGACTGGTGGGACAGACATAGAGTTCATTTCACTTGCACTCCTAGAGCTCTCAGCTCTGGAATGAGTACACTGTCAATGTACTGTGATTCGGTGGGAAGATTATAGTGCCAGAGAGAGGACTGACAACCCATATGCCTAGGTTAAGAAAGGGAAGCAGTCTCTAACACTTCAAACCCATGGCTTCCTCTCAGGATGGCTCTTCTTTGTTTACTTGCATATCATAAAGAATAATTATTACAAATTATATACAGTAGTTCAAACCACAGTTGAGATTAAAAAAGTGTTGTGCATCAATTAGATATTCAGCAATGAGATTAGATATGAAAAGAATGTCTTGGTCCTTAATGGCTGTGTCAGTATAAGTAGATCAGCATTTAGCTGCAGTGATGTCATCCTATCAGCAGATGTTGTTATTTTGAGCGTTAGGTTACAATGGGAGCTCAGGTCTCAGGAAGGACATCTGATCCCTATTTCATGCAAGATTTCATCTCAGCTTGCCTTGAAAACTCCGCTGGACAGAAGAGACCGGAATGTTTCGTGAATGCAATATTCTCTGCTGAACGGTGTTTGGTTTGCATGCAAAGGTTTCATGGCATCCTGTGTTATATTTGCGTACTCTGAACTGTCGATGTTCTCTGGTAACTCTGCCTTCAGGGTTTCGTTTCACAGTCTCATTTTAAAACCTCTCTGGTAGAGTTTCGTTTTGATAGGCCTGGTTTCATCTGGCCACTCATCTGCGTCTGTTCTTCGTGATTTGGACAGTTTCAGGAAGTGTGCGTGTAGTAAAACGTTGTGTCTTCTAACACAAACACTAATTTAAAAATTTATATTTAATATACACTCTACACACTTAAAATCAGAACAGCATTCTTTCTCTCTGGTCGTTTATAATTGTAATTGTAAACTTTACATTTTTTTAACAGTATGGAGTCACATTCAGGGATGATTTGAACTTCAATGGCCAGACCTCTGTTAGGAGATTATCAGATTTGGGATCCTTTATTGAATCATTCTATATATATGTATGTATCTACTGTATATATTATATGTATATATATATGTATATATATATTATATATATATTCTTCATTTATTGAATCCCAAAGAATGTTGATGAAAGAAAATACAGTTTGACATCAAATATGAGCAGGGTATTGATCCTTTGTGTCTGTGTCTATATTTGGGACATATATCTTAAGTAGTTTAAAGTAGGGCTGTTTTGCCTCTGTTTTGATTCCAAGTAAAAATGTTGATCTAATCTAATCTAATCTAATCACTTGTATGGCACCACTGTAATAATGCTCAAAGCAACGGCTGATGGTCACTGTTAATCAAAATCATTGTGCAAACCAAATTTCAAAATGAGTCTAAAAGCCAAGAAAGGAGTCTGTGAATATACGGAAAGTAGGTCATCACAAATATGTAAACAAAAATCATCTGCAGATCTTTCTAATGGAACTTGTTCTTGGATTGTTTCTTACGCATGTTATCAGTCGTAACTCCCAAAATAGTCCGTCTGGCTTCTGACAATGCTTCAGAAGACTTTCTGTATGGGTGTCGTCATCATCATCAGTTCATGATGCTAGCCATTTGGCGGCTATGGGTACGAATAAATTATCTCCATTGTCCTCGGTCATTTGTCAAGTCCATTGCTCCCTTTAGTGTCAGTCCAAGTGATGTTAAGTCTAACTGATGTTAAGTCCTCATTTATATTGTCTATCCACTGTCCAGTGTTGTCTTGGTCTGCCTTTGTTTCTTTTTCCTTTGAATCTTGCATGTAGTGCATTGTGTGGGATTCTGTCAACTGGCATTCTCTCTGTATACATGTCCAAACCATCCGAGTCTTTGTTGAGCGACTTTGTCTAGCAGAGTTATTTGAATACCTAATGGTTGTCTTATGTATGTGCACGTAAGCCTAAATAACTGTGAATATCGATTGCTCTGATCCAAATGTTTTGTTCCATGTGGCACGCTACTTGACTTATCATCCTTACCATCTAATCCAACAGTCATGGGTTAGATTCCGCTGAGTGGATTCTGTGTGGTGACCTGAGACGCCAAGTACTTAAGATTTCGTTCCCATACGAGATCAAGGATTAGGCTACTGCATGAGTGCTTTTTCACCAAGTTGTACAGTTTGGTATCAATTGAGCTGAACAGTTTACACACGACTTTACTGTCACCAAATAGCCGGTCAGTTTTGCTTTTGCTTGAGCTAGATTCCAGCTCATGTAAAAGCAAACTTCTAGCTGATAGAAGTAAGGAAAAGGAAGCACTGCAACAGAAAGAGCAGGTGTTGCAATGCACTAGATGCATGGTCAGGTTTTTGGATATGACCTTTGCGGTTCTATTTCTAGCAGAGACTTGACTTTGTTAGATAGACCAGTGCACCATGTTATTGAGAGATTGTGCTTTGTTTACATTGCTTTCCCATCGGTTAATTAAATGTGTTATCTGTGTTCATGACTGTTTTATCAGAGTCTGTATTAAAGTAATGTGTGTTTTAAGGGATTTCCATTGTATAATGGATTATCTATAGAATAGAATAGAATATTCTTCAATTAACCAATTGCAAACTGCATTTTCGTTTACATGAAAACGTTAAGATCGACAAATGCTTGTTGATAATATTTGCTCCTGAGTAGACTGTCTTGAAGGGCGTGCTATATAAAACTACTGTAATAATTAGAACTTATTTACTTGTGTGTGTGTGATAGAGTGAGAGACAGACAGACAGACACAGAGAGACAGAGAGACAGAGAGAGACAGACAGACAGAGAGACAGACAGACAGAGAGTGAGACAGACAGACAGACAGATACAGAGAGAGAGAGACACAGACAGACAGAGAGAGAGAGATGTTTGCGTTTTTGTTTCTTAACGCAAACGTCATTTGATTGCAGTTTGCATGAGATGCCACCTCCACCTCCTCCCGCCGGTCTTCTTCCTACATCCGAAGAGCCCTGTTTTGTTTCATCCTGATCATCATCCGTCATCTGATCGTCTGACTAGGTAAGACCCCCCTGCAACCCTTCACGACGAGTCTGGCCCCTGCTCGACTTCTTCCTCGTTCATCAAGTCTCGCACAACGACCGATTTTTTTCTTGCCCCATTTTTAACACGCAATTCGGTCAGATGAATTCGGTCAGAGAAACTGGTCGGTGACTGTGTGTAGCCAGCACGGTTCCTGGAAAAGTCAATAAAGGACGGAGGAGACGGAGGAGCTGGCGCCGTGCTTAAGGCCGTTCCTGGGAGTGCAGTGGCGGCGGCAGCGGCGCCGGCCAATTGAAAGTAGCATGGAGGAGAAGACCATGGCTGCGTAGGCGGCGGTGGTGGTGGTGGTGGTGGTAGCCAGGCAGTGAAGACGGACATTAAATATGAACCAGTTTGGCGGTGTGGTCTGTCTGGCCTTCGGTTATTGGTGTGTGTTAGTCTGTGTGTGTGTGTGTGTCTTAGTGTGTTTGTCAGCCCTGTGGGACCGATGGGTCTAGGGTGAGGAGATCTTCCGGTCAGCATACCCATATGGGGCCCATAATTGACTTGGTTTCTCGTATAGTGCCCATATAAGGCCCATTTAGGTCCCGTCAAATGTTTATGGGAATGCTGGCAGCGGTGAATATGGTACAATGAGGAGACAGTGGAATTACTTATCCTGCCAGCATGTCCATGGACTTTAGATAGGCCCATATGGACTCTGTACGGGCGAATATGGGTCCTGTTTGGGTTCCATGCTGGCACGATATATGCCCTGCCTGCAGCATATAGTTTGGTTGAATGAGTTGAAATGGTCTATGGTTGCTAATCCAACCCAGACAGTAGATCAGTTCATGGCGTCTGGACCATTTTTCTTATCACTGTTGTCTTATTCTTGGAAGGATTGATAAGCATGTCTAGGCTATCCGAGGTCAAAGTAAAAATAGTGATATGGGTGAATCCAAGGTCATACGTAGGTCACCAACGTGCAAGGTACACAGTGCCGTGTTGTGTAGATATTTACATGTATACCAGTGCATTATACCAGTGCATTATACCAGTGCATTATACCAGTGCATTATACCAGTGCATTATACCAGTGCATTACACCAGTGCATTATACCAGTGCATTATACCAGTGCATTATACCAGTGCATTATACCAGTGCATTATAGCATACAGTATCACATGCGCTTACTTGCATAATTTATGTTCTTATATTCTCCAGTACCTCTTCATTACTAATTTAATGCAAGGCAGATTCTGACATTTTTTGTTTTAATTATTAATTAGATATTGATTTTATGCTGATTTACATATTCATCTTAAATATGCGCTGATACTGTGTAGCCATGACAGTAGAAATTATTATTGTTATATGTGTTTGGTAGCATATGTATGATGAATCAGAGATTAATTAATTATTGTCAAGTTAAAGACTTCAAGCTGAAATGTGTGTGTACTGTGTAGCACTCCTAATAAAAGTGTTCAGCCAAGTACCTCTGCAAAGACCATGACATTTGAACGAACTTGAGAACATGTGATACGTTGAATTATGGGGTGGGTGGGGGTGGTTGTGCGTGGGTGTGTGCGTGGGTGTGTGCGTGGGTGTGTGCATGTGTGTATGCATGTGTGTGTATGGGATTGTTTTATATGCAAACACAAGAACTCACTCTAAGCAAGACATGCATGCTGCTGTGTAGGCAATACACACGAACAAAATTTAATACCCTCAATACTTTTTTTACAACAAACTGCACACACGCACACACACTCACACACACACACTGAGTGGTTTGCTTTATCTTCTGTTAAATTTATTTTAAGCTGTATTACATACGTTAGATGTAACGTGAGTTCCTGCGCTTGCAAGATGCTTCATTCTGGTTGTTAACACCAGACACGATTAAAATTAATGTCTGTTTACTACAGACACCAATGTGGTATCGATAGGTTAAACTTCTGGCTACCTGCAAATGATTTCTGTAGTACCGTTATCGTACTGCACGCGTCATCAGTCTATGGTCCATGGTCACTTCAAGTGAAATTATAGTCAAAAGTCATAGTCTATTAGAGAAGCAAGGTCGAGTCCACTAGAGAAGTCATTGACTGTCCCGCTGTGGGCCACATTTGATTTGCTTCTGTGCAATTATTGTTCAGTCTTGATATAGCGGCGACCAAGTGTTCTTACAAGATCCTTAAAGTGTAACAAAAGAGTGATTGTTAAACAATAAATGCACAGGTATGTGCGATGAACCTCGTGTGGTGAATCATTAACATGACATTGGGATGCGGTGGTGTAGCGGTATGTTCTGTGCCTTGTAACTGAAGGGTCGCAGGTTCGAATCTACATCAAGCCACTGTGTAGCGACCCTGGACAAGTTGTTCACCCACAGTTGTCAGTGAGGAGGGCAACGGGAAACCACCTCACTCATCTCATCCCCGGGTGGCGTAAAAGTCAATGGACCTGCCTTTGGGCAAATAACTCATCATCATTGACATGACATGGCTATCAAGCAGTGTGTTATGCATGGTGTTATGTTGTCCCAAGCAAATACCCAAATGCTGGCGGGGTTTACAGAGAATGCGGAGAATGCAGACCGGTCTTTGGTCAGAGCAAGACCGATCCTGTTACTATCTGTTACGAGTCTGAGCGCTCTGAACACGTCTGTATTAGCAAATGAAATTTATGATTACACATTGATCTCTCTGTTGTTCCCCTTCCCCATTGATGATGACAGTTTCATTGGCATTCGTGATACTGTTGCCAGAGCCTTGTAAATGCATTTTAAATAAACAAGGCTGGATGTTTTTGGTGAATTATGGTGGTGCTTATCTCTGTAGGAATGACAGGTGCTTTGCCCCAAATGTTTCGCTGGTACCTGCTTCCTATGCAAAGTGCGAGGAGCAACGGGAGATGTGTGACTCCGATGAGGAAGGCTACGGAGGGTGCTTGACCCTGGACCATGGTCCGCCACAACTTATGAAGAAGGCGCCACGGATGCGTCATCCGGTGAACTTGGAGTCACGTGGTAGCACGGAGGTTTTGGATGCTGGATGTTTTCCAGAACGCAGTGAGGACTTCTACTGTTCTGGCTTTGTTCTTACACTAGAGAGTGACATGGGGACAGAGATTGTCCCATTCCCACCTAGGAATATCTAATTTTAACCCCTTACAGTCACCTGTCCCCTTCCATTCCCGCAACCTTCATTCCTCGCCATCTTCTCTTGATAAATTTTCATCCCCATGCAACTTACTTCCTGCATCTAAAAGGAAGGAAACTAATCAACATGTAGCATTATTGATGTGTTTTATTAAATAATTGATGAGAACAGTGGGCAGAGAACAGTGGGCAGAGAACAGTGGGCAGAGAGCAGTGGGCAGAGAGCAGCGGGCAGAGAACAGTGGGCAGAGAACAGTGGGCAGAGAACAGTGGGCAGAGAACAGAGAGCAGTGGGCAGAGAACAGTGGGCAGAGAGCAGCGGGCAGAGAACAGTGGGCAGAGAGCAGTGGGCAGAGAGCAGTGGGCAGAGAACAGAGAGCAGCAGGCAGAGAGCAGTGGGCAGAGAACAGTGGGCAGAGAACAGTGGGCAGAGAACAGTGGGCAGAGAACAGCAGGGCAGAGAACAGCGGGCAGAGAGCAGTGGGCAGAGAACAGTGGGCAGAGAACAGTGGGCAGAGAGCAGTGGGCAGAGAACATTAGGCAGGGTCAACAAGCTCTTACTCTGACATTTGACTGTTCTTTTGTGATTGTGTTGTAGCGGACAGGTTCCACTGAGTTCCGTTGTTTTGTCTAATGAATTGCATTTAAGGATGAATTGCTTTTGTCTCTGTCTCAGTTAAAGATCTGGAAGTGGAGAGTGCAGCTGCCGCAGGCGAGCAGTCCGGTCTGTGGGAGGCTGAGCTGTGCATCTTCAGTTCTGCGTTGGAGCAGGCGGCCAGCCTCTCAGCCGAAGCTAAACAGCATGTGGTGGGCGAATACATCGGTCTTCAGCATCGACATCTATCACTCGCTCAGAAATTAATTGGAGTCCAGAGAACACTTCAACAGGCAAGGGAACACTTCTGCTCGGATCCTCGGTCTCTGTCGTCTTTCTACTTCCTTCTTCTGCTTCTGCTTCTGCTGCTGCTGCAAGGGGTAAATAGTGATGACCGTCTTTCTGCTCTGTCGTCTTTCGGGCGGTAAGTGCATCTGCACTTGCACTCGGCCATAGTGCAAAAAACAGAACGGGTCTTTGGTTGAGCTGGGCTTTTCTGCTGCCATATTGTGTTCATGTTTAGTTAACTTCTGTCATTATTCATTCTGGAACTTTCTCTTTTTATGATATTACTTATTCAGGCTAGCATAAACAACTAACAATTACAGTTTTGCTCTGTAATTGTTAAATGTATTGTAAGGTATTGTTTTATGCTTATATATTTATATATATGGTACATCAATATATATATATATATAATTATATAATTATGTATATATATTAATAGTGTGTGTGTGTGTGTGTGTGTGTGTGTGTTTCTGTATGTGTGTGTGTGTGTGTGTGTGTGTGTGTGTGTGTGTGTAGGCTGCAGAACTTGATGTAATATTTTTGAAGATGTTAGATGAATTTATAAATGATAATAATATAAAGGTCTGAATAGGAATATTAATTAATAGTACGCTGATGTGACAATCTTTATGCAATCGTGGATAAATGACTGTTAGCATATGGTATGTGATGGGGCATTTGACGGTATGTTTTGTGGAAGTAGAGGTACTATATAAATAAGGAATTACAATAACAAGATGAATTCCATTAGGTGCATTTATGCATACATGTCGGTAACAAGGTACTTTCTATAGTACTTTTTTGATACATTGCAAAAGTGCTGCACACGACCAAATGTTCAAAAAAGATGTAACTGTCAAGGCCAGTTGTCAATCAAGGAGATGGGCTGTCTTCCATGTTCCATGCCACCTGTCAATCAATGAGAAGTGGACTGATGACGTGGTCGTCAGTTCCAGAGTGGAAACTGAAACTGAAAGTGTTTTGCATGTTCAGTGATAACCCTGACCTGTTTATCAATCCTTCCAGGAACAGGAAGACGACAGCAGTGATGGCTCCGTCCAAGAACTAGTTGGTTTAACTGAGGCACATCCAAGTGTCTTCTTAGAGGTGGCATGGAGCATGGATGAGAGCCCATTTCATCTCTCTCAGACCTGGAAATAGAGCCCCATATACTGTGTGGGACAGGATTAAGACAATCGTAAACAACATATATGTAGTGTTAGTGTGAATGGTGCAAGACCAACGTTTCCACTCCACTCATCGCTTGTTTACTAGGAAGCTGACGTCTTTAGTACAGTCGACCAAGGTCATGTTACTCGTCTCGCTGTGTTCGATGTCATTGCCGCCTATGACTCTGTGGATCACGTTATCCTGCTGGAGCGTTTGTCTAACTAAATCTGTTGGTATTGTCGACTCTGCCGTCCTTTGGTTCCGTTAATTTCTCTCTGGCCAATCTCTCTCTCTGTCATCTTTGGGCCGCACGCTCTGCCTGGACATGCACCCAATATAATACATCCCATATGACTTACCTGAAGCTTCAGTTTTGGCACCACTCCTTGATATACTCTATACATCAGCATTGTTATCACTGTAACATCATCATGTCATCATCAGGTAACGTTATCTTACTATTAATTAACTTGTACAGACTTGTTTCTTCTTTGTAACCTGATGCATATGGACATTGGACAAATGTCATCCATATAGGCATTCATGTCATCCATATATATATACAATACTACACAGGCATGCATACATTGTTACATACATATATATGAATGTATTTGGTTGTAAACAGAACATATTATCTTGTTTGTAAGACGAAAATAGCCTGACCAAGACACAAGATATGACTTTAATTTAAGTCCTGCGGAGATTTTGTAAATTACTTATGAGATGAATGACCACCATACAGTTCTCAGTCTGCATATAGCAAGAAAAAGGTGTTTTGCATATGAACAGAACATCTCTTTGTCGAAAGAAAAATCTTCATGAAATTTATAATTAATAACTCGAAGGTGGCTTGCCGTCGTTTTTTGTTTTGGAACATATTGCAAGAGATGCACTTTTGGTTCTTTATGCGTCAAACATTTTCCATCTACAATAAAAACGTTATGAAATATTTCTCATTAACTGGAAGGTGATTGGGTACCTTGCTCTGTTGGGTGCATGTCAAATAACTTTGCATATGCTTCTGTGCAAGTTGTTATGCATTGATTGTATCTGTCTTGCAATTTCCTTCATCTGTTTCATGCTCCCGTGAGGCAGTCCGTCAATTCTCATATTGTTTTCTCCTATGTATTGCTTGTTACTTACTTTTATATTTTAGGTAGGACAGTGCTTTTATGAGGTAGTCAAAATGGGCTATATAAATGTCTAGATAGCTGGTTAACTAATTAGCTGAATTATCACGTTGTTACTTTGTGTTCTTGTTTGATGTGTTCTGTTATCAGATAATGAATTAATCCTTCTTTTTCGGTTATAAAGTTAGATATTTGATGTGATGGTTTGTTTGTTTGATGTGTAGCATTTGGTGCACATTGTGCTCAATTCTTCCTTTTGTTGTTGTTAATCTATTTCTCTGTTTTAATCTCATGCAGCATTTCTCTCTCGGTTCCTCATTTCTTGTTTAATTATTGTGTAGAATTGTTTTCTCTTTCATTTACGCATCGTGCGTCGCTTACGAAAATCCAAGTCCAGCTGCTTCGTCTCTTTGTGACAATTTGTGGCAGGTTTTCTTCGTCATCGTGTGACGTCTTTGTCGTCGTTAAATGTCGAAGGCGGTTGTATGTTGCTTTCTCTTTTTTTATTCGTGACCAGCTTGCTTTCATCGCTTGAGTCTGCACTAATGAGACGAGTCCGTGCTGCTGGTGGTGGTGGTGGCGCTGCTGTTGTTTAACGGTACAAACGAACAAAGCGGCGGCGGCGGCTGCATGAAAGAAGAAGGCCTTGGCCCAGAACTTTTTTAATTATGATAAGCGATTATTCTCAGCCGTCTTCGTGCGAAGTGCAGTTCGGTCAACGATTTGGCTGATACTGCTGATGACGATGTGAGGTTTTTATCTCTCCGGGCGATTGTCAAGTCGACAGTTTGATTAAATGTAGTGGATATTAGTACAGGTATAACTTCAATCTTTGGCACCTGCCTGCCTGTTTGCCTGCCTGCCTGCTTGCTTGCATGTCTCTTTTCTCTGTACTTTTTAAAGGTATGTCTTGACTAGTGTTTATCTCCTCTGCTAAACAGAAGTATTGCAAATGAGGATGTTGTTTGGTATCTTGATTAAGGTGTCCAGCAACTTTCCTCTTAATTCAGTGGTTTCAAAATATATAAATAAGCAAGTGAGCTCAGTTTGTAAGAGCCTTCCTCTACAGTAGTTTGGAGAGGACTTTCAGCTGACACATAAAAACTGTGAATTCATTTTGGCAGCAAGTGAGACAGTAACAAAAAAAGCTTGTCCATGTTAGTTAGTATAAATTCTGTGCTATTTTGTGATAACTAAAGGAAGAATTTTATGAATCTGTAAAGATTATGGCGACTTCTTAGGAGAGGAATTGACCGACTACCTATTGCATTACTTACTCCCCTTTCTATTGTACTGGCCATGACCTGCACCCACACTCACATAACCTTGTTCTCCCTAGATTTTATTCCCTTACCAGGCGCGGTTTCTCGGCTAGAAAGTTGTACAGTTAACCTTCTATCTTCTAATTGACTTTATTTTCTGCTCCTAATTTTCGTTTCGTTTCTGCAATTATTTTTGACTTGGAATGTAAAGCGGCGAGCGTATGCTTTCATTTAATGAAGAACACACTTACTTACTGTCTTTGTAACTTAAACCTACGTCGTTGTGCAGAGACGTCGTGTGAGCTTTTCCTGGAACAAGAGTCATTCATTTTCATTAAGACTTTACTTTCTGTTCACTTGGAAACTATTTCTGTCGTTGGGATTAAATGAGATTGTCTTGAGTTCCAAGAACCGGTTTGATCTAATGGGAGTTGATTGTAATGTTGGCAGGGTTACATCTGCAAGGCAGCACAGCTTAGATTCGGTCTTTCCTCAGCATTATTAATTGAATGAATGGCAGTCTGAACATTTCAAGAGTATGAATTTTTAGTGGCTGATTTGTATGTATTGGCTGACTTGTGTGTATTGGCTGACTTTATGTATTGACTGACTTGTATGTATGTATGTGAAAACAATGAAAGAAACAATCGAATATATTGTGAATGTATTGTGTTACTTACTTTATCTACAGGAGCCAAATGTTACAAAGAAATTGAAGTTTGTGAATTGTCTGCGATGTATAGGAACTGGTTTGTCTACATGGGAAGATGAACAAAAGACTGGACACTTCGGAGGCTGAGAAGCGAGCCAAGGAACAAGAACTGCTGATCAAGTCACAGACGAATAAGGTGAAACTGGACGAGGCAAAAGAAGACAACAACAAGTTGCAGGAAGAGATCGAGGCCATTGTCAACGGAAGCAAGAGATCAGACATCGGTTTGGTAGGCACCAGACTCTTTTTATTCGTTTCGGATTAGTTCTTTCTGTTGAAAATCTTGCTTTTGAGGATTTCTTTGTAGATTTTATGGCACTGCAGGTACGGCTTGCTTCCATGTTCACTTCTTTATTTGCTCCCTATATAAAATAAAAAGTCCTTTAATTCAGAATTAGATTTCATTCTGTGTTAGGCACTTCATATGTAGTTCATTTAATTCCCCAGAAGTTGTGGTGTTTGAAACGTCTTTTAATTATGCGGCAAATCAGTGACAGAATAAGAAGAAGAGCAGTCCCTTAAGCTAGCCCTGAGGCAGCCATGCGTGTTGGCGACTTCATTTTTCTTAGCTTTGGCAGATGAGGGCAGTGGCCAGTCCTCTCCATCACCATCTCATCTTACCACCAACAGCGTTCAGTAAAATGTTCCTCAGTTCCTCATAATAACCGAGTCAGGGAAAGCTGCTGATTCAAGTCAGAGAAACCGAGGCTTTTTGGCTGACACCTAGTCAAATCAAATCCACGGAAGCCAGTTTTGGGGTCAGTTTCAGTGCCAAAACAAAACTTCGGACACGAGTGAGCTATGAGAGCCAAATGCTGATAAGGTAGAAAGTTATCATGGAGACGTATCTCTTGGGCTACTGTGCATATCTAGCAGCGTAAGATTATTAGACGGTATGACGATGGTTATTTATCCTTTGGATTTGCATGAACAAAGCTTGAATTTGAACCAGATTTGCTTTTGAAATTGACAAATATTAAACTAGATATTGTAAATCTGTGCTTGTCGAATCAAGCCCACAGCTCACATTAACACTTTCTAATAGTGATTTTACTTTTCCTTTTGTTGATGTGATTCATCATCATCATCAGGATCCATGGGCCGAAGGCAGGTGTCTTTCTAATGGGCCTCGGCCCGTTGGAGCTGCATTGGATTTCATTCGTATTTTTTTCTTTACGAACGGAGTATCTGAACACATCCGTTCCCTTCGCACTTCTCCCTTAAAGTTCCAGGCTTATGGCTCTGATTACTTGTGGTATCAAAGGCGGCGATCCGCCCACGTTTGCCAGCTTTTTCAGGGTTCCTGCTGATGTTATGGCACTTCAGCCAAGATGGCATAGCCTCAGCAGGCACTGACTGTTGCCACCCCCTCACCACGTTGAGGTGTTCGGTCTTTAAGTTGATGTGCCAGTTGATGTGATTACATTCCTAAATTTATATATTAATGTTTAAATTTGTCCACCTACAACTCTAATTCCAACCCCAGACCCTGCAAGAGAACTTATGATGTTCCCCTTCATAATTAATTGCAAGGGGACTTTGCGCTCGCCTGTTGTTTTTGATCTGACCTTTGCTGGTAGTATGCCAACATTCGATTTTTTACCTAGTGATACAATAAAAAGTTTGAAAACCGCTGATCTAAGTCACTTACTGGATCAAAGGTGAAAGGTCATATGCAGATCTGGCAGTGAGCCAACAACATGCAACTTATTTAAAATATAAGCTGTAGCTGACTGACGCTTTGTCAGAAGGTGAATGCCCAGACCTGATTGATCATTATACGCTGAAAACCTATCTGCTTATGAAAAGTAAACACCGCATTAATGTCGTTCGTGGTCCACTTTGAGCAGCGGCTTGTCAAGGCAATACAGTAGGATTTTCTTAGGTCGTGTTATGGAGCTCTTATCCTTTGAGATGACGCTCATAAGGTGATGATGGGGGCGGGGGTGTGTTCAGTTTACCCGCATTTAAAATAACATGGATTTTTATTGGGTCAGAAGGCTTTTTATATGTTCTCAGATCATTGCCCGTTATTATTGGCCAACTTCTCAGAACTTATATATATATATATATATATATATATGGCTAAACCTCAAACCAAACAAACAGCCTATGACAAACATACCAACCTCTTGAAACTGACTTAAGCAGCTGAACTGAATTGCAGTTGAAGAGGATGTCCATTGCTGATAAGGACTATTTCTGGGGTTTGTACTTTGGGCTGGCACAGCCTGTGCTTGGTACCTAGAGCAGTGCTTCTCTAAACTTTCTGATGCTGCTTATTGGTAATTGCATCATTACCGCGGACCAGTGCTTTTCATCATCCGCTTACATTACACATATAGCATGTTATTGTAAAATTTAAATTTCATAATTTATTGTCACTGTTTAGTACAACTATTATTTTGTTACTGTTATTATTATTAAACAGACATATTATATATACGCACATTTTAAAACAGTTTAATTATGTATGAACACTGTGTCGTGCTTCCATCTAGTTTAACTTGCACATTGGTTGAGCCACAGGCTAGTCAAATCTTGAACTAGATCACTATCATTCAATGGGAAACTTGGCAGACAGACATTCATATTAGCTCCGCCAAAAACTAGCTTATAGAATCGGGGACTAAACTTTTCGCTGGGAATCCCCTTTCCGATTTTTGGCCAAAACTGTTGCATCATTATGTAAAATGAACACTATATGTCGTAACTGCTTCTAAGACATTATAGGATTAGATGGATTAGTAAAAACTTTGTTTTTACTGTATTTTATTATATTTTACCCTGTAAACAATTTTTTTATTTGAGTACAATCGAAAATGTGACTCTGGTTATCATTGCACAGCCCGGTAACCAGTCACTCATGGATCGGCACCGGGCCACAGACCACAGTTTGAATAGCACTCGCCTAGAAGAATGAATAGCACTGTGAAGGATGTGACCAATTAATCGATTAACAAATGAATAGAGTTAAGGCTATACTTTTGAAACAGAAAAACATTAGGCACACAACATATTCAACCTATCCCACAAATATGCATGTATTTTTTTGCCTGCATGCATACAAGCATAGCATGGGGGGCCCAATAGCGCATTGGATAACACACTGGCATAGAGAGCGAGAGGTACCGAGATCGACCCGTAGGCGGACATGCTTTGTATGCTATTAGCGCCGTGTAATGCAGGCTGTCTGTTCTGTTAGTAGTTAAGAATTATGTCTTCTGTCATTTGTGTTCTTGTGAATTGTTTCAATTGCATAACTGTACACTGTAACCGGTTGCGGTTTGTCAACCGGATTGTTTCAATAAAGAATATTATATATACATATTTATTCATTAGGTAGAGATTTGGAGTCTACAATTACAACCACAGTCAAGTGCATGTGTACCGGTAGATCTATTCCAGCTATGATTTTGTACAGGGTGCTTTTCTGGTTGAAAGCTGTGGGAAGAAAGTCCTCTGGACAGGAGCCAAATAACTGGGAAAACATACCCATGCTATATAATCAGACCCAGTGAGGCAAAGTCCGGCTTTGCTACTTCCCGCCCACCCCCCACCTTTCACCGTGATGTTGTTGCATCAGGTTAGGTCAGACCATCTGATTGGGCTGGAGGCAATTCAGTCAGTTTATGCTCACATCTGGAGCTGAAATTATACGAATCAATCTGCATTGATCGTCTGTCTGACATGACAGTTAGATGGCTTTAAGTGAAATTTATTATTTATTTAGCACATTTTCCTGGAAATGTTTTGCCAGCACCCCACCTCGTGGCCTGCAGTCAACGACGTCAATCAAATTGATTGATTGGTTGTCTACGTGGGCAAGAAGAAAGGTGATCATGCGTTTGGATGAGTTTTCTTCTGACAAAGCCTTCGTATTCTTTAAGTTTCTATTCATAGTACATGTATTTATGTCTGTATCTGAACATTTGTGTAGTGCCTTTAAAAGTACTAGCAGTGTGTAAAAATGCACCTCAGTTATTGCTGAGGCCTGTTGACGGAACAATGGTAACACTCTGGCGTACATTGAAAGATTGGGAAGTTGTATGAAACCTCAGATGCTCTTGCCTTCAGCTGTGGGGCCTCCTCCTCTTGCAGACTGATAGGCCAGCCACATGAAAGATGTTAAAAAATAAAAACCTATTGTAATCAAGGACTCTCAGGTCTTGTGAAATGCCCTGCAGGGCTTAACTGGTAATTTTTCAGTTGCAGAAGACAGACAGCTTCAGGAAAGGCGTGGCTCCAGTCAGTTTGGATCAGGAATTGTGTTGAATGTTCATACGCAGGCTTAATGCTAGACTTTGACCTAAAGAACAGATGACTGGCGTTGATAAGGCAACACACTAACTGGCAAACGTCCATCCTGCAAGCCGAAATAAACCCAAAAAACCTTTTCTGATAACAAAGGTTGTTAAGAAGAAGAAGAAGAAGAGCAGTCCCTTAAGCTAGCCATGAGGCAGCCATGGGTATGAAGCGTTAGCGACTTCATTTTTTTTTAGCCTCGGCATATGATGGCGGGTGGTCAGTCCTTTCCCTTGTTGTCTCATCTTCCCACCAACAGTGTATGGTCAGTGTACTCATTATAGCTGTTGGCTAGGGGGTACAAGTGGAACAGAAATCTGGAATAAAATTTCTGCCCTGGCGGGGATTTGACCCCCCCCCCATCTGTCTCGAGCACATGCACATGCACACATGCTCTCAAATGTTACCGTAAGTCATTATAAGTGTACTGGGATGTTTCTGAAGCATCTTTCAAGAACTTTTCAGTCAATCATTAACATATTGTTTACATACGAATGGTTTAGGATAGTAACACTTTTTAGGAGGTGAATGACCTGCATAGTCTATCTTTAGTCTGCCAGTTTGCATTGAAAACTAATCTCTTGACCTGACAGAAAGTCAATCAACATAGCATGCACGTGTGTGTGTGCACGTGCGTATATGTATGTGTGTGGATGTGTGTGTTGAATTTGTTTTTTTAATTTGTTTATTGCACGAGAACCGGTTTTAGGTTACAAAACACTTAATATACATGTAGTGCTGTTCAAGTACTTAACAAAAGTGCTGCACATTGGTCTATGTAGGGATTTATTTGTGTGAGTGTGTATGTATGAATGTGTGTAATGATGTGTGTGTATGTAATTATGCATGCCTGAGTGTGTTTGGCTGTTTGTGCATGAGTACATTTTGAAGTGGAGTAATTTAAATGATCTCGGACAGAATTTGTGGAATGATCTGGATCTTGGTCGTCTGGATATGGTATGTAAGAAGAAAACAGCAAATACCACTGGGGTGTTTTTAGATGCCTGATCGAAAATGAGACAGGGAGAGAAGAAGGGAGGGAGAGAGACAGAGATACAGAGACAGACAGAGACAGACAGACAGAGGAACAGACAGAGAGACAGACATACATACATACATAATTACAATGACATGGATCATGGTCTTCTGGACATGGTATACATACAGAAAACATACAAATACCACTCAAGTGTTTTTCATATGCATATCGAACATACATACATACATACATACATACATACATACATACATACATACATACATACATACAGACAGAGAGAGAGAGAGACATAGAGACAGACAGAGAGACAGACAGAGAGACAGAGAAGTCACTGGGTTCAAATCCATTATAATATGAAGACTTGGTTTATTATGTTTGGCGGTGGTGTGATCTCGGTCAGGCATCTGCTGCAGCCTATAAAAGTTCCTGCTTTCGATCGGATGCTCCTCCGATCGCTGTCTGTGTCTTTCTGAGCATTTGCACTGAATGACTGACTCCACAGTGGAGGAAATCAGATGCAGCTGGTGTGGTTTAGTTGTACTCAGACATTCTTAACGAACCTAAGACAAGTTGGCTAAATTGGCATCACTAAACGAGATGGGGTCGTCAACCTTTGCTAGGAGAGTAACGGAAGTCTTGAGATGTTTAGTGCAACAGACCTTGAATGAATCTCAGCCCTCGTGAATAAGCCGGTTCCCTGCACTTGACTTCAGAGCAGCGCTTTTGATATTTGGAGTTTATGATTTATGATTATGAAAATTTTTGACATTAATGAATGACTGAATAAACCAAAGAATCTTCAATCATGCAGTGTCTCTGTGTAGTAGTGTAATGTAATAGTTTTATATAATCTCGGAAACATTATATGTATAATTGGTTAACAAAGCTACATTATGACATACAAACAGCGATCGCTGTTCAGAATAATTCCTTTGTTGCCATAAGATGTTGTTAAACTTTGGATCCATAGTCTATGAAGTCATGAAGGATAAAAGTCTGAGTAGAGTAGAGTGTGTTCGCTGTTGGTGGCTTGGACACACACAATGAGTGACTTTAGATCCACTTTGGTCCCGAAGTGAAACTGTTGTTGAGTACATTCATGGCTTTTTTGCTGTTTAATGTTTAATGACACTGTGTCATAACAAAGATGATTAGCGTCCACCTCCTGCTTTCTACAGTCTTGGGACTGGCATTGCCAGAGTACGAGCAGTGTCGGAATTTTGAGTACATTCATTCATTACAGAGATTTATATAGTACCCCTTCAAGGCTACTACCCGGAAGTGCTCCCGACCCCAGCACGGCTAACTTGACAGTTTTGAGGTTAGAATAGAACTATCGGAGTGGACCCTGGGGAGCAAACATAGCGCCAACAAGATCTTTCCACCTTGGAGGAATCTTGTAGCGCCAAGAGGAGCCCATTCCAGACCGAGGGGCCAACGACTGAGAAGGCACGGTTCTGCCCTGTAGATGTATGGGCAAAAGGGACAAGGAGCATACCCCGCTAAGTGCCTAAGTAGCGCGGAGGGAGCTACGACCCCGGACACCCAGGCTAGGGCAGGAGAGCTCTCTTAGGTAGACCGAGGCAAGACCCAGCAGGCACCGACCACCAGAGCAGCGATCCGGTTTGTGGAGCTAGTCTTCTGTGTCACCAGAACATAGATTTTGAATTTTCCATATGTAACTTGAGACTTCAGCAAGTGACGGTGGATTCTGAGAACTACGTGGGCGTTCAGGGATTGCTGAGAGATTGTTCCATAGCCGCCTAATGTCCTTCTATGTACTCTCCGGCGATCACGTTCCCACTCGTAACGTCGCTCCCTTACCTCGAAGAAGCAGTTGCGCTTTTGCCACAGTAGTTTCATGAACACACGGTTTTATACACCTGTATTAACAATAATGTGAAACCACAAACCCCAGGTATACGGGATTTAAAAAAACCAAAATAAATCGGTCCAGAAAATGCATATCTTGGCGATATACCTGGAGGCAACAGTTGCAAAATAGGCCGCAAGACCAAAGCCCTCTGCGAACGAGGAGGGAATTGTTTACGCAATTTGTCGAGCAGCGCCCCTTCCCCCAGGCGACCCTTAGCATATCGGTGGTCTGCCGATTGACATTTCTCTCCCCTGCGTAGTCCCTCCTCTTTCTCCGTAGGCGGCCTGCTCTTTGGGCCGAATACCGGTCTATTCGTATAGACGGTGGCAGCGACGACGAGGGGCGATTGCGCTGCGGCGGCCGAACGCTTGTGTCGATCGAGCCTTAAAAATCAAGTGTTGCTTGAAATAAGGACACGATAGCTAACGATATGCAGACCACTCACACGCGCCGACAACGGTGAACCGACCAAGTTCCACACCGAAGACCGACTACATCGTGTACAAAAAATAGCCAACACCACGTGCATACATATGTAGGGCATACGCAAGTATGTGAATGGCTTACATATAATGTTGTATTGTATGTTTGTGGGCACGCGCGTATACCGTAAACGTAGAGTTTGCTGGAGACATGTTATGCAAGGATTACCTCGGCTCAGCTGATATAATATAATTATATATAAAATATATATGTATAATATATATATATATACTTATATGTAAATATATCTATATATATGCCATATATATATATATATATATATATATATTATGCACATACGTATATATATATATATATTATGTATAATGTCTGTGTATGTTAATGATATGGTTGTTAAATAACATTTTTATAAGGCTGTACGAGTGCATAGTAATCAATAAATTATGGCTTTCTGGGGATGAAGAAATAGAGGTTGTAGTTGATTTTCATAGACGCCTGTCTGCTGCCTCTCCTGCCTGCCTGCCTTCCTCTCTGCCTATCTGCCTCCTACCTGCCTATCTGCCTCCTGTCTACCTGCCTCCCTATCTGCCTGGCTGGTTAGTTGCATTGGTTTAAACTAATCTGATGACTTCTATTATATTGCCATTATCGTAATTCGGACCAAGGCATCAATTGATGGTCAATTCAAACGAAATACGGTCAATAAACATATAATTCATTGCAGAAAGGAAGGGGTTGAAATCCCAAAGATCAGAGAAACCAGAGGTCAGGCGATGGTGGGTAAACAAGTTGATGAGTTCTTAAGAACTTTAGAATTCAACTTGAGTCCTTCAAAGAATTGAGAGAATGGACTGAGCTGGGTAGCAAATTCCAAAGCCTTGGACTAGCCACAGAGGCCTTAATATCGGAGTCCCGAACTGGCAAACAAGAAAGCCCTGGTCAATTGTTTGGAGAAGAGGAACTACCTCCACCCAAACACACCCACTACTCCTTCATCCCCCGCAACTCCCCCCCCCCGTGACCTATGACTGCAGCCAACAGCCTGATGCGCAAAAGCCTTATTGTTAGGATGTTATATACTTTTTAAACTGTTTATTAGATGTCTGTAAACCAAAGTGCGATTAGCAATTGGTTAATAAAGAATATTCTTACTTAATTAACTCTCAGAGACCAAATGAGACAAGTAAGTAGGTGGATTCTGGCTGCTGCAACCAGTTCACGGACACTGGCGAATTTGAGGATATGGAAAGTTAAATGGGAGTGTAGTAGTATACACCTCTCAACCAGCTGCAACATTTCTTGTAAATCTCAGAAATTTCTCAGTGCCGTTCAAAAGCAATGCCAGGGAGACTAGCTTCATAGCACCACCGGCGCTATATAAAATCAAGATCAAGTGTGCATAGTTCGTAGTGCAGACTGCGTGCGGTGGTCGCCTATAACTGTAGACGTGCGAATGGCCGTGGGTGGGCTGTGTGTCTCTGTGTGTGTGCAAATAATGTTCAGCAAGTTTCTGCTTGACGGTTTCTGTCTGGGATTTCACGGTCCGTCGGTTGCCCTACTGTGCACACCCGTGTGACGCACAGACGTTTTTTACGTCTTGCTCGTGGCCTTCATTTGATAGCCTTTGTTGCTGTGACGATGATATACCACTGCAATATACCACTGAGATAGCCAGGTATTCTGTTCAAGGTCTCAGTGACCCACTCGTTGGCTGAGTGACTTGGTTGCCACTCTGAACCTCTCTCAATAATTGCTCGTGAATAAGCTGGTGCCCTGCGCTTAGCTTTAGATTAGTGCTTTAGAAATATGGAGATTACGATTACGATTACGATAGTTCTCTCAGTCCAAAGTGAAAGTGATTCCCTTCATTCCCTTCCTCCTCTTTCCCTTTAACTGAAAGTCCTGATTCCTCTTCAACAAATCCACCCAAGCCGCCGCAGGGACCCTGGGCATGCCTGATTCCTCCTCTTTCCCTTATGCCTTTTGGGACTGCAATTCGAAACACTATTCACCATCCACCATAGCCGTCTCACTGTCTGCCTGCCTGACCACTGGATCTTGACCTGAAAGGTTGGAACCAAAACTGACTTAACCTTATCTTTTGTTTTGACTGAGCCTACAAATAAGCTGGTTATCATGAATAAGCTTTCATTGGAATCTTGAGGTTACGATTAAAATTATATCAACAACAATCATCATCATCATCTGTATTGTTGTTGTTGTTGTTGTTGTTGTTGTTGTTGGTGTTTACAGTGTTGTGTAAAATCCTGAGAGGATTTGCCTTGATCTGAAATTCCATTTGTCGTCAGCCAGTGTTTAAGTGATCAAGATGGCTTTAGGTTCAGTAAAGTGACTTGGGGGATCAGTTGAGTTGTTGCATCTGTTGTGTATGGTCTGGTCTGGCCACGGCTGTGATAGATGACCTTTGGGAATGGAGCGTACTGCCTCCCTTTAACCAAGACTCCTAGTGCCTCAAAGGCTGATGTGTCTTGGGCATTATGATAATGTTCAGCGTTATTGAAGTCATTATAATAAAAAAAGAGTCATTAGATTTTATGGTGTAATGTTTTGCTGAACATTGAAAGAACAGCTGTTCTTATTGTGATCAATGTTTCATTTGTGGTGGAATGGTGGTATTAACTTGTGGTATGTTTCTGCAGGTGGGGCTCGGGTCTGTGTTTGTATGTTTCTGTTTGTGTGTATGTTTCTGTCTGTGTGGCTTTGTGTGTATGGCTGTGTATCTGCCTGTGTGTGTATCTGTATCTGTGTGTTTGTGTATCTTTGTGTCTTCATGTGTCTTTATACATCTGTGTGTGCCTGTGTTTCTGTCTTGGGTGTGTCTCTGTGTATGGCTTTGTGTCTTTGTGTGTCTGTTTATGCCTCCTCTGGCCCTGTCTGTCTGTGTGTGTGTTTCTGTGTGTGTCTGTGTTTGTTTCTGTGTGTTCTCAGATGTGAGTCTCTATCTGTGTTGACGTATGAATTACTTTTTGCATCTGTTGCTGTTTGTCTCTGTGGCAAAGGCAGTGGCCCCTTGTCATCTCCAGTCAGTTTCTGCAGTGTAATAAATGTCCGAGTAAAGGTGATACAGGAAGAAGGGAGGATGGGGGGGGGGGAGGTTTCCTTTTCCACCTGAGGAAAGATAGCATAACAGTGGCTACTCAGGCCCTGTCAGTCAAGACAAACAACTGAGCAACAGAGGGAAGGAAGGACAAATGGAACGAGAAAGAGAAGGAGAAGGGGGCAGAGGAAGAGGAGGAAGTGAACAGCCTCAGGTTGAAGCTGCATTCCACTGAGCTACTGTTTAGAATTTTATTTGCCTGTTTTCAGTGAAGGGTCCATGATCTAAAGCTGTCCAATGAATCCATTAGCAGAGTCCATAGTCTGAGTGTTGTAGTTGTGTCAGAGGGCGGGTTAGAGAGGGTAGAGTGGGAGGTGGAGCTGGTGGAATAGGAGCCGCCGCCGTGTTAGGACCGGTTTATGGGAGGGATTGTTTTGCTGAGCCTTGCAGCTGGTCTCATCTGATATGCAGGATCAACGTGCAAACTGACGGATGGAGGATTAATTTTGCAATTGAAAAAGCTAGATTTAGAAATGCTAATATTTTAACGTGTGTGGGGCGTAGTGTGTTTGTGTGGTGGGATTTGGTTACTCTGATTTTTTTATTTCTATTTTATTTCTTTCGATTTACTTTTTTTACTTTTGGTATTTATTTTTAGTTGTTATTTGTTTCTGAATGTTTTACAGATGTTTATGTTGTACTTCCAACCTCCTCTGCCTTAACCCTGCCAAACAGAATTTATTATCCTTGGCCTCCCAGATCAGATCAAGCAAATCCCCCGACCCTACCATACACCCACATACACCAAATCAGATCAAGCAAATCCCCGACCCTACCATACACCTACACCTACTGATCGTGGTATTACCTTTGATCCACATCTATCCTTCTCTAATCACTTCTCCAACCTCTCTTGTACCAGCTTCTTCCATATTCGTGACCTTCACCACATTTGACCCATGCAAGAGTTTAAAACTGCTTCCACCAGTGCTACCTCCTTTCATACGTTTCAATGAAACCTGCCTTCAACTGCTCTCCACGTCAAGCTTGATTGCTGTAATTCCCTTCTCCTCAACGTCGAATCCACCCAAATTAAGCGTCTACAGCTCATCCAAAATTCTCACGCCTGAGATGTCATCGACCATCAAAGACGCGGCTTGTCAGTCCGTTGTGCATTGGCGTTAGTTTGCTCAATTACTGCAGGCCACAGTGAAGAAAGGAAGAGTGCATTGACTGAGGTGTGTAGTTCTGACACTGATCTGCAAGAACTGCTCATTGGTATACAGTGCAGACCTATTAACACAAGGGGACAAGCCATCAGACGTGACGCGTTGCCCTAGCCGCGTGTAAAATGGACAGAAATAACCTGTGGTATAACTTAATTCATACGTTCGTCCTTCCAACCGTCAGTCCACTCCGAGTCCATTCGTCCCACTGACTGTCAGTCCAGTCCGTCCAACCGTCCATCAATCCGTTCTAGCTGACTGTTAGGAGTCTGTTCATTCGACCGTCCAACCATCCGTTTGGCGTTTTAAGTTAATAACTTTGGGGGACATAACACCATTTTTAAGTGGAACAGCGTGTTATCTGGGAGTGCGTTAACGAATCCACACTGTATAATATGCATTGTTTGAATGGATGCCTGATCAGATATGTTGTCCTGCTGAGAAAAGCTTTATGCACTAGGTGAAATTTGTCAGCATTTGTGTAATTATTTTCCAGTATTTGTATACAGCAAAGCATGTTCACACATCAGCGGGCCGCTATTCATATAATTCTTGGTTTTCCTGTGTCGGATTTAACAGCATTGTACCAATTGATTCCAATAATCACCTACAGCTGAATTTACAATTTATTGACCTCTAGTGCAACACAATGAAGGGTTGTTGCATTGTTGGTGCGCCATTGTCCACTTATGATACATATGGAATTTCATTTTGCAACGCACTGGATTGTGCAGTTATGTGTCCACCGCCTATTCAGCAGAAAATCTATCACTGCTATGGAGCTTTGTCTGGATATTGTTGTAGTGGCATGTGTAGTAAGCTAAGGTGAGAGTATCATGTAATGGTATATTTCACACTGCACTTTTGACAACAGGCAGCAGAAGCAAGGTTGTGGCTTTGAAGGGTATTATACCGTCATACTTGGTAATACCAACCAAAAAGGTGTAAAGTAGTTTCTTACATGGGTCACAAGGATTGGAAAGAAATTCAAGCCACACTTGTTGGGCTCACATTGGGCCAATACCTAGCCACCATTTTCTAATAGTTGTACAGGGCTGGCCCGCTTTGGGCCCTATGAACCTGGGTGTTTTGGTGTTAATTTGACATGACATGTGGAGATTAGAATCTTTGACATTGAGGTGTAAGGCTAATGCATCTGCTATCGTGCCACAACAGTTCTGCGAATACACATGCATAGCCAAACAGTTGTGTTATGGTTAGGCCTACATTTCATGACGTACCAGTATGTCTTCGCAAACTTTCACCGGTCTTTTTGGACGGTTTAAGTTCAGACAGGGCATTGACCACGCGATGTTATTTAGAGAGAGACGCATTGAAAATTTGCCTTTTGTAGAAGCTACTTAGAGGGAGGAGGCTGAAGAACAGGGTGGGACTCACTCGCCACCTGACGTGCAAACACAACAAAAAGAATTCAACACCTTGACAGCTTTGTCCCGACGGGTTGCCTTGTGTAGTGACAAGCTGTCAGTTTTGCATAACACCTTTAAGTGATATAATATATTACATGCAGCTGTCTTCAGTGACGTTGAAGTGTCGACAATGGCTAAAAGACGATCTTTTATGGCTTAACAATGAGCCGTCTACTTAGCGTGTCTGGATTTGAACCACAGAAGCAGAGTCGACGGTGCTAGCAGTCAGACACTGTGCTCTACCCTCGGTTAGAGAAGTGAGCAAATGGACAGCTGTGATGAACAACTTTCGTCCAGTTGCTTGCTCGCTTAACCCTTTAATGGCGAGAGTGCTTAGTTTTCCATGCATTTTAGTACTCACTCGTCGTTAAAGTGTTAATTTAAAGTAGGCATTTCATAAGATCATTGATAATACAATACAATACAGTACAACTACGTTTGATATTGCCCTCCTTCCAAATTTCAGAAGTGCACATGACCATACGACAGAACATCGATGGCGCTGAGCAACTTGGGTGAGGCTCGAACCTGTACTGTCTGTGATACAGGCCAAGCGCTGTACTCACTTGGCCACTGTGCCACAGGCCGAGCGCTCTAACCAATGGGCAACTGTGCCACACAGTAGCATAGTGGTTCTGAAAGAAATATCACATAATGAAATGTGTCAAATTGAGACAGGTGTCAAATTCAGAGCCATTGTTAATTGCTTCTTTGATTGACAAACGAGCCCATCCAGCCTTACCCTTGCTTAAACACTGATGACAGGTTGACAAAGTGGCTGTTAAGTGATATTGACTCGAGTGATGCTGGTAACTGAGTGCTTGCCCTACTTGCACTCTTAGTAAGTAAGTATATTCTTTAGTAACCAATTGCTAATCACACTTTGGTTTACAGACATCTAATAAACAGTTTAAAAAGTATGTAACATCCTAACAATAAATGTTTTGCACATCAGGCTGTGTTGGCTGGGGGTATTGTGTGGTCATGGACATGGGGACTGAGGGAATAGTGGGTGGGTTTGGTTGGAGGTAATAGTTGGTGCAGGACGTGGCCCAGCGTCTGTAAGAGAATTTAGAAGTTCTGGGAAGGTAGCAGATCTTAAAGAAGTTAAAATATTAATTTAGGTTCCAAAAAGTTGATTGCTAATGATGCATGTCCTGTGATGTTCTTAGCGAGCTATCGGATGTTGAAGCTTTCAAATTGTAAGATAGAGTAGAAGCAATGTTGGTTTCGTGCTGCAGTATTTAATGGATTAGTATTAATAATATTTTGGCTTCTGCTCAACATAACATAGCATAAGAAGGGTTTTAAGTGGTTCAGAAGACGTATAGTCTGTGTTTAGAACCACATGCTTTCTTTGTTTACCTAAGTCAATGCTGTTAAGTCAGTTAGACAGCGTTGCATGCAGTGCTTTTGAGAACTGCTTAAAAGTGCTATAGAAATTCTTTTGATACAGGCATGCATACATACATACATACATGCATGTTCTGTTTTGTTTATACATGGTTTTCTTGTGTTTTGTTGCAGATGAAGGCAAAATACAAGGCTCAGGTGGAGCATTTCAGACGTAAGCTTCAGTCCATGGAGCAGTCGAACGAAATGCTCGTTAAGAAGCACCGCGAGTTGCAGGACAGCCTGAGGCAGTTCTTGCCACCTACACTTCTGCTCAATGGCACAGACTCTGCCTCCGCAACCGCTGCATCTGCATCGTACAGAGCCAGATGCCACAGCACAGGTGCTAGCTTTGCACCAGCCTGAGCAACAGACCAGACGAATGGAAATTCTCTCTCTCTGTCTCTCTGCTTGGTCCTTTGGGACGAAGTATTTGTCATTTGCAGCATTTGGGTGTGCAGTGCAGGGTCCGTGTCGACGAGAATTGAAGGAGGATGGAGGAGCAGCTGGACGTTGTTGCGCTGTAGCCGTGCAGCCGAGCGTCGGTCGGTCGTTGGCACATATCCGGTGGTGCAATTCGGTTGTTGAGTCAGTTTTTTCGTAGTTTAAGGTTCGTCGTTATTTTAACGTTGACTGAGAGTTTTCCAAGATCATTTTATTGCTGGGCATTAGACATTTTGTTGACTTTAACTTTTGTTGGTTTCTTCAGTGCTTTTAAATATAACCTCCCGTGCGCATTGCTGATTGATCGTGACGGAGCACAAGGGTGCTAAGTATTTTATTTGATTATGCTTTATCGTAGATTATCTGTTTCCAGATGTTTTAGCAAACGGCATTCCCTTTGTTGTGACATCTTCTTTTCCGGTTGTTAAAAATGTAACCCAAAATGTTTGTAATGAAATCTGGTTGTAAATTTGTAGCTGGGATTTTTCGTGGTTCTTTGAAGATCCTACGCTACTGAGCTGTACAAATGTGGTTATTTTGGACGTTTCATGTTTGTTTTTAATGTGTGCAGGTGTTTGTGCATGCATGTTTGTGTGTGCTTGCACGTACATTGCACGAGTTTCAAAGAGCCTGCTAAATGTTAAACATTTTCAATTTTGATGATTCAACCATTTCATAGTTTATTGGGGAAGCACCAATATGCATTTAGTTGCTTTTCTTGTAAATAAATTTTCGCTGTTATATAATGTATACTTTTCAGTTGTTGGTATGTCATTATGGATGTCTAGCAGTCAGTTGTTGGAATCTGCTATTTGAAGGTACATTGTATTTGGTGAAGATTTCATATTAATGTTTATGCCTATAGCAGATATTTGTAGACCAAAGTGACCATGTCTATTAGGACTGTTATCCTCATACACATGAAACTAATAAGCTCTGTTTCCTGTTTCTGTGGTTTTGTCTGGAAGATAGTTGAATGTGCAGTAGTCAGCATTGGTTATTGAATTTAAACTTTGGATTCATTGCCTGAAATTTGCCAATTAGAAGCTAGATTTATTTAGGATGACTTTAGCCTACCTGCATACTTGTTTGCTGCAAAGAAAGAGTAACACAGCCATGCCTTGTAAATTAGGTTACTGTGTTAGGTGCTATATAAATTGTCGTCTTTATTATTATTATTCTTTATATCCATCTTGGATTAGGAAGATTTCTGACAAGATTCTGCATTAGGCTGAATTGCTGCCATAAAGTTAGACCCAGCTTAAGTCTATAAGTTCTGAGTTAATTGTTTTATTTAGTTTTATCTGGGCATTCACAAGATATTTAGTATGAAATTTCTGGGTGCTACATTATTTGTTAACAAATTCCTGCAAGTTTCTCTTTTGCAAAGTTCTGTAGTGAGGTTCTATTTTCGAAGAATGTAGCAAAGCTGCACTGTTGTAAACTAGGAAACAGAACGATTTACGGAGGCTCATCAATACATAGCAACGTGTGACCAATTACACAGGCCACCGAGTGTTTTGCAAAACCGGGACTTGTTTTTCTTGTATACCTATTTGTCCAAGTGTTGTTCAAGGGTTTTGCTTTGTTAAGCCATAGATGATGAACGGGCTGTGAATTGAAACACTGCTTCTCTCCGTTAGTAGACAATTCCTCTCTCATTTGTTGATAGCTCTGTGCCTACGTAGACTGCTTTATTAGTATTGTTTTTTGAGTGGCAGCACAAAGCCGCATGATGATGATGTGTACCGTATTCTCTTGCCATCGTGCTTCGCTGTGAATTATTAAACAGCTGAAAAATCCCGCTAGGTGGAGCTGCTTGTTAACAGGCGGAGGAGCATTACGGACCGAGAGACATATTTAAAATTGATTGCGGACATTACATGTGGTGTTTTCTGGGAACAGAATGGTGGGGAAATGGATGGTGCTGTATATTGTTTTGCCCAACTGAAAATAATTTGTGATAATATTTGTGTACCGTAGTTGTTAATGGCAAAGACTTTACTCGGCTAGTTGAATGTTTCTGCATGGTTTACCCGTCATTTCTACTAACACAAGTGACAAAATTAAAAATCTGGCGGGCTTAATTTTATTAGTGTGGTTTTTTGTAGTTACAAGTCTGCAATTTTTTTATCGGAAATAATTTAAAACAATGTCATGATGTCCACCTCTATGGAAAGGTTTGTGATCATTTTAAAAGGCTGAGCTAGAAGATGCTTTCTCCGCATTGATATATTTCATGCATGGAGACTTGTAGTGTAGACATGCAGGTGTTTGTTCTTTAATCACTGCACCAGGTGATTCCTGGGCGTTTTATCACCTGCTCAGACAATAAATGGATCAGGTTTCAACAAGACTGCAGTCCTTTTTACTTGTCAAGGTTATCATCCATCATAGGCCACCTGGCTCCATCACAGATGCATTAGCCTTACACCTCAATGTCAAAGATTCTGATCTCCACATGTCATGTGTAAATTAACACAACACCCAGGTTCATATGGCCCAAAGTGGGCCAGCCCTGTACAGTGTACAACTATTAGAAAATAAATGGTGGATAGGTATTGGCTCAATGTGAGCCCAACAGGAGTGGCTTTCATTTCTTTTCAAGCCTTGTAACCCATGTAAGAAACTGCTATACATGTTTTTGGTTGGTATTACCATATATGACAACCTTTTTTCAGAATACCCTTCAAAGCCACAACCTTGCTTCTGATGCCTGTTGTCAGAAGTGCAGTGTGAAATATACCATTACATGATACTCTCACCTTAGCTTACTACACAAGCCACTATAACAATATCCAGACAAAGCCCCATAGCAGTGATAGATTTTCTCCTCTCACTGTTGTAATTTTACCCCGTGTTTTGATCATCAAATGATTTAGACTTACCCATCCAAGTCTATCATAACATATTGTTTGATAAGAAAGCTACTACTTCTATCATCCTTTTAAAATATCTTTCTTGCCAATGGTGTGATTGGGTCTTACCAACCCACTGGTATCTACAAGCAATGGCCCACTTAGAATGGCTTTTAGAAATTACATGTAGGCAAACAGAACAAATTTCTTCAATTTCTATAGATTCAAATGAGGAACCATCTAGAAATCAGAGTTACAAATAAGCCAGTTCATCCAAGTATCTTTAAGAACTTGAAAAAATCTAACAATAGGTCAGCAAGTTCCAGTGGTTATAATTACAGCAAAGAGTGCAATGACATTAGCTCACCACCATGTAACAACCAATTGATGAACATTTGAAGACAAATGTTTTAAAATCTGAAGACAAATACTAAACGAATTAATAAATCTTCTCACAAAAAATGGCACAAAGGGATAGAGACATTACGACCCACAACATTATAAAACAACAGGCATTCTCATCAACTACACAAGTTTAAAAATCAACCCAATTGTCACCAAGCCACGATTTCTTGCAAGAGATAACCACACCAATTCCACATCCAACTAGATCTTTAAGACCTCCAAGACACTAAGACACTTTTGATGCCAGATTCTAAGATGCAGGAAATTTGTTGGCTCTTGTAATAGCTTTTATTCATTAGTGTATTCTCTGAAACGGCATGTTTGGCCAGCTTCAGGATTTGAAACCAGGGCAGTGAAATATTAGGCCAGGGTAAAATGTTGACCAGTGTATTAACCTGCCAAATTTATGGGCATGTTTTAGATCTGCCTCTTGTATGTACGTTGCAGGTCAAGCAACGACATGAACCTTTACATTCTGTATGTGTTTCCAAATATACCGTGTGAACGATAAACTGAGGATAACAAGTGCCAAGATAGTATTTATCTTGGCTTTTCAGACGGTCTCTGGAGGCGCTATATAAATGCTTGATGACATCACTTGCAAAACAGGTGCACTGTGATACGTGTTATGTGCCTCTTGTGAATACAATACAGATCACACAGAAGATCGTAAAGCACTTACGGTAATAATTGTCAAACGAATACTTCCACCACCTGTACAACTAATCAAACAAATTCACATCGCTCAGCAATCAATTCCAGTTTCACTTAGAAACCTTCATTACATGACAAATCATCTTAAAGTTCAAATGGGCAAGAGTCACAACAGTTTCACAATGTCAGTATAAGGATTAAAATGGCTTTTATGGTGAAGACTTGGTTGGGGAAGAAACAGTTTTACAAACAGCAGTAACTTCCGTCTGTCACAAGAAAACTTTGCAACACTGTTGTCTGAAATTCAAAGTTAAATGAAGTGTCTCCATTTTTACATGCACCTATAGCAATTATCTACAATATTTCCATTCTCTTTACATTATCAACATTGCAGCCATACTGAAATGACGTCTTCTACCACCAAGTCCAACATCTGAATTTCACTCATTTGTTCAGAGTATTTATTTAGCCCCCTTCAAGATAATCACCCAGAGGTGCAATTCCAGTCAAACACAGGAAATCTGTAACTTTCCGTCAAGCCATACTGCCAACAGACTGTCTTCCTTCCTGGTTGCCTGGAATGATCCTGTAGCTCCAGGATTAAGGTAAGTTCATCTATTAATCAGGTGCTAAAGTTATTAGAACACTGAAGAAGATTTTGAAGCATAATCATAAACATTTCAAAGTGCATACAAATATACATAAGAATCTCTTTATAACGCACCATTATAATGTTAATTCTGGTATAAGGTTGGCCCCTGGTTTAGGACAAACCTACCTATAGATTGGGACCTGATGTGGTTCCCAAAGGAAGCATTATAACAAGGCTCCAGTATAGCTATATGCATGCTTTCATATATTCAAAAGACGAACAAAAGTTGCGATATGAGGAATAATAAATATGGTTACCTATAAAAAAAGACTACAAATATTTGTGCCTAAGCATTTAAAATACGACTTCGACAAAAGTTTTCTATAGAAGAAAATTTAGATAAAAGAAATTTCCAATAAAAGAGAAAGCCAGAGGATAAACTGACAACACATAGCAGGAGAATGAGGTCTGCAGGAAGGGTTAAAAAATATTCTACACGACATTGCTGGTGGGTAAAGGGTTTTCTTCTGTCGGCCTGAAAATAAAACTAATAAAATCCGTAGGCTTCAGCAGACAGCCTTGAAAGCGCTTCTTCTTTGTAGTTGACATATCTTCAGACGCAGTCTTCTTGTGACATCAGCAGGGGATTAATGTATTCGAATCCGTCGAATTCTGATTGGTCAATCTTTGAAATGACGTTCCTAAGCAACAAGAAACCATTCAACAGTTACACATCCATACACAAATATTATATAAACTTTAAATCTCTCAATTAAATTTCAAAATGTTGCTGCTAAACACCTGTAGGCATGACGTATTCCTAACTGTCATTTTCTTCTACAAATGCCAGCTTCTTAAATATAAAATAAAATTAGTTAATTTCATTTGCTTCAATGGGGGACTCTGTGAGCAGTTCCTTTAAGCGGAGATAGGCGTCGCCAGTATGTGATGTGGTCAAACTTTAGACAACTTTAGCGTAAATAAACCATAGACATCATATATTAAATGTAAGATGTCTATGAAATTAACCTACCGCACAACAGAGCACACATTTTACCTAGAGTAGCCAAACTATATCCCATCCTGGCGCCACCTATAGCAGCCATTTTTACAGAGTCCCCCATTCAGATTTTTCAAGCATTTCATGAAAAGCACAAATAGAACAAAAACTAGATATACATATTTGAAATTTTAATTTATTGCTCATCAGTTGCTTCTAATATTAAGTCTAACAGGTATGAATTTGTTTTAGTTTACTGGCCAACAGAAGGGGTTAGTAGTCAAATAGTTAACATTATGGACTGTCCGTTCCAAGGTAACGTGTCAAATTCACCACAAAGACTGGTAATTCAAGTTCTATTAGAACCACCTACAGAAATCTGCTATAAAATGAAACTGCATAAACTGCATAAACTGCATCAAACATAAGCTCTTGAGAAGAGGCTCATGCAGCAACGGAGAGGAATGGCCATCATATGACGCTGCCAAGCTAACATGGCTGTTGTTCTTTTGTAACGAAGTTACAAAATTTGATTTCTTTAAATGCATTGAAAGACCGGTGGCGCCTGCGGTGCGGTAATTTTCTGCACTAATACCTCAAGCTCGGTCCACTTAGTTCGTCGCCTCGTGTCGCCGATCGATGGAAAAGCGTGGGATACTAATTGTCGCTCCAATGACTTCAAACGCGATACCGTCGACTGGAAGTTAAATATAGCTCGGTTTATGTCTTTTTCACACACTTCGACGTCCGATGCTCGCTAAAATTGGAAGGGGCAGCGATAGATAGTAGGACTTAGACATACATACAGACGGACAGATACACGGACAGCAGAGAAACACGTGAATCGTCTTACTTCAAACGACGCCGTCTTCCACAGGTGTAGATCGGGGGGTGACCAAGATTCAGAACCGTGAGATCTTCCCATGAAAACCGACGGAAGAAGGGATGAATTTACGGCGGGAATCTGTACTTCTGTGTGGTCGGCCGCCCGGAAACTAGACGTCTTGGGTGGTATTTTTACCCTATATAAGTCGGCGTCGTTCGGTCTTTGCGTGGTCTTCTCGGTTTTGACGGCGCTGTGGACGGACGTAAGGGAGTTCTCTGGTCGAACGTACAGGATTAGCGGTCGCTCTACGATGTTTTACTCGGTTCGATAGTAACGTCGGTGGCGTACCGAATAGTTCGAAGTGATACGAAGTAGTGACTAGGGTTCGACGCCGTGCTTTCGAATCTACGCTGGATTTACGTTGATTCGCTAATTGTTCGTTGTCGATCGAAAGTTATATCGTTCGAAAGATTTGGATTAATCGTTTTGTTCTCTGCGAATCGTCTGGGCGTTGCGTCTTTGCGTCACGTCTTCGTATGCCGAGACCGAGTGTGTGAAGTCGTCTCTTGCTTCGAACCTTGTCCGTCTCGAGGTAAATCACTTAGCCAAAATTCATTGGGGAAATACTTTAATTTCTGAGTTTGATAATTCTGTTGAAGATTATTTTACTCCAAGTTGTGCTAAGGCTGATAATTGATTATTGTGTGTTGAATAGAAATTGCTCTGATTTGGCATTGGTAATAAATCTGAAATAACTTAGAAACATGAGTCGTAGTCTTTCTCAGTCGCCTACACTTATGGAGCGCCATCGTGAGGAAGATGAAGACAGGGCTTCGATAGCGTCCGTAGGATCTAGGGCAGGTTCTGTCATGGACTTAATGTTCGAACGGTTAGATGCCCTGCAGTCTAATATACAGTCACAAGTGGGTTCCATACAATCACAGGTAGGCTCTTTAAGGTCAGATGTGCAATCCCAAGTAGGTTCAATGCAATCGCAAGTAGGTGAAGTAATGACCCGTTTGGAGAGATTAGAAACGTCGCCAACACCAGAATTTGCTGTAGGGCAGGATTCGAACCCTGATTGCAGCGTAGGAGCTGCGGTTGCTACCCATCCGGTAGCCGCGACCTTCCATTCGCGCCATGGCCTGGTAAATGTAGATGAAGATCCTGGTATGTTGAGACGCAGTGCTCGTCTCTTACACAAGCCTCGTGTATGTTACCGTGAGAGCGATAATCGATGGAATTGGCCACCCGATGTGGGCCGGGATTTGAACTCTGGCAGGGATGCAGCTTTACCACCTCGGAACTCGCCTACAGCCCTACAGCGAAGCGAACCGCCCTTGGCGATAGCGAAGACCGTGGCGACGTCTGTCGACGCGGGGGCGGGCGCCACACTTTTACTAGGAATAATTGACAAGAAAGCTTACATATCGTCTGGCGTGAGTTGAACCGGTTCATTGGTGAACTGAGGGTCAAAGTGTTCCAAGTCCATCTCGGAGTTGACCTGTGGCTTGTACGGTGGGATGATCTGCTTCGAATACAGCTGTTCCCAGTGAATCGTCTTAAAGAACGGATTTGACTGGATGTCGGAGAATCCGCTCTGCGGATGACAGCCAAGCCTCTCCTGCGGATTCTACAGAAACATTCGGCTTTCATCAAAAATACGGTTTGGTTTTGGTCCATCAAGAGTTCATTTTGTGCATTGCTCGCCAGTGCAACAGAAGTTGATAGTTATTTTCTTATTTTCTAAATGAAGTTTTAGTTTCATTTTTAAATCAGCTTGTTCTGAAAAGTTCACCACTGACTCAAATTCTTTATTTTTTCACTTAGCTACTTTTAACCTTGATTTGAATAAACTGACCATAATCTTGTAATTAGTTATACATGTATTTCCATATAATACAAATCAAGTACCTTATTTAGGAAGCCCTTTAGTACACCGGCTGCTTTAACAGACAGCGAACGAGGAATACGAATTGGCTTTTCCAGAATGACTGAAGAACAACAACAAAATTATTCCAATGAAATGATGCAAAAGGCCAAGTGGAAAGGTGGTAAATTTACTCTAGTCAGATTAAAATGTCGGGTCTAAAATAACAGCCATTTTTGCATAAACCTTTGTGAATAAAGTTTATGCAAAAATATCTGTAAAACTTTATGATTTTACAGTTTTTCAAATTAAGAATAAATTACATAAAGTGCATTACCATTCTTTGTTTTCATTCTATTGCATTTAACCATATAAAAATATTTTAAACTCCAGAACTGCTACCCAATCTATCGTCTTCGCAGTATCCTTGTAAAACTGACAAAGGTTGTTACACATGTGTGGCCATCACAATGTAAGTAATTACACTGTACATAGTATACAGATAATAATAACTTTAAGTAAATGTACCAGCAGTAAATCCACCAGTAGGATAACTAAGCATTGGTGTTTACCTTGGAATAGGTAGTCTTCGGTGTTCTGGTCTGGGTTGTCCGTTTGCCCTACTATGTCGAAAGGTGACCGGCCAGCCAACATTTCAAACATGAGGACACCCAATGCCCACCAGTCAACGCTAAAGTCTTTCACAAAGAGAACACAAAGGCATCTTACCAGAAACCATTCATCATTACAAGAGGCATCCACGTTAACTGAAGTCATGAGAGAACTATGTATACAGGCACTGAAATTGAAAAAGCTCAGTCAGGTCGATTTAATGCTTAAGAAATATCAAACGTACCAGTCAAGGACAAGTGCATAACTATGGTAAATTCATCATCATCATAACTGAACCTTAGTTTAAACTAATCATTATTTGAAACATGAAGGCACCAGCCAGCCATAAAGAGATTTCAATTACTTGCATATAACAACTTAAATTTTCATGAGTAACTGTGTAGCTGCACTGTTTTTCTTTAGCTGAACTGTAATTTTGATATTGTTCTTATTTCCTGACATGTGGCAAAACAAAGCTGTTAAATATTCTCTAATCATAAGTTTCATCAGGACACTTATGTCCCATTATGTCCCTTACATGTCCTGGTACAAAACAATCATTTTTGCATTATTGATATCACTAGGCCTATCGCTAAAGATGTCATCTAGGTCATTATCCTAGTCATAGTGATAAACATTACTAGCAACATTGTTATCAGTTTCACTGATATTATCATTGTTATCAACACAAAATGCATATAGTTATGTCTGGATAGCTTAAGCATGAATAAATTACTTCCATTATAGCATGCAAATTTACTAATTGTGATCTACAAAAATCTGTAACAGGAACATGCACCAGCATAAATAGGATGCAGGCAGGTCAAAACCGAAAATATGGCAGCAAAAGCTAAGAAACTATGGCAATCAAAGCTACAAAAATATGGCAGTCAAAGCAAAGAAAGTACAAACGAAATGACAATTGCCTCTGAACTTTCATCACATAATAAATTCCAACTGCTCATAGTTTTTCTCTTTCTTTCCTTCATTTACTTCTAAATTTACATATGCTGTAATGCAGTGAACTGTTGATGGAAAGAGAGCAGAGTGACTAAAAGATCTTGTCGAAGATCAAAGGCAACCAATTCAAGAGTAACCATATCCTATGCTAAAAAGAGAATCTGCATGCAAGCTCAGCAAAATGTCTCCGTTACGGGAACTTGTTATCTTCTGCTCTGTTGCCAACAACCTTGCCTGCGCTCTGTCCCTATCCCTCCCACTCCATCTCTCTGGTCAAGTGCAAAGAAATAACTGTTCTCATTATTCACGAGACGGCTTCCTGTTCCACGGAGACCAGCATCTTCCGTAGAAGAATTTATTACCTCTGTTGGTTAAGAACTGCCAACACATAGCTCACGTAAACGAAATGGAGCGAGCTACATGTCAGAGGCGAGAACTGCATTGCCCAAAACATCTGTACCTGAGTGGAAAGTCGTAGAGACTGTGACAAGCCTTCACTGTCTTAGCAGCTCAGAGAACAACCGGTGGCAGAGCCTGTGGGAAGAAAGGCATTGCAGAGGGAATGACTGTTACCAGTTAAACGAATGAACCATGTTCTGAGGAAGTCATTCCATTGACAATCTTATAATATACCTCCTCTGTTTCTTTTTTCCAAAGTTGTTAGCTCACACCTCTTCAACCTTTCTTCATAACTTAGATCCCTGAAACCTCAAATCATTTTGCAATCTCTCCAGTTGTTCTGTTACATTTCAGGTATGGATTCCATACCTGGATGCAGTATTCCAACTGTTGTCTAACCAGTGATCAGCACCACCTCATTATTGTATCCTTTGTATCACTGCAGTGACTATTGTATAGCTACCTTCACTGCTTCCTATATGAGTTCTATGACTCTCCATCTCCTACTCAGGTTTTTTCTCAAACCGAATCCTGTGCTTCAAGTTTCTTCTCAATCTCTTTTGTATATGCTTCCAATGCATACAACCTGCTCAGCGCCTCGATATCCAGTTGTGGCTCATGTCTTCTGCCTTACTATTCGTCTCCAATGCACTTAAAATCAGGCAAAGACCGGGTTGTGATCCGATTAAATGTCTGCTTCCAGGTATGTTCTCCAGTTGCTTCCCATCTCCTCTCCACAAGCATCAGGTTGATCACGTGTATATGCTTCCAACTGGCAATTCCGAATAACTTACTGTTAGATGTTATTGCTTAAGAAACGAGCATAATTAACAAACAAATAACAATCATTAGCACTGTTAGTAATGAGGAACTGCTATCATGAGGCCAAGCTCACGTGAACAGCGCCACTATTACCATATTCCTCTCCACGAAGAATTTCTGGAGCTATGTAATTTGGAGTGCCACAAAATGTGCTTGTGGTCTCACCACGTTTTAGGCCTTCCTAAAACATCATATATTTCATTTATAGTTCACAGAAACTTACAAGAAAACACTTCACCAAAAGCAACACAAAAACTGACCCAAGAAACGCACAGCACAAACTGTTAAAATAGGGAATGAATTAGTGCTTTGAGAAGAATTTGTAAAAATTCTATTACAGAATAGAAGTCAGGTAGTTGTATGTCTTTCCTAAATCCCCTTGCTCGCTTACTGAAATTATCAGAAAATATTTGCAAGCATCACTAGTAACGAAAAGTAGCAACAATTAAAACTGTGAGGTTGATTTTGTGCTAAACTGAACAGCTTAAAAATGCAAAAGCCAAAATCGTTTTAAAATTGATCTAAGCATAGAGGTATGTCGAAAGTCATAGTAAACCTGGGAATATTTGTGCAAGGACTTCAAAACTAGCATTGTGTTGCAAGTTGTGTGCAAACAATTGCTTCAAAGATTGACAGCAATTGCTGACATAAGATTTACACAGAATGATCGTTGAATCATTGAAAGAATATGATAGATTTGACGAAAACACACCACAAAATCACAAAGATCCATTTTCAAGTACAGGAACTAGTACAGAGAAATGATTTGGGAAAACAAAAAGTTTCTCTAATCATTCCATTTTCCAAATTTCATTTTGTTTTATCAAACTGAGTTTACTACACTGATAATTTGTTCTAATGCTTTCTTTGGCAACCATATCAAAAATCATCTTATAACAAGATCATGCTACGACAAGGTCAATTTCTAAAGCTGAACTAAATTTAGGATCGAAGTTCCAATGTTACATCAGAATTCATGTTATAATGGAGCACGTTATATGAAGTTTCTGGATTACAAACCGTTGATCCAAGGTTTTCAAATTTAGATTATACGTTTTTTTATTCTACCCCTTATAAGCTACTCTGTTCCTGTACTTGAAACAAATCGTGAGAAAATCATGAGATGGAAAACACCTCTAAACATTGAAGAAGGGTGAAAGAAAATAAGCAGCTAGATTAATGCTAAAAGCTGGCACCAGGTGGAGTGTCTCGTTCTGCATACCATAATCCTCTCCTCGTAACATTTCGGGAGCAATGTAGTTGGGTGTTCCACAGAATGTACTGGTAGTATCACCTGGTCTCAGCCCCTCCTACATGCACATGTGTTGTTCAAATATGACACACCACAATTAATAGAATCTCAAAGCTTAGATCTCATCTTCTATACACTGTGCTTGCTATACCTTATTAAGTCATAGGAGATGTTCAAAATCAGGTTGATTAATTGTTTTGGCTGTGTCCTTTCAAAAGTCCTGAATTCAGGTGCAAGCCACGAATTGACCAACTGTCTTATCTTCCTATTACAAACCTTGTGCAGAGTTGAGAATTTACTTAGACTAAAATTATGATACAGAAATTTCACAAAAGAGAAACAATGATGTTCATTGTGTTTCTGCTAATGTTTTGCAATGCTGGTTGTTACATTTAATCTTCTTCTGCATAGAAAAAGCTAGTTATCATTCTTTGGAGCTCTTCCAGTGACTGGAGCAAACTAAGATGATCACCATGCAAGGAAACTGAGCACGTCGTTTATCCTAAACAGTTTATCATGTAATGCGGAGAGTATGTTTGAACCTCCCCTTAGACAGATACTCTGTACGAACCTTGAGCAAGTCCTTCACTCACAATTGCTCAGTGACAACACTGATTGATGTTGGCCATAAAATAGTGGTGCTTAATAAATAAACAATACAGACTCAGCACAATAATTGAATAGACCACTGTATTGACAGTGGCATTCTATCAAATTGGAAATGACAATGTATAACAGTGCAAATGGTAATTATATAGCATCAGTCAAAACAACTTAAATATGCATTAACTGACACAGCTAACAGATCAATAGCGCCTTCAAACTATGTTTCATAGAAGGTAAAGTCGTAACATCCACCTTGCACATTCCATAATCCGTTAGTTTAACATGTCCATCGGAATCGAGCAGAACGTTGTCCAACTTCAGGTCTCGGTAGACAATTCCTGAAACAGAACAGTCCAGTCTCCTGTCAAATGCTTGCAATTAAGGCAAAACTCAAATACGCTGCAAAAGACAAATTAAAACCAGACAATTTTAAATTTCAAAACTGTCTAGATATGCATAAACTGCAAAATTAAGCATTAAATTTTGTTTAACATATGCACAAAACACTGCAAAATTATAATGTCTAATTCGTTTAGACGCATACTTGACACAGAGGTAGAAATAATCAATTATAACAAAAGTAAGACTATGGCTGATAAACCACAAGAAAATCATAGATCAACCATCAAATAAAATAGTTAAGTGACAACACTCTTGCTTGAAGAACAAATAGATCTTGAAAGACACGGTTCGATACCTGTAGCCCTCTCTAGGTCAGTCGACTCAGTCTTCCACTCCCTAGGGGCAGCTGTAAAATGAGAGGGAGTCGAACAGGCTGCCAAGATGTGTGTTCATTAAAATCATGTCATTTGTACCTTCATGTTTCAATTAATCAATGTTACTTACTGTGGTTTGTCAGTGAGCTTGTCCATAACCATGAATATTATATAATAAAATTATAAGATATAAAAGCACCTCTGACAAGTTTCTCTTGATGTGCAACATATAAATTTGTAAGTACAATTATAAGAATTACAGTTCCATAGAGCCGGACATACCTTTGTCGTGGAGGAAGTTGAGGGCAAGGCAGATCTCAGCTGAATAGAATCGAGCGTGTTCCTCCGGTAGACGTCGTTGCCTCTGCATGTGGAACATGAGGTCACCTCCGTTCACAAACTCAATTATGAAAAACAACCTAGGGACAAAAGACAATACTCATATCAATTAAACGGGCATTCATTTCTTTACAATGTTTCTTAACAATGATTAGAAAGTCTCTTATGTACATGTATTATATTTTGTCAGGTTTATTTATTAAATAGCATGGCATAAACATCTGATTAACTGCAATTAATGCTTATTAATTAGTTCTGGTACTGAAATAATGGCAGCTGATGGTGCAGCACAACTGTTGGAGTAACACCTTTACTTGTTCCCAACACAGTAACTGTTCTCAGTGAGGCTAGCATCAACTCTGAATAACAAGGCAGGAGCTCAACCAGTGAACTACAAAATCACAAGTCATTCTATAAGATTTATTTAGACCATAATTTTTCATTTGGAAACAATTGATACAAACAGCTGCACATTTAGGATTTTTGTTCCAAGACCCTAAACTGGGGCCATCTCAGAATAGACAGGAACCTGCATATAGCACTGTTTTCATAATGCACCAATTGACTGCTATATCAAGTAAAGTTGTCACAAAAATCACATTCTGCTGGAGATGACCAAGCAATGTGTACAACTGGTCAGGGAAACAGAAGTCAGGTCATGGTGGATAACAATACTGAAACAGGTCTTAAGCTATGGTCTAAGTTTAGAACTGAAAGATATTAAAGGACTTTATATAGGTTTATAACCTATATAACTGCACTGCCATGGCAGCACTCAGCCAATCAGCAAACAAGTCAGATCAACAAGGCATAAACTGGTCTTGTTAACAACTGAAATCCGATCTAAGTACTTTCATATAAATTTTGCAGCAAGTGAAACGATTGACTCTGCAATCTCAGCAGATGGTTAAATGATATGCTTAGAATGGCGAGTACAGAAAAAAAGTCCAACCGGCTTGGAGTCTGGAAGCAGGAGTGAAGACCGACGAGGAACGGATGATTGGAAGCAACCTCAAAGACGTGCTTCTCCGTCTGCACCCAATCTATGTCCTATCAGACATCAAAGATAGTGTATCAGTTCTCAGACAGTCAGATACTACTCACACATTTGTTGTACTATTAAAGTGAATAACATATGCAAGTATGCATGCAGAAGGGCAGTCCCTGAAGGCAGCCATGGGTATGATGTGTTATCGACTTTATTTTCTTAGCCTTGACATATGAGGGCGGGTGGCCAGTCCTCTCCCTTGCCATCTCATCTTCCCACCAACAATGTACGGTCAGTGTACTCATCATAGCCGAGTTGGTTAGGGGCACACGTGGATAAGCAGAAATCTCTAACCAAATTTCTGCCCTGGCAGGGATTTTAAACCCTGACCTCTCGATTGACAGTCCAGCGCGCTAACCACTACACTATTGAGCACCTAGACACTTCATATAATGCCTTTTAAGTACCTCACAAAAACACTGCACATAAGGCTATCTGACAAGTGCATTTGAAGATGGTTTGAGAATGTTTGCTGCACATAAATGCAATGGAAGAATGTTCCAACGAAGATGGTTCGATACATGAGAACGCACAATCAGCTGGAGTTTAAGTGCGGAAATGCAGCACCTGCAGAACTCCACGGCTAGCAGAGCACAATGATTGCCTAATATGTACAATACTGAAATCTCTATATCATGCCACCTAACTTACATTCTCTTACTATTGTAAGGCACAGTTATTTACTTCTCTTTGACAACCACATTGCTGTTAAGAAGTCTTGAAATGACCCTACATAAGTTTTCTTATACAAACCTATATTAAACAGTATGATGCATGTGAACTTGTCTTGCAAATGTGTTTGTCGTACAAATGTGCGTTTGTGTTATATTCATTCAGGAGATTTATATAGCACCTTTCAAGGTTATCTACTCAGAAGCAAATATATATGCACCACCTACCCAAGAAGGAGCTAGTTACTTATAAATTATTTAAGTAATTACTGCTTTGAAAATGTCAATTAAATCAACCGAGACAGAGAGACATATGATCCGAGTCCTGACCTCATCGTCGTTAACCAGTTCTTTCTTGATGACTTTCATGGCGTAAATTCGTTTTGTTCGCTTCTGTTCAACCACAAACACTTTGGCGTAGCTACCACGGCCGATGACTCGTACCAGTTGGAAGTCCTCTAGTCCCATGGTAGTACCATTTGGATCAGTCGTTGCCTGAAGCTGTATGCTCTGTGCAAATGAGATCAAAAGAGGCCATACTATAGGATACAATGTACAGACATCAATAAAAAGTAACAGTAGGTTTACCATATGTGGATTGTCAATTCGGTGGGTAAATCACCATGGTTAGTGAATTTTCACGGTAAGATCACCACATATATAGTGCACTGGCATGGTTAATATATTGTCATAGTTTGTAGATTGCTATGGTTGATGGCTTGCTAAGGTATGAGGATTGCCATGGTAGAAGGATTAAAGTAAGTAAGTAAGTATTCTTTATTAAACCAGATGCAGAAGAGCCGCACTCAATAGTAGGATTTAGTAGACTGCTGGGGTCAGTGAATTGCTATGGTATGGGAATTGCTTCAGCATGAGGATTGCCATGGCTGGTAGATTGCCACAGCAAAATTATTATTACATTACATCTCTGTTCTCTAAGATCCACTGCTTATTGACGGACCTACACTTTAGTCATTTTGAAGCAATAAATTCCAAGGGGAACCGGAGAATAAAATCAGTAGCATGCCAGTGATATTTAAATTTTATAGCAGTGCAATCACTAGCAGTATTCTTCCTCAAACCCTTGTACAAATCTTGGAGAAATTCCTTAGCTCAGATTGGGTGATGTTCTAGGAATCCAGCTGATACTCTTGTAATAAAACCAATCCTTATAAAATTCCTGTAGCACATATGAGAGACCATGTTTGGGGAATAACACACATACTTTGAAAGTAAAAATGATCTAATAAAATTCCTGTTTCCAAATAGAGGCCATATTCTTAGAATAACAACCTTATTATAAAATTACAAAGATCAGGTCATTTTCCTGGAATTTTTATGATGATTTTGCAACCTCATTCTGCCCATATATTGCATTGTATTGTATCTAAAGATTTAGATAGCGCCTCTCTCAGAATAACTATTCAGAAGCGCAAATAACATAACATAACACACAGCTGATTAAAGGAAGTCAGAAAACAACAGAAGAAAATGCTGAAACTTAAGAGACACTGATTGCTCTCTCACCTTAAATAGACCTTTTAATGAACTATGATCATAAACCATGTTTTCTTTTTAACAAGAACAATTATGTTATGATAACATTCTATATAGAGGTATTTAGATTGAAGCACAAAATTATTAGTTCTCTTCATGGTAAATAAGATAACACAATAAAATATTAGAAAAGAATGAGGTCATGAGCAGATGAGCATTAAAGCTCTTTAAGGTAGGTTAAATAGAATAAAAAATGAAGCAGTATATCAAATGGTTCCCAAGATACTAACTGGACTCATTATTACAAGTGGATGTTTGCTTCACACTTTAATGACGAATGTGTACTAAGACCAAAGTTCTGGGAAACCAGAGCAGCTCGTCGTTAAAGTGTTAAAAAGAAAAGATATCTTTTAATGCCACGCTAAAAACACCTACTAACACTTACCAACACAAGTACCAGCCATAATTTTCGTGCTGGTTTTCCACTCCAACTTTATAAATTAGTGACATTTAGTACTCAAATACCATACTTTTTTATCACTTAACGACAACATTTGAGTTCGAAATACCAAATACTATGTCTGTTATCAGTGAGCAACATTTTGTGCTCAAACACCGTACCTTTTATCACTGATCAATAACAACAAATAACTGCAAAAATTAACCCAGACTGTACCTCTTGAGCAAGAGCCGAGTGGTCATTGCGTGAGAGGTCCAGTCCTGCTCTGTTGTTGGCCAACTTGTCTTCGTCGTGCTACAGGCAGATCGAGTTAAAAGCATGAAAAGAATTTGGTTAGAGACTTCAGAAAATCATTTTTTTTTATTAAGCACAGAATAAAATGTTATAAGCAATTGCAAACAGTATTAAAGCGGGTGGCTCGGGTGGCTTAATGGAGTACAATACAACACACAATACAACACATCACAATACAACTGGGGCGCGGTGGTGTAGGGGTATGTTCGGTGCCTTGCAGCAGGGTTGCGGGTTCGATCCAATAACATGTTAATAAGCAATTGTAAACAGTATTAAAAAATAACAAGTGTTCAAATCAATACAATACAATACAAAAAGATCATTAACAGTATTAATGAAAGCTCATGATGGTAAAAAGCTCATCGATTGGATAATAAGTAATCACAGAAAATCCAGCAGGGTACCACATGCAACAACGTCAGTGAGAATGCCTCTAACATGGTCGGTAAGTAGTTACGAAGATAGGAAGAAAGTAGGAAGTTACCCAGGTAGAAAGATATGTAGCTAGGTAGGTAGTAAGAGACTGATAGCAATTTTGAGCAACTTTATTACCGGTAGATATGAGACAACTACATTGCAGCATTCTATGCAATGCCATCTTAGAGAATTTCCTTTATAAAGGTAGATAAGTAGTAAATAGATAAATTAAGGTGAGAAGCAGATATATAGGAAAGCATAGATACTTATGTAGAGAGTCTAAGCAAATATGAGTGAGCAAGAGTAAGTGAATGAGTGATTGAGTCTTAGTGAGTGAGAGAGCATGCAAGAGAACGAGTGTGTGAGAGGCTAAGTAATTTCCAGCAGAGTGAGAGCAAAGCCTAGCTTAAAAGCCATCTGACCTAGCTGCCATCAGAAACCCCATGAAGGTGTTCACACACAACTCAGACTCACATTTTGTGTGACTTTGTGTGCATTAAAATGGTTTTAATAATTATTATAATAGAACTACAAGACTGGGTTACACACAATTCGTCTTTTGATGATTCTTTCCAAACAACATCTAAACAATCTCCTATTATGATCAAAAGCCACGCAGATCTAGAGGTCAGAGGGCTAAAGGAACTCGTCTCAAATGAAATAACTACACAAGGCTGACATTATAAATGCAAAGTGTAATTCCATATCATAGATCTAAAAATATAAGCCTCTTTACTCAACTTTGACCCCCATAGAAATAAAACACATTTCACATGCAGATCTCAAAATGACTTTGCAATATATGCAGTGCCAGTTTTCTTATGTTCAATCAAGCAGTTAGCAGAAAGGAATATATTGAAAAGAAAACCAGGTCACCTGACACGTGTTAGTCTGATGTGTAATGACTTAGTAAGCATGTATCTATAGATGAACGAACGTTAACTCACCTGCTTATCGGACATACTGGAGCCCCTTGAATGACTGTAAATCTCCAGTTTGGCAGAGCCTGCCAAAGAACATAGACATCCACATTGGATCCATGCAGAAAACTGATGGACACATACATAGTCTTTGCAAAACTCTGTTACCTTTGATGTACATGATCTAAGCAGGATAACTCTCATGGCACTCATGGCACTTAAATGTCAGATTAGTTACTGCTTTTCAAAGGCTACTGCAATGTCAGATTATTGTTTTATAACAAGCAACTTAAATGTCTGATATAAACCACCTAAGCATTGCAACAAAATTCCAATTTTATCTCAAATACTCTTTAGAAGGTAAAAGTCACATACAGTAAGTTTTAACCAATTAAACAGATGATATACATGGTTTATATTTCACTCAATTGAAGTCACTCCATCAGCTGCATTGTCTCCCTGTTGAATTCAGAATAAAATTTAGATTGGCCTGTTCGACCTACAAAGCCCTCTGCACCAACACACCTCCCTGCCTTCAATCAACACTAACTTCACATCCTCCTCATTGCCTGCAATCATTAAGTATTATTATTATAATAGAAGTCTTTTAGCTGAGCCACGATGCAGATGGGCTCACGTGCATTCCATGCCTCTGCTCCAGGGAATGGAATCACTTGCCACTTCTCTCTCAAATTCGTTGCTCAAATTTCTTTCCTTCCTTCAAAAAGTGGCTCAAAACTCACTATTTCTCCTGGGCTTTCAAGCACTTGGATATCTAACTGCATCTTCACCTGGTGGCTGGCTATCCGCGCCTCAGATTCACATTTTAGTGTGACCATGCAAATCTAATTAATAATAATAATAATAAATTAATGTTACAGCGGTCTAAAAAATTTCATGTTTTGAAATTTCGGTGGGAAGTCTTTGAACTTTCTAGTCATATTTTAGAGAAATCTTTGCATAAAGCCATAAACCCTGTTCCATTTCTGATAAGAAACAAAATCATTCAACCCTAGCACCTGCCACATGTTTGACATGCTCTCTTTAGAGCTCATACAGAAAAATGCACAACGAGATCCTAACACCTGTGTGACAGGTGTTCGATATGTCAATTTGTCAAATTTGAACAATATGCCATTTGCAAACAACTCCAGCTGTCAGGACCCTGATATACATGTACCAGGGTTGATTATGACGATGTTGTTTATGTAGGTCTAACTCTTTCACCCATTAACCAACTGCATTTTGGCCTCGTATATTGGAGGTACACCTAGGTTTGGACGTATATTCAGTTTTATGCAGTAGGAATTGGAGTGGTTACCAATGCAAACTGCATTGAGGGCAAGGTCTTATTGCTTGTACTGCACAGCCGCCTTGTAGATTATGTTCTGTCTTATCTCAGGAAGCAATGTGGCTCAGTCTTAGCCATTCCTGGTCATAAGAGCAGGAAGTCAATTAGTTGCAACTACTTTACACTAACAAAATAAACTCTGATGAGCAATCTTAGTACACTAGTTTCCCCCATTTTTATGTATGTATGAGAACACTTTACACAGCGTATTTTAGGTAACTCACATTTTGAAACAAATGACTAACAGATAGAGCTCTAAGCAGCATGCTGAGTAGTTTTACCCATATTTTAAAGCTAACAACAGAAGTTTTACCCAAAAATGCATTTAAAAATGCGCTATATGCAATTCCTCCATTAGAAATAGAAATCAAGAAACGAACTTCTGGCTGTGCTATTTCCATTCTCACTGGCCCGTGTTATGTTCAGCTTTGGTGTCGGAGCATCTGGGTCCTATAACAACAACAAACGTTTAGATGTAAGTCATGTCACTGTGCTTCGTCATACTCAATTCGATACAAACACAGACTGATATATATGAGCAACGGATTTAACTGAATCCTCTATAAGAAATTCAGCATTAAGGAAATGTCATTGAGAAATACGGAAAAGTCAGTTAAACTGGTCAGGCAGTTCACTCACCCATTCATAGGGACTGAACAGACTAACAGACAACCATCCACTTCATCGGTTGGATTTGCCTCTTCCAGTAAGTTGCCTAAAGCCAGCTGGAATTGGAAAGGATGGATATCTGCGTCTCCATCTACCGTATGTCCAACAATTCATCCTCCTTTACTCCTTTGCCCTTTCTTTAAAATTCTTCTTCATTTTCTCCAATTGCTCTACATACTGGAAGGGTTCAATGCAATGAATCTTGCATCAGGAGAATAAATAAGATATATATTTTATACCTTTATCAGTGATAAAGACATAATTTATGTTGTGGCAAATCTATGAGAGTAAGTAGGTACCGGTACTGTAGCTTGTAGGTACAGTAGGTTTCTGTAATAACTATTAGGCCAGTTGCAATAAATATTATTTTTAACAAAGTATTTCATATTCCAAATAAAAAATACTCTGAAAAGTATTTCAAATAAAAATACATATATAATTTCTAATGTATTTGAAATACAAATACAAAAATACTTACCGGTAAATGTACTTCAATTACTATATTCAAATACTTTGCATTTCAAATACTCCCCAGCACTGGTTTATCACATAGGTATATATATATATATATATATATATATATATATATATATATATAAGAAAAATATATTATATATAGCCAGCTTATCTGCAAAGCAACAACAAGCATGACAGCACACACTGAACAGCTGTGCATAGCATTCTAAGCCAAAGCTTAACTTTGAGAATGCAACATACTCAGCATGACAAAACACATAGAAGCCATAAAAAACTAATGTAAAAAACGTTGACATTCAAAAGTGCAAAGATGCATTTTGAGAATTAGAATATACTCAGCTACTGTCAAAACTAATAGTAAGCCATAGATAAATACATAATGTAAAAAACGTTGACATTCAAAAGTGCATAGATGCCATTTTTTTTAAGACTCTGACAGCTGAAAAAAAGTCATCAACTCTAGCATGGATGGATTATGCTTGAAATAAATTATTAAGTGGGTTGATGCATGTGAGAAAAACAGGGCAAAAGGAATAGTTAGTTTGATTTTGTGTTCAAATTCTGTCTTTCTTTTTTCTATGAGGGTCGGTTAGGGTTAGGGTCCATGATCCCTTCTGGGACCCCATGTAGCCAGCACATGTCAAACCGTTGCCTTATTGTTTCATTTGTTTTTCTCTTCTGATGGCTACAGAAATAAATGATTTGATTTACACCATGAGCCCGTGTGACCGGGCAATTCGGCACAAGGACAATTTCAGCCATTCGGCGCAGTAAAAAAATTGTTTGATTTGATATTACAACTTATAGCACAGTTGCAGAGTCTTTGAAGCAGCCGTAAGTAAATTAGGTATTTGAGTGTTTCTATATTTACCTGCACATTTTTAGATAGAAATAAGAAAATGACTGTCACGTTATTGAACACTTGTAATGGAATTAGCGTAAAATGAAAAATGTGGGCTAAAGCTATAAAATATAGTTAATTAAAATGTAATACACTGCTTTCTTCATTGTATATGTATTTAATAAAATAAGAAAAGTACAGAGTATTTCACAATATGTGACTCATTCTGACAAACAAGTCTTCAGTTGTAAATGGAAATTACCAGAAGCGGTCTGCAAAGGTGTTTGAGATTGAAACAATGCCTTTTGAAATTTCACTATATTATGGTCAAATATATAGTAATCAATATCTCTTAACATAAATCAATATTCAAGAATGCTTTCGGTTGGTTTTAGCTGTGTATAATCTTTGCAAGATTTGTCCCTTTGCCGAATTGTCCCAAGCTGAATGAATTGTCTATGCCGAATTGTCCTATAACCATGAGCCTGTCACTAATACATCATCCTGTTTGAAATAATCTTTACGCTTCTTTGGCCAACTTTCGAGTACATGATTCATGGCCCGGGACCAATCCCTTGGGCAGAACCCAGGTCTCCTGATACACGCTGTGGTCAATAGCAGTTTTTTCTAATGGACACAATGGCCCCAAACTAGTTTCACATTTGCATATTTATGCAGTAGGGTGTCCCATGACTGCATTGAAAAATAATAATTGATTAAACTTTTAACGCAGTCCCTCTAAAAAGTTTCTTTATGGTCCGATAATAACACCTTCCAAATTTTTTGACATTTTAAAAATATTTAGGGGTCCCCCAATGCTCATAGAATTAGTGTAATTTCTCCTATTTTACGCGTGACATTTCTGAGTTTGACAATTTTCGTAGGATCACACTTTGATCCCATAATAACATGCGCAGTACCTTTAGAAAGCTCTTAAATAGTAGAATCTACAAACATATAGCCCTATTGTATATGTGAATAAAGTTTTAAGTGTGAAGAAGATTGGAAACATGCAGAATAAAGTTGTTTTCGCAGTGAAACTGCCGAACAAACCACGGATGACTTTCGAGCCTGAAAATCTGTCATGTACAGTAACTGGGATTCCAAGCTGCTGCCTGACATCACTGGAGTAGACATGGGCAAAGTGGATAGATTGCAAGTCCTGATTTCTTCTCTACTTGATGGAAATACCAAACTTCTGGGTGTGCCAGAGTTGGTGTCTAGGTCAGGACATGCAGCAGCGGTAGCAGTTCTGGACCTTTTAAAGTTGTGGCAGTGCAATGCATTTGTAATCGCCATGTGCTTTGACACAACGGCCTCAAATACTGGCAGAGTTGGAGTCTGCAGCCATCTAGAGACAGCCATCAGTCATAATCTGCTGTAGATGGCTTGTCGACATCACATGTTTGAAGTCCTGTTGTCTGACGCATTCGGTTATCCAGTTGACGGCCCGTGACGGCCCGTGAATTACAGGGCATCCAACGATTTAACAGATTTGTTGTTAACAATCGTGGTTCTGATGTGGAGTCGCTGCTGATGCACTCATCAATGACATTCAACTAATCCAAAGGCTGCATGACTATGATGTTGTCGCTCTGCAATCCACAGGACTGAAGATGATGCAGCGTCATTCTTGATACCTAAGACAGGAGCCATCGACCATATCTCTGTTCTCTCAGCATCTGTCTACTGAAGAGAAAGCAGTTTATCTCGACAATGGGAGATGCTTGGGGATTGCACCTGGTTCAGTCTCTTTCCTGTAGATCAACGGAGTTATCTATTTCTTGAAGCTTCTTCCGAACTACTGCCATCGACGACAGTTTTCTTGATTTTCCAGTTGAAGAATGGTCGGAAAGTCAATCGTATGAGATCACATAATGAGTTTGTTAATTACATGACCTGTGTGAATAACAATGCTGAACCTGGCGTAGCTCGGAAACAAAATTTCATTTCAACAATAACGAAGAACGAGGTTTCTTCTACAATTTGTCGAAAAACATCGGCATGACTTTTCTAAGAACAATCGTGACAATCTTGCAGACATGTAGAATTGTAAATCGGTCCATAGCCATAGCTGTACCGCCTCTTTGGAACAAACTCCCACCAGTGCTACGACAAATATCTGATCCATTCCACGAACTCACCAAAACCTCACCTCTTGCTATCTTTCCACAGATCTTCCACTCGAAACTGAAAACACTGCTTTTTCACAAAGTCTATCCCGATCCTATTCCTTCACTTCCCTCACCTCCCTCGCCATTTCAACTCCAAGCATCATCCACCTTAGCCGTCTGACTGTCTGCCTGCCTGACTCACTGGATCTTGACGACCTGCTATCGATTCTGGTTTGATTAAGCGCCTGTGAATAAGTTGGTTCTTGCGTCTTCGCTTAATGGGCGCTCTAGATATCTCGAGTTTGCGATTACGATTAGAATGTAGATTGTAGAACTGAAGAATAAGCACCTAAAGGTGTAAGCAGTGATAAAGAATGAGCAGATGAATGTATGGAGGAGCTGAAACCATGGCTTGTTGCATTGTCAAGGATTTGTAATAATGACTACCCTTAGCAATGAGTGCATAGCAGTTACTGATATTGCGAGTTTTGTACAATTTTTGCATTATTTGATCGTAAAACAATACCTACGTATCGGATTGTATCCAATAAAGTTATATACTTGTAGATTCTACTATATAAGAACTTTCCCGTGGTATTAAATATGTTATAATGGGGTCAAAGGTTGGTATCTTACAGCGTTTAGAAATTGAACACGTCAGGCGCAAATTATGCCAATATGGCCCTATATGGGGTAAATGTAAGTGTCTTGGGGGACCCCTAAATATTTTTTAAATGTCATAAAACTTTCCAGTTATTATTATGGGACCATAAAGAAACTTTTTAGACGGACTGCATAAAGAATTTCAACAAAAAATATTTCTGGGACACCCTATTATGCAGCACTACTAAAATATCACAATCTAGAACATTAAGGAGTTACTGGGTGCTAAGGACGTAAGCAAGGTTTAAGTATACATAGTGCTGTGTCAAGCTATGCACCCCATATTTCAATACACGTTAAAAAGGCATAACTTATGGTATCTAAGACTGGGAGTTACAAGTACTAATTCCTGAACTACAGATGATGCTGATCACTGATTTTACAGCCAAGTCTAAGTCAAGTCTTATAGCACAGATGCACAGTCTTTGAAGCAGCCATAAGTAAATTAGGTATTTGGTTCTGCAATTGATATTCTTTGTTTGTAATTAATCTTGATAATTAGTTAAGCGCCCACAGAGACTGTTAAGCATGACTCTCTACTGAAGTTGTCCATTCCTTTTGCACAATGTAAGCAAATTTTTAAAACTAGTTAACCCTTTAATGATGAGTGTGTACTAAAATGCATGGGAAATCCTATGCAGCTCGTCGTTAAAGGGTTAAGCCAGTCAGTCTGTATCTAGACAAACAGAGACAGCGAAGCAGCAAGTGCTGGTCGATCGCTACGTATCTAAGACGGCTTCTAAGTATTTATTTTTCAGTCAATTTCCTACAATAAAAACTACTAAGAAAAATCGACTTGTTCATGAGCAACAAAAAAGTAACTTATGAACTTCAGCTAGACAGATAGAACAGCTAAGCTAACAAGGCTAAACTGAAGTGAACGGGCAACACAGTACCAGGGTGCACACAGAGAGAACTTGAGAAGGGCGAGTCTCACACAAAACAACTGCATTTAATATATAGTCCTTCCCTCCAAATGAACTATGCAGAACTATGCAGATAATCGTACAACAGAACATTGATTGTGCTCAAGGTGCCTACGCAGTAACTGCCTCACTGGAAGCTTGAACCCATACACTCCACTTTACAAGTCAAGTGCTCAAACCAAGCAGCTACTGTGCACTACAATTTTAATTACGCTACTGAAGGCTACATGGCAAAGCCATAAAAATGCCTAAATTATGCTTGTACATAACAAGTTCTTAAGAGCTCACTGGACAATTAAATGTAGCATTGTGTGCTTATTTTAGCAAAACAAATTTGTCCATTGAGCAACCAATCCTCAGCTCCAGGACAGTTAAGCCACAAAAAGACATTTAGAGCAAATGATAAGCTCATTAATAGACAATTAGAGCAGTATAGGCTTCAAAGGCAACATTTACTCACAGACAGCATAAAAAATGAGGAGTGCAGCAGTCCACTCCAAAAAGTGGGGTGCCCTCATACCCATCCCCCATCCATATCCCTCATAAATCACACTTACACAAGGTGATCTCCTCCCATTATGAACTGTTTAGAAATACTCTACATTTTGTCCCTCTTTAGGTCAGGAAAGCAGTAAAGAAACCTGCCACAAACACCCTACCCCCACACACTCCAGTTGCAAGTCAAACATTAACCAGGCCAACTGAACTCAAAAATGGCTTGTCATCGGTTTACCTCAGCAAACAACTGACCAGTTATGTCAGCAGTTTTCAAACGGTGGTACACGTACCATTAGTGGTACGTCAGGTGTCGCTAAGTGGTAGGGAACATTTTTTTTAAATTACATTTTCTGAGTTTATACCAATCTGTCTTTGATTAGCCTGTTGTTTTTGATCTGACCTTTGCTGGTGGCACACCAACATTTGATTTTTTTACCTGGTGGTACAATAAAAATAAAGTTTGAAAACCGCTGAGTTATGCCAACATGACAGTGGCCAGTTGTGTCAACATGACACTGGCCAGTTCTGTCAGTTGTGGCCACTCACATCCAAATAATTGACCAGTTATATCCAAATAGCCGACCAACTGTGTCAACATGAACAGAGCCGTCTATGTATGTCAAACTGAAAATGACTACTTATGTCAACATAAAACTGATAGACGACAAGCAAACTCAAAGTTTCATAGCTAACTTCTTATAGTAGAAAATAAAAATAAAAATAGCTGCGCCACCAGAACGCTTACTAAAAAAAGGAGCACATTCGTTGCCTCGTCCGGCAATACAGCTCTGTCTAATCACAAAAAAGCCAACACCATTTGTCTGTTTGTCTATAACATTGATCATCTTTTATGACCAGACAATTAGTGCATATCTATCAGCTGCAGTGTCTGCCATAAAGCAGACAACACCATTTAACACCGATGCACAGAAGCCAAAACACAAAGCTAGGCATTGGCCTAGAGCTGAAGGAAGAAGAGGCAGCAGGCTTCAACTAAATTGATCTTAATCACAGTGCAAAAAAGCATATTTAAAAAAACCAATAATTGGTTATCCTTACAATATCCTGCACAGGTGGAACAACAACGACCACCTGGTCTCTGTCAATGGTACCAGAGGAGTCAATGGTACCACAGGAGGAGTAATCAGTGGCCTGAAACGTAAGGTAAGGCAGTTAGCACCTCGCACGTTCATCTCCGAGACTAACTCTCAGACTAGCAGTGCCATCAAAACCTGAATGGGCAGAATCAATGGTTGAGGCGGCTGAGGGACAATCATTGAGAGCAGTTATTGACAATGATTCGCACGTCCTGTGAAGTTTGTTCCCCACAATAGTTCAATGTCAATATGACTTGCGACCCAACATCACAGTGCCGCGCTTTGAAAATGAAAATGTCATTATCACTTCTGAAGATGATACAATTATATGAACCGCTAATGTTTATAGTCTGATCACATCCTCAAGTTGTCATTTTCATCACCACCACAATTGTCATCATCATCATTGCCATCACCCTCAATCCCTCATCATCCTAACCATTTTGGTCATCATCATCACCACTACAGCCAGCCAGAAACCAGTTGCTAATAAACCACTGGAATATACCTGAGCATAGTGACTGGTGAACTATTCCCTTATGTTCCAACATCAACCACAAACAGTTCATAAACAGTTCATAAACATCAGATAACAACAATGCAGAGTGAGAAAAGGCCATTAAGTGACTTACTACGGGCAGACCGCAGGCGACTCTGTAGAACTTGTGACACTTCTTGTGAACGAGAACTTTGCAGCTGATGCACTTGAATCCCTGACGTCCCAATCCCCAGATACGATCCGAACAAAAGGCACAGGTGGCTTTCTGTTCAAATCAATCAATCAATCAATACAATATTCCCTTATCACAACAACTGACAATCAGAAATAATCAACTTTAAGGCACTGCCCCACAAGGAAATGGAGCTGGCTTAGAACTATAGTCCTTCTCAACACAACAAATGCAATATAATACAATTTATACAATACAATATAACTGAAATTTGACAATGCCCCCCAGATTACACTCTGCGCTAGCCTCAAGATGTTAAATGTCATTTAATAACAATCGATCACTTGTCAGCTAGCAAACATTGCTCAGGTAACAATACAATACCACAAACAATACAATACCACAAACAATACAATACCACAAACAATACAACACCACAAACAATACAATACCACAAACAATGCAATACCACAAATAATACAATACCACAAACAATACAATACCACAAACAATACAATACCACAAACAATACAATACCACAAACAATACAAAACCAAAAAACAACAAATACAGTTAAACCAATCAGACTTCATCTTCCATTTAGGTCAATCCATCACCCGTTGATGTGGCTCTGTGTCAGACTCCTAGACGGAATGACCACGTGCTGAAATTGTCCAGATATGTGGCGTTCCATCACTTGATGCCTTGCACATTAGATATTAAAGCATCTAAATTCATCTGATTAAATTTGATTAATGCCTTCAACTTGACAATACAAATCCCAATTGGCTAAACATTCACAATGTCACTCCTTTGGGATTAAGCCACGACACTCAGATTCTCGACAGCTAAAAAAGAGAGAAAAGCCGAGACAAGAGTATAGTTTTAGTTGTGTCCATGTATGAATGTGGCACTCATCATTGTGCATAAGACAAACAAGACATCAAACAGTGTTGCCGTGCAACTGTGTGTAAAGGTCAAGATGAAGGTCACGCTCGTGTCCACACAGATGCTGACCAACTAACTGCTGACCAACTAACCAGCAGATAGAACTTGGATGGTCACAAGCCAAGTATGGATTCAGCCAATAAGTACTCAAGTGACACATACTCAACCACATAAATAGCCAACAAATACTCAGTTAACAAATACTCAACAAACAAACAACTGACATAGTCAAGCAACAAGTACCTAACCCGCAACAAGTACCCAACCCGCATGTACTCATACCACAAGTACCCATACAACAGGTAACATGCAATAAGTACCCACACAACAAGTACTCATACAACAGTACTCAACCCACAAATAAACTACCAACACTCACCCAACATATAAACAGCAAGTACTCACTCAGCAATCCTTCCACCAACAAGCACTCAACAACATATAGCCAGCAAAGAGCCAACAAATACTCAACCAACAAATAAGCAACCAACAAGTACTCAACCAACAAGTACTCAACAAAAAAAGTACTCAGCTAACAAATACCTAACCAACAAGTACTCAACTAACAAGTAGTAAACAACAAATAGCCAACAAGTACTCTTGTGCAGTTTTTGAATGCTTATACAGTATCTTTTATCCAGGATACCTTTAGGGTAAGCAGATAAAAAAAATCAATTTTGCACAAAGCACTTGCACATGTATGGTTTATACAAAGTACAGAGGCAGAGGAGGTTCTCAACTGAGGCATCTAGGATGGGCTAAAGATAAGAACCTTCATCACTATAGGCCACAGGTTTGATGTTTTGCTTGATAGATGCAGACTACTAAATGTTCTGCTGTTTTCAGAGGCTCCTTAATGGAACTGTAAAAATTTGACATCTCAACATAACATATCAATATACACAACATATTTTATATATATTTATATATATATATATATCTATATATATATAATATATATTGGTAACAAGTTTAGTGTCTCTTCTTATCCAATCACCAGCTGAGTGTCTACAGGGCTAATATTATGGAACAGAACTATGGCTTTCTATTCCCAACAATTTCCACAACCACCGTGCTTGTGTACATTGATCCCAGCTCACCAGTCAACCAGTCAGCCAACCAGTCAGCCTAGTCCGCCAGTTAGCCAGCCAGCCAGCCAGTCACCCGGAGACATAAGCATTTGCGTGCAGCACAACATTCCATCACCGATTGCCTGGAGCTTGAAACAGGCGAGACAATTCTCACTAACAAATGCTTCAACAGCCACGGGAAGGATCAGCAAGCAATCCCAACAGTCATGAGAATGATGACAACACGCCAACGGACAGAACCCAGGCCCCACATTGACAAAGGCACAGCAGCGGGGATTAATCAACCCCCTCCATCCCTGCTACACAAATACACAAGTCGTCTACGGTCTCTGTCGACCAATTCCCACAGTGCCGATCATTTACAACAATAATTTGTTCGCGAAATTTGCAATGAGGTGGCAGTAATGGTCAGATGCCTCCCTTCCGAATTGCGACCAGAGGATGTCGCGACATTAGCCGCTATCAGGGGCATTAGATTGTGATTAAACAAAATACATTTTCATGAGGGTGCTGATTTGTTCAATTTACTCTCCAGTGGGTTTAACAAAAATGTTCAGCCATAAATTGTCTATATCATTCTATATTGCCCTCATCATTCTGGCTTGTGCTCTGTAACATTACTTAGTGCATAAACATTAAGAAAGCAGACTTTTGTTTATGCAAACTCATGAAACATGATCAGTACATTATCATACATACATACACTATTACATAGCTGTGTCCTGTCATCAGACATTGGTATAGATCATAGAAAAAAATTAAATTAAATTGGAATGTTACACGTATATTTTTTAAAGAAATAATTGTTTTCTAATTTTGCACCTACTTACTTGTCCGACTACTACAATACTGCATAACAATGATGTCTAAAACACTAAAAGATTTAGAGTTGTAAGTTCTAGTGACCTAATGTAGTCGTACCTGTTTTTATACATCTTGTAAAATATGAAATAAACATTTGTATTTCTTTCAAGGCTGTGAGGACAAACATTTTGCGGCATCCGCGTTCTTACCAACAATCATAGTGGCCCATAGGCCAAAAAATGTTGGCCACCCCTGGATTAGATCATATTAAGTGGTCTTTGGACCTCTTAATATATGACAATAAAAACCTTAAAAAAACTTAGAACTTGCTTAAATTCCAAAGCTCTTCATAGCAGTCACTGCAAGACCATCAAAAATGGATAAATGACAGTTACTACTTCATTCATTTCAGATCACAGCTCATTTTTGTGTTATTCAAATTTGTAGAACAGATCACAGATTGTTATCATCTATATAGAGCTGTTAATTATCCATTAATTTGATTTGATTACTGAGTCCTTAAAGACCGTTTCTATCAGAGCTCGAGGGTACGCTCTACCCTAAAATAGAATACGTTAAAATATGCGTGCGTACCTTTCAAAAAAAGAATGTGGAGGTACGTATCATACAAACGAAAATTTTATTTATGGTTTGTTTGCTTAACTTAAATTGAACATTCTTATAATGAGCAATGACGTGGTTAACGTATTTTTTTATTGTTTACGTACCCTAAAATAGGGTACGTTAAAAAACGTACGTACCTTTAAAAAAATAGAATAGGCTACGTATGGTACGTACCCTCGCGCTTTGGTTTCTATGTTTAAGGAAAATGGGAAGATCTGGCAACACGAACAAGGAAGAGGTTCTAAACATTTTTGTGATTGGTGACAATTGCCTCAAGATGTGAAGTATGCAGGTTCAATTTACCACTCAGCCACCTCACACTGGTGTAAAATAACCTTTCAATTCAGAGCCATGTCCGATCATCAGACATTGGTATAACATAGAAAATAAATTAATTTAAACAGGAATGTTAAATGTATATTTTTTAAAGAAAATTTATACAATGCTGGTCTTTGTCAAGGATCAATGCCTGAACACATTTGAACCGTTAAATCCTTTAAACCTCCTACCGATAAAACAAATGAATGATCAAGATAAGATGATCATGCATGATATGATCTGAGTGATTAAGATTCTTCATGAAGAATGCTGACTATTATCTAACACATAAAGCCACATACCCTGCTGAATCGCTTTGGCTGAAACAGATGACCATTCACACGATAGAGCTTACGCCACCTTCTCGCACCACGGCGATACATATTCCCTGCAAACACAATCAACAATCAACCAGTAAGTAGCTGCCAATACAATGACCTCAGGTAGGCACCTACGTTTCCATGATAAAATCTTTCATCAGTTTACATTACGCAATGTATGACTCTTCAAACAAAACTTTGGAGGTATTGTTTAAAAACACTGTCATTATGTTTGTTCTTTTTTTATCATCTCTTTATCCTCCAAGAATGTAAACAAGGATAGAAATAGGTCAAGGAAAAGGTGAATTCAGATAAGAGGGTTGCAAAGAGGATGGTTGAAAGAAGATAAGTGAAAGAGGAGAAGAGAGGAAGGAGGACACAGAGCATAGGACGGAAAGAAGAGAAAAGAAAGAGTAGGAAGAGAATGTAAAGTTGGAAGGTAGATGACTAAACGGATGGAGTGAAACAGACATATCACACTCACGATCTTCGCCTGCACATGGCTGCCCTGGAGCTGGTGGCACATTCGGAAAAACTGGAACAAAAAAAAGCAATCGAGTAAACATAGAGAGTCATTACTAAATGATACACATCCAAAGCGCTCAGCTAAAACAACACTCCGGCTAAATTATTGGCTCTAAAAACAGAAGACACTCACATGACCAGAATTCTAACACTCACACTACAACAGCATTCCTGATTGTAACATGACCAGAATTCTAACACTCACACTACAACAGCATTCCTGATTGTAACATGACCAGAATTCTAACACTCACACTACAACAGCATTCCTGATTGTAACATGACCAGAATTCTAACACTCACACTACAACAGCATTCCTGATTGTAACATGACCAGAATTCTAACACTCATATAGCGACTCATACTACAAGTATGCATTCCTGATTGTAACTGTACATGTAATCTCAAATTTATATAGTGCCTCTGCCACAGACACTCCTCTGAGGCACTCCCAATGTCACAACATAAACCCACAATCAAACCGTGTGGTTTCCTGACGCTACAGTTTAGAAAGTGTATGAAAACGCCTATTACTGTATTCTAAAATCTTGTGAAAAACTGTTGATTTACTCAGAACTTACAGATGATAAGTGGTGTTAGAGTGCCACACAAGTAGTCCTAATTATAAGTATCCTGGCAACAGCTTATCACACAACATCTCTAAGAGTGTAATCACATGTAGCCTTTATCAACTAAAACTGGCAATGCATTGGCTTTTAAATTACCATAATGAATATCAACGTTTGGATACAGCTGTCAAGGAAAGCAGAATCACAGAAAAGAATAGACAGATTTCCTGTCAGCAAGCCAACTTTATTGGAGACCGCCTAAGCGATCGTGACAATAATCTTCATCACCAATACCATCAGCAGATCCTGACACCAACCATTTGGGGTTAATGGGTGGCATTGGGTGCGAATAAATACCTATATCTTTTGGTCGTTTGTCAAGTTCATTGCCATCCACTCACGTTTAGTTCAAGTTTTATGATGTCTTCATCATTTATATTGCCTATTCAACACAGTCTTCATTTTCCTGTGTTTCTCTTCCAGATTCTTCAATTCTTGGAGACAGCGCATAGTGTGGGATTCGACCAACTGAAATTCTTTCCAAATATCCAAATCACAGAAGTCTTCGTTAAACGATCTTTTCCGGCAGGATTCTTTCTCATAGTCCAACACTCTGGTCTAATTTTCCTGTGATGATTCTTTACTCGTCTTCCTCTTCACAAGGTCCAGCATTCTGATCGATATAGGACAATGGGTTATATCATCATCCCATTAATTCTTATCAGGGCTTCTTCCTTTGTTATATCTCTGCTTCTCCATAACTGTTCATGGTTCCAAATGCTCGTAAGATGCCTCCAATTCTCCTTCGTTATGTCGTCATTGTTGTTGCCACCTGTGGCCATTATAGCCCTGCAAGACAGATGAATTAATCTACTTGTTCCACAGCTTCTCCTAAGATGCTAATAGCGATTGGCGTCTCTCAATCAATCATTGTTCTAGTGTTCTCTGTGTCAGTCATTAGACCGAATCTTCTTCTGGTTCTGCCTGTCTGTATCGCTTCTTACCCAATTCAATCAAATCATCTTTGTGGGCGAGTGTGTATCTCTGAGTGTGTGCATTTGTGCATGCGTGGGTGCATGCAAGTGAGCCTGCGTGTGTGTGTGAGCCCTAGCCGGAGGTCAGTCAGTCCAATGCTTGGACAAGACTTAACGAACTGCAATTGCAAAAACCCTAAATTATCCAATATCCAATACTGATGCGATCGGGCCATGCCCTGCTCAATCACAAAGTCATTTATCAGCCACAAAGTCATTTATTGACTCCCAGTCAGTTGCAAACGAACGAAAATGTCCTGGACATGTTCAATAACAAGCGGCAGAGCTGACCAAGGATCACTTTCAACAGCACGAGCACTGCGGTGGATTACTACCACTCATGGATAATCCTCATGTGATTGACAGAATAACCATCAGCTGTTTCTCTCCTGGCATCAGTAACAGAAGCTGCAAAACAGGTAAGATGGGGAAGGAGCCTTTCCCTTAGACACAGCCTTTAAGATGCTCTTAACAAGAGCTACACAAAAGTTTCGTTACAATTGTAATGACATTAATGTGATGGAAAGCAATACAAATATGACACCCACGAAACATCCACTCTAAGTGCATATGTACTGCACATGTAAGCATGTATCCAGATGTCTTAAGAACCTATCTAAGGCACATAACCTGCAGATGTACATTTAATGCTTCTGCTTATAATGCATTATGTATGTTGATATGCGCATAAAAATGCATATAAAATGCACTGACATCATGCATGCACACAAATACCGGTACATGTTTTTCTGGTTATAAAGTGTATTTTTTCACACGCTACAAAGACAGAGGCTTATAAATTCACGCCAAATGTGTCTTCAATGTAAACATCATCCCCTTAATCTAATCTAATCTAACGACTACCACAGCACCATAATCACAATGCACAAATCACAAGTGGACGGATACATCAAGAGCAATTGTAGTCAAGAATCATAATCCGTTTGAGAAGTCCTCTCAAAATTTGAAAGGTCAGAGAAGCCAGAAATCAGACTGCTCTGAAACTGCCTTCCACAGCCCTTAGCACGTACAGCACAGTCAAGCGATTCATAAGAAGACATAACTACCTACGAATGCAGCCATTAAACCAAAATCCTCTGGAGCATGCACGAGATGCAAACACAATACCACGCAATACAGCGGCGACGCCGATATCATCCAGATGTTTCCAGACCTATAGTCTCTCTCTCTCTCTCGCTGGCGACACACACACGCACACAAGCATACACACACATGCGTGCACGCAGCACCACAATAAAATATTCTCGGCAGCCTCCATTGGGCCATTGAGGTGAAAGAACCCGTTGCATAGATGGATCTGATGTCGGCCATTTAAACACATTCGGCAACCACTGCTTGACTGACTGATCAATATGAATTTATACTCGATCCGCACGAACACAATATCGTTCCGAATGATTCCAATTTCCACAAGGTAGGTGTGTATGCACCTCACCGGGGCTATAAGCTGAATGTAACCATCCCATTTTGTGGACCCACAAAAGTAAATTAAACATAAAAAACCAGTTTAACTATTGGGTAACGTAATTAACAAGAAACTCCTTCAAAACACTCCCAACCAGAAAACACAAGAACATGATCAGACACTTATGGAAAAGAGAAAGAGAGGGAGAGACTAAAGAGCTAAAGCTCTAGGCTAGGTGGCAACCTATTCAAGAAAAAGCACTCTGCATGACTGTCTGTGAGTCTGTCTGTCTGTATGTGTGTCTGCCTGTGTGTATTTCTGTGTGTCTGTCTGTGTGTGTCTGTCTGTCTACATTTTTACATTTACCTACTGCAATAAAACTGCATGCAACAGATGTTTTACATGTAACCAGGGTAGTTATGTTAAAGCATTGCTGAATATTGTTCACGCCATGCTAATGCATTTCTAAAAGGACTGACCTATAAGAAGCAACTCTAGACTTTATTTACTATTGACCTTAAAAAGGGTTAAATTTCATCTGAGTCACAGATGATTCATTTTCTGGCAGAGACGCTTGGGGAAGATGAACAATGTCCAAAAATCATCATGAGAAAGTCTACATTTTAACCACGGGTAAAACCACCTAGTACCAAATAAATGTTTGAACTTCCAAACTCACCATTGTTTCTTCACATGTACACAAACAACAAACAATTGATTTCCAAGCAATGATATTGAGTAAAGCTCCCCAGTTCAGCTGAAACTCAATCTAACTAAGGTCAAAGTTGAGCAACAAATGCAATCGAACTAGTCATGCACAGCACGGCCCTCTATTACACTAAACTTCTGTGGACAATAGAACCAAGCAGGTGTTTCTTTTCCAAAATGACTTCAATGCATAAATTTGCCTTATAATTACACACAATATAGGAAGTTTCCAATATAGCACACTGGGAGCACCTCTGATTGGTGTGCACTGTGAGAGGCGCATTATAAATCTTTCAATACAATACAATAACAGAAAAACACAAACAGCGAAGATAGGGCAAAGACGAAAAACGAAACCTCGGCTTCTGACCAGTCACATGAAAGAGCAGAAAAACAGAAGCTGGCAACGCAAGACATTCTTATCGGGAGTTCTCAGATGGTATGGCCACAAGAGATGCAATACATGCTTCGACATGTTACAGGACTCACAAATGCCCACTGCAAACATCAATGTTGTAGAATTGAGCTATGAATCAGGGCATAGGCATTGAAATATATATACATACATATCTATCTATCTCTCTCTCTCTCTCTCTCTCTCTCTCTCTATATATATATATATATATATATATATATATATATATATATGTTATGGACCCTGGGCATATCCTTCATGGATTACCCCCTCCCATCCGTGATACCGGATACTTCCTCCATATATTCTGTGCTCTGACCCCCTTAATACTACTAGGAAGGGATTTATCACTAGGAAGTTGTACAGTTAATTAATCATTATCATCATATAACTGTTGTCCCCATTGTGCATTTGCAAATGGTGTATTAAAGAATAAACTTACTCGCTTACTTATATATATATATATATTAACCATGGTATAGGATATATATATATATATATATATATACACATAATGATTTGATCCAGTTTGATTTCTGAGTGGTCTTAGGCTATGTAGAAGTCAGTAGTTTATAGTTATATATCTAGGCGTATAATAATAATATATATATATATATATAACCTCAGAAAGAGACTCTTGTCAGAATTTGATTTATTCACTACCTCACTGTCTTCCTTTCTCCTTCTTTAACATCCTCGATAGGTGTCTATCTTATTTTATTTTACTTTATTCTGTCCCGTGCTCTTCTACTCCCTACAGTACATTACATTATAAGGCATTAACCTGTGCTGAGCTAGTCAACCATGCACTATAAAAGGAGTGGCGGCGGAAACTAACCATCTATTCTGTCGGCGAGTACGCTTACTTGGGGATCAGGTGCTCGATGCAACAGGTGTTTTCAACCTATTCAAGAGTTAGAGGACGTTGTACGATGTTTTTCATGTCATAGTATAATTCATGGGCAATGTATAGCCAATTCAAATGATGACACAAGCGAAGCTATTCCCAATCGCTGCTCTCTCTGTGATAAGAACCAATCCTCCTCGGGTGATGATGATATGGGTCTTGAGAGTGAAGTATCGCAACTCAATTTGAAACGCGCTCAAACGCTTGATTATATGCAGGAATCAGAACTAATGGTTTTCCCGGACGAACTAGAAACCGAAACTATTCTCAATAGACAGTACCTTGACCCTGACCAAAATTACTTTAAACGCGATAATTGGTACAGTGATTACATATCTGCATCAACTCTTGAAAAGAAGATAAGAGATGAAGAAATCTCTGGGAAACAAAATTTTTCAGTTTTGCATATAAATTGCCGCAGCGTCTCTTCCAAAATAGCAGAAATTAATGAACTTGCTGTAAAACTACAAATTTCCGTTCTGGCTCTCTCTGAGACCTGGCTCGATAATGATTCTCCTGATACTGTTACTTTACCGGGGTATAATTTTGTTGGCAAGTCCAGATCTGATGGGAGAGGAGGAGGAGGAGTGGGTTTTGTAATAAAAGATAATCTCAACTTTCAAATATATAACCCGCTCAAAGGAAAGAGTGAACCGGAAACATTTGAGAGTCTTTTCATTAGAGTTAAACTTATGAAAACGGCACCTATAATCGGTATAATTTACAGACCCCCTGGTCAGCGATTAAAGGATTTTAATGGTGAACTCGAAGAATTAGTATCATGTCTAAAAAGTAACTCCACAGAGATTATACTCCTTGGAGACTTTAACATTGATTTACTGAAGGTAAACGAGCATAAAGAAACTAATATCTTTTATAATTGCCTAATCTCCAATCAGTACCTTCCAGTTATTACAAAACCTACCAGAATCACCTCTGACACCAAAACACTAATTGAGAATATTTTCTGCACTGCATGGTCCAAGTTGCATTATGCCTCTATCATCACTTCAGATCTATCTGACCACCTGCCTATTTACGCACAATTTACACTTGAGGCTACAACTAAGCACGAATTTCGTAATAGGGAAAGCAGACCTATCACTGACTCGGGTTTGAAACAATTTGAAAAGGCTCTTGCAGACATGAACTGGGAGCCGGTATTGAGTCACTGCACGACTGGTCGAGTAAATGAAGCATTTGACTGTTTTATCGCTAAATATAGTTGGGCCTATAATAGTGCATTTCCATTAAAACTCGATTCTAGTAAACCAAAAGTAAACTATACCCAACCCTGGATGTCGGCCGGATTATTAAAATCCTGCAGGAAAAAAAACAAACTATATGTCAAGTACCTGAAGAATCCTAATGCCTATAATAAACAAAAATTCACTGCTTATAGAAATAAATTTAAGTCAATTCGAATTAATGCAGAACGAAATTATTATGCTGCAGAATTTTGCAGATACCATAACGATTTAAAGATGACCTGGAAATTAATTCGTTCGGCAATGCACCTAGATAATAAGCATCCAAAAATAGATCACTTAGAAATTAATGGGACAAAAATTGATAATGCGGACCTAATAGCTGACAGCTTTAACAACTATTTTATTAACATAGCCAATGACTTAGCTAATAAGCTCCAAGATCCACCCTGCCCATTTGAAGATTACTTGCCACCTTCTAACTTAAATTCTATGGGACTAACCCGGCCCACTCCCTTAAATCAAGGCCCGAAAACCCGTCCGAATCAGCATATTATTTTAAGTAAATTTTAAAAGCTTAAATACACACTTTCTGTCGCCTAAAACGCTGTGGATTTGAAGATGTGTTGGCCAGCTACAGTGGTGTATTAGTCATCGGCGCGGGGGTAGTTGGCAACTTGGCACCCGTACCTGTTTACTTGTCGGCTGGCTATACTAAGACCAGCCATGCGTTGCAGCGCGTTGAGGTATTACTGCTATTACCAGACCTGTGGATGATGTGCTGCTAGAGCCTTGTGCCCCTCTTCAAATCTGCCGCCTTCGCAGTATAGGCTACCCTGTATCGGCGACAGACCGCCGGCGACCATTAGGCCTGTCAATCAAAGAAGAAAGATCGCTATATCGGATCGCCTTCGCAGTATAGGCTACCCTGTATCGGCGACAGACCGCCGGCGACTATTAGGCCTGTCAATCAAAGAAGAAAGATCGCTATATCTGGAATTGGTGGCGAGTCTGGTGACACACTGGCTGTTATTGCATTCGGCTTATGAACAGAAATTGGGAAACATGCTTCCTATCGTCACTCGTCAGCCCTACCGCCCGTAGCTGACCCGCAAGCCGACGAGTGACTAACTTTTAATTTAAGCCCTAGCGCAATTTGTTAATAATACTACCATTAAGATTGGTTACGTACTGACTTACTTGGACTGTCTAGATCTTAACGCGAGATCTCGTTGTTTACCGCCAAACCGCCATTGCTGTTGCTTTCGTTTGAAATAAAGATTTAGTAGTTTATTAGAATCATTCCATTGTTTTGTGCATTTAACTGTCTAATCACGTCAGTGCAGACTGCAGGTAACTTTTAAACTTTGGGAATAAAATGTGGGCATCAGTTATTAATTATCTAGCGGACTAGCAGTTACATGTAATTTAGCGAATTATAACTTTTAGCGACTAGCAAGCTATCAGCCGCCATTTTATGTGCTGTGTACACTGTAAGGTAACGCAAGTATTTCTTGCTTTCTTTAAGTGACGGGCCGACGGGCCCCCGCTGAAACTGAGGTCGGGCCCCGGGCCGCGTTTTTCTAATATTTTGACAGCCCTACTTGCCACCTTCTAACTTAAATTCTATGGGACTAACTCTGACCACTCCAGAAGAACTCTTGAATATAGGGAGAAACTTAAAAAAAACCCACACTAAAGGTATAGACGGTATCGATCCCTACATAGCAACACCTAATCTTCCTCTTGTAATCATACCCCTAACAGAAATCATCAATTGCTCTTTGGCACAAGGAATTGTCCCTGATCAACTCAAAAGCGCTAAGGTGGTCCCAATTTTTAAGAAAGGTGAAAAGGAATGCCTGGCCAATTACCGACCTATCTCCGTTCTTCCTTACTTTGCAAAATTCCTAGAAAAAGTTATGTATGATAGGCTTAGTTCCTATGTTAATAAAGCTAACTTAATCCACCCGTCTCAACATGGATTTCAGACGGGACACTCCACATTCATGGCTTTGCTCGATATGGAGGAAAAAATTTCAAAAGCAATTGATAATAATGAATACTCGATCGGAATCTTTATAGATTTAGCAAAAGCTTTCGACACGGTAGATCACTCTATCCTCTTAAAAAAGATGTCAAATTTTGGTATTAGAGGCCTACAGCTAAAATGGTTCCATAGCTACCTCAGTCAACGCACACAAAGAGTTTTATGTAACGGATCACTATCGCCTTTGGGACACATTGCATATGGAGTCCCACAGGGGTCAAATCTCGGACCACTCCTATTCTTACTGTATATCAACGACCTAGCTACTGTATCTACAACCCTGCACTTTATCCTGTTCGCCGACGATACTAATATATTTTATTCCAACCGCTCCTGCACCTCCCTTATGGAAATTGTTAATAATGAACTGACCCTAATCAGTAAATGGTTCGTTGCCAATAGACTTACGCTAAATGTAGATAAAACTAACTTCATAAACTTCAAATCATATAGGAAAATTAAACCAGTAAACTTGGCCCTAACTCTGGAAGGAAGCCTTATCCGTCAAGTAGACTCCACCAAGTTTCTAGGGGTGTTTCTTGATCAACATTTATCATGGAAAACACACATTAACTACATTTCTCAAAAAATAGCTAAAAACATAGGAATAGTATCAAGAATCTCGTATCTACTCCCAAAAACAATTAGGTTAAACTTATATTATTCACTAATTCTCCCATATTTAAATTATTGCAACTTAATCTGGGCCTCAAATTACGATTCTCGACTCCATAAATTAATAATCCTCCAAAAAAGGCAATCAGATTAATACAGGGAGCCCGTAAAGACGCTCATACCGCCCCTATTTTCAGAGAACTGAATTTGCTAAGCCTAAAACAGATAAGAAGTCTGCAAATAGGAGAATTCATTTATCGTTACGAACACAATTCATTACCCTCTTCATTTGCAGGGTACTTCACTCTTGGATCCCAGATTCATGGCTACTTCACGAGGGGGGCTACATCATACCGTCCAGCAAAAGCGAGGACTAATACAAGAGAATTTAGCATTAGAGCTGCCGGGCCATTACTCTGGAACTCCATCCCATTAGAAATTCGCTCATCCAAGACTCGACATGAATTTAAAAAAAGGCTACGCCTCTTTCTCATAGATGAATAACAATTGCCGCTATGAAAATCCATATCATTTATAAAATATATGTACAAATCAACCTAAACCTGTTTGCACGTTGCACTGATCCTCGAGCTTTTTAGTTAAGCTATATTAGATAAGTTTAGTTAAGCTGCCCAATTTTATTGCTTTCGTTTCCTTTCTTTTAGAATGGGAATACTCAGCCCAGCCATCTGTGAAACTATGATACTTGACGTGGTCGGGTGTCTCCATCTAGCGGGATTTCAATCCCTTAGGAGCCACCCATTGCTTCCGTTAATTACTCCTCCTCACTTACTTGCAATATAACTCATGTGTCATTAGGCCTACCGTTCTCAGGTACAATTACGTTGTCATTGATTGATTGTCACAAATGTAATCTTATGAGTGGTTTTCGGATGCAATAAAAAAATATTGAATTGAATTGAATATATATATATATATATATATTCTGTAACCAGTGAACCATTTACAGTGGAGTGTCTCCTTTCCCCACCCCTTCAAGTACTTAATTTAATCAAATAATAGACAAAAAACAACCAATATTGCATGGCTACAACTTCATTCATCACAAAGAAGATTCACAATCAGGAAACAACAAACAAGAAAAAGAAACACCATAATATATGGCATAACAGAAAGCACTACATTGAAGAAACATCCAGTTTCATTTTGCCCTCCAGAAACTGCTTTAAATGCATTCTATCAATCAAACTGAGTTAGTAAGTTACATTACAGTGATCTTGAAGTCATACCCTCATATGCCTCATCCATAGTAGACAACTATGTCTGTGGTAGACCACAGTAATTATTGCTACTTCACCAGACAATTTATGTCTAGCAACATCCTGATTAATGCATCCTGATTATTCGATATTAATGAAGAATTCTATTTTGCGACTTAGTCCTTTAGTCTGCCTATACCATGCTTTAGTCTGCCTATACTCTACCCATGGTAAACTGTCCTTACATTACAGAACACTGCAGTACAAGATACAACAGTATACAAAAAGGCAGGACAGTGTAAGGTAAGAGATAATTGTTATCCTAAACACAAAGAAAAGGACAAAAGGAGACATTTAATAATATAAAGGAATGTTGGCCTCCTAAGGATTCCACTGAAGATAATTTATTATAATTACAAACTAGGTCAAACTGAGGAGAACACCCATGTTGACTTATACCAAACAGTCCAAGGCTCAAGCAATGTGCCAAGTAGGAATTGGCCGAGGCTTTCCAAAACGGAAATCAAACACCACAATTCAACCATCTCAGCCTGTACTCCACTGCTGCCTACACCACGTAGGGAATAATCATGGATGCCTACTATACATACACAGCTGCCTGCTATGTATATATATATACATAGCAGGGACTAGGCAGGGACTCTCATACATATATATATAAATATACAATATGCCTATAATAGATATATACAAATACACATACCCATGCATGGAAAAGTTGAGGCTTTATAGAAAACGAATATAGTGAGCTGCAGCACAGCATAATTAGCATACTAGGTTAGGCCAAGAGCCCATCCATGGCTAGGCCATCTAGCATAGGCAGAACATTACCATGTGGCCAGATGTTGGCCTGACAGTAAGACAGTATAATGTTACTTGGCAGAGGTTAACCCATAACAGAGTTATAAGGGTAGTGATGGGTAGTGTAACAGAAACAGCCCACTCATTCCTTATATAATAATGCAGAAGTGTTTTAATAAGAAGACAAGTAAATACATGCACAGCACAGACTCAGTTGAGGAGTTCTTGTGTCTTTGCAAACATTGTCAACCAAACTTCACAATGTCTGCTAACAATGGTGCATTTAGAATGGACAAGACGACCACTGTCTTTCTGTTGCAAGTTAATTAATGCATCACATGCCTTTCTGCATTTTTAAAATATGCTGTATGAATAATAATATTCATTTATTAATTCAACCTGACAAGTACTCAGTAAGATTACATGATATACAATACATGTAGCAGTAACCAATGATAACAAGTTTAACAGGAGCCGACTTTAACTGTGTGGCAGCCTGCAAGGCGCCCATCACAACCATTTCATGTTAGTGTCCTAGTGACGTTTCATTTAGTGCAACAACTCAGAACTGCTTCGTCAAACTTACACAAAACGAAAAATCTCACAACAATTGGCTCAGATATGAGAATCAATGGAAGCACTGCCTGGTGAATTGAATGAAGGAGGGATGACAGAGGAGAAAGGGAGATTGAAGGGGAGATATCGGGAGAAACAACACCAGATTTTCCCCAGCAGGACCTGCTGGTATAAAAATACATCTTAATACCAGCCTATCATGTAGAAGGCATCTGCTACACATCTTTAAAATGTGTAATATCCTGTAACCTAAATACATCAACCACACTTAAGAGTGAGAGAGAGAGAGAGAGAGACAGACAGACAGACAGACAGACAGACAGACAGACAGACAGAGACAGAGATTCATCTACAAACCATGAATTACGATTTCCGATTCCTTGTTCAGTTCGTACAGACGGATCGCCTCTTCCATCTCCATCTGGGATGACAGCGTACACGGGTCACCTACAGCACAAAGTTTTTGCAAGAATCAGAAACACGTTCATTACCTAATTCAGTGGCTTATTTGTTAGTTTTGTTACAGTTTCAAAGCCTTTACAAAGTTAACTGCCATGGATTCATTCAGTAATGTAGATACCCTTTACAAACATGGTAGCTTTTAGTCCTTATCACAACTTGGAAACAACAAGAAACACTTGAACACAATATCTTTAAAACACAAATAGCAGGAAGCACTGAGTGTCTATTTGGATGAATTCGTTCTTCTAGAACTCCAACATCACCTATAGATGATGGGGAGTATCAACAGTTTACAAAAGCTGACCACTTTTGTGCTTTTATTCACACTCATCTAAACTCTCACAAGTTTGAAACTACTAATAAACATCTAAGAAATAATAAAAAATAAAAAAAGCCAGCACATTATATTTCATTGAACATCAACCACTAACATCTATTTGTTATGTTGCATAATTTATTCTTTATTTAGGAGCTAGTTTGTGAGAAGAATTACTTCTTCTTATCTTATTAACCATCACCAGAATGCAAAATTTTTAAACTTAACACTTTAACAAAGAGCTGAATTGGTTTCCCAGTCACTTTTAGTAACGCTAAGAAATAACACGTTGAAGTGTTAAGTCAACTTCTTAGATGGATTCTCAAATAATGGAACAATTTCTACCCAAACCCCGGTCTTTCATGTATCTACTTTAGTTAGGTCATGCAAATTTAGACTGAAATAATCTGGGTCAGAAGTTACCCAAACCAGTACATGACTTCATGCCTAACTGAAAGAATTCTTGCTTATATTGACCAAAACATGCAAAAACATTCTCCAGTGCTAAACAAGAAGGCGCAGGATCAAACAAGTCTAAAGTACATTCCAACACCCACTCAGTCACTCTGTAGGGAAGATAGCCACTGATTGAGACAACAACATAATTAGCACACGCTAAAAACAAAGCAAATCTTGTGATAAACACGGGTTATGTTTACTTTAATAGCCGCTTATTGTGACTATCAGCGCTATGTCTGATTTCAGTGTGGAGTCTGTCATGACACAGTTTGTAAATGTAATTCAGCCTGGTACAGCAACGTAACAGAGGCATGAAAAAATTTGGAGAAGCTCCAGAGAATTCAGAATTATTAGTAATATTATTATTATTGTTGTTGTTGTTATTACTACTACCATCATTTAAGTATTAAGTAGCTTTTACTGGCTCCTGTTGCACAGTACAGTTGCATTGGCAACATCAAAGAACTCTTTTGAAATTTGGGCCTATTGCTTATTATTATTTAATTCAGCCTTATTCAGCAAACTCATTAAACCGCATCACTTGGCATGACTACCAAAGGCGGCATAAGGCCCAAAAAAAATAATGGTGTGTTTCCGGTAACAGAGTTAAAAAAAACTGGGTAGGTAGGTAGGAAAATAATTTTATTTTGGTAAAATATTTTTATGCAGTGATTTTCCAAAATTACGCCACTGCCCATTTATGCACAGCGGTACATGCTGTACCAAAGTATATATTTTCTATGCGAGTATTAAAAATGCCTTTTTGCAGAATGTACCTACAAACTGCTGTAGAAACAATCTTATTTATTTCATTTTTGCTGACATCGTTTTTTGCTTGCAAGGTGAAATGGAAGGGGCAGGGGTGGGGAAGGAATTATGGATTATTTATATTAAACAATAAACGTGTAGCAGACAACGGCTCTTTAGGAAATATGCATGGGTGGTAACGTGAGAAAATCGCTGACTTTTTGGTGTCTGTTATCTCCTCAACATCATACATGTGTGTAAATTGTCCATGGGAAACATTGAGCCCATTTATTGTTATATTATTAACGCTGCATAGGAAGAAATATGGTTCCTAACGTCGTCTGCTAAGGAGACTGTTTGCTACAAAGATTGGATGCTATGAAGACTGGTTGTTAAGGAGACTAGTTGCTAATGAAGGCAGTTGCTATAAGCAGGACAGTTTCTAAGGATAACTGTTGCTAAGGATAACTGTCGCTAAGGAAGGCGGTTGCTAAAGGGGCCAAGTCTGACTTTGAAACTGGTTGCTAATGAGGCTGACATAGAGGCTGCTTGCTACAAAGCTTGGTTGCTAAGAAGGCTGTTTACTACGAAAGTAGAATGCTACGGAGGTTGTTAAGTAGGCTGATTGCTATTAGGAGGCTTTACTTTTATAATGGCACGTACGATAATAGGTATTTCTGATACAATGAATATGGGGGTCAGATTTGTGAAATAACCCTGTCAAATTACCCTGAGAAAATCCACCACTTTCGAGTCTATTACCTCCCTCTCCCAAACTCCACACTTTAGCCCTTTTATTGCTGTAATTTACGGCACCATTCTTTCCATTGAAAGACCGCTAGTTTCCGAACGTCTCTGCTTCAGTGAATGCACCTATAATGTCGCGATTCTGCATCACCGGCATGCAAAGGCTTAATGTATGTGAAGTAGGAAAAAAAAACTTTTTAATTTTTCGGAAACAAAATTTTTCTTTTACAAAATTTTCCGGAAAAAAAATTTTTTTTACAAAATTTTCCGAGTCGCGGCAAAAAAGTGAGTCGGTCGGGTTACCGGAAACACACCATTATTTTGTTTTGGCCTAATAAGAAGGTTCCCATGACATCAGTAATTCTTCTCACAAACTAGCTCCTAAATAAAGAATAAATTATGCAACATGACAAAACAACTGAATAATTTAAAATATTCCATGATATTAAAGGGAAATGACTAAGCAATCAAACAAAAACAAAGACCAGAAATTCTATCAAACACCTTGAATTGAATGAGCTCTGAAATAAAGAGCACTGAATAGTCCCAGCTGGGGGTGCTCGATGGTGTGGCTAGCCTGCTAGACAGTCAATAGAGAAGTCAGAGTTCAAATCCCCGCCAGGGCAGAAATTTGGTTCAAGATTTCAGCTCCACCTGCACCCCTAGCCAACTCAACTATATGAGTACATTGACCATATGCTGTCGGTTAGAAGATGAGATGGCGAGGGAGAGGACTGGCCATTCGTCCTCATATGCCAAAGCTAAGAAAATGAAGTCACTAACACTTCATACCCATGGCCGCCTCAAGGCTAGCTTACGGGACTGCTCTTCTTCTAATAGTCACAGCTAGCTTTAGACAACCTAATTTTAATAATAGTACTAAACAGCAAACTCTATGGCACTCGTGTCTAATGCGCAAGGCATTAAGCTCATACTCAGGTCAGTCTGCTACCTGGAAAAAACTACTCAGCTACACTACATTGAGGAGAGTTCTCAGACATCAATCAAAAGAAAAGTACTCAGAAGAGAAGAGCAGTTCCTTAAGCTAGACCCATCGGTAAAAGTGTTAATTTTCTCGGCCTCAGCATATCAGGGCAAACTGCCAGTCATATCCCTCAATGCCTGAGCTTCCTACTGACTGGGTACGGTCAATGTACTCATTGTATAGTGAAATTTGCCAGCTGGTACAACTGAAGCAAAAATTTTGAAAACTCTTTCTGCCCAGACAAGTATCCAAACTCCCGACCTCTGGCTGACCCACCAGACTATCATGCAAGTTAATTTACAGAAAAGTCAATCTCCCGATATCTTGAATTATCTTCAACTTAACTCTTCCGCGGCCATTGCGGTCGATATCGACCGCACAACGAAAACGCGTCCATTTCGCATATAATTAGCTATATTTAGAGTTCTATTTATATATACTAGATAGAGGAAATGTTGTAGATTCCGAAAATACCCTGACATGGGTTTTTCCAATGATTTGGTGAAGTTAAAAAGGCAACTTTGGCGACAATATTTTGAAATATTTACATCCAGCCATTTAAATGTGAATAGTCCCGTCTCCTTCTGTAAAATTGGCAATTTCTCTGTAATTTAATATGTTTTTCATCAGCAAACTCCAAACAAATAAATTATATCGTTCAACAAATGTTGTAAAGGGTCTAAACCAAATATATTTGATGAAGCAGAGGTTTCGAGATTTGAAGAAAGCCACCCATCGGCAATCGCATTGCCGATGCGGCCGATCTTATCATTTATTAGGATAAACATTAGCTTATTTGATCACTTCTCTGTAGTTATATGTTTTCTATTCATCAGCGAAGTCCAAAATATAAAATTTATTGGTCAGGCAATTTTGTAAACGCTTTGTAAAGAAATAGGCTACGTTTGACGTGGTGGACGTTTTTGGGTTTGAAATACGGCAACGTCGTGGAACTAACCGTTGTGAGGGCCGATGTCACATCATAGAGTGGAAGCAATATAAGATCATTTTACAATAAATTCACTAATTTTTAGCCCTTCACCCGTTGCTACAAGTTTGTCATACACGTGGCTACATTTATAAGTGTTTTTATTACATTTGATTCTATTCGTAGATTTTTTATGAATTTCTAATGTTATAACTTTTATTTTTATTTTTTTAATATTTCATTTATTTATGAACTTTGAGGCAAACACATCAGTTGATCAGCTTTTTCAAGATAGAATATTGTTTAGGAATCAAATACGAACAAAATGATATAGGACATGTCTATATGTCAACAGATTTTAAGTGTTTGTATGCACATGAACTAATAATGGTGAAATTTATCAAAAACAACGTGGCTGCGAAAGAGTTAACATTGAAAAAATTAGTGCTGTAACAAGATAAAGATGGACACAGATGATGAGAAAGAACAGTTAAGCTAAGTGCTAAAGGTGAAGTTAAATGTTTACACTACCTTCTTCGTCAACCCATTTCAGCGTAAAGGGTTGGGACATGTCAAACTTGCAAATGTCTCGCATCTCCTGGCACAAGTCTTCATAACCGATATTTCCATTGAGGTTAGTTATCAACACATCGCTGCCAAACATTACAAATCATGCAAATAATAAATAGCGCTCTTTAAAACTTATAAAGATTCCCAAGCAGTCATGCATACTTATGAATAACACTTGCAAATTCACTCACTCTGGCAGCTGTAACTTCAGAAACACATACTGTTATGCGCTTAATCACACTATCATCATAATACCACCACCCCTATCACCACCAATATTATCATTTAGTTGTCATCATCACCACCAACTCACCTACTCAAACAACTGTAACGTTATCAATATCATCACGATCATCACCACCACAATTATTGTCACCATTTGTTTGCATAATAATCATCACCACGATAAAGATGTTCACCGTTCAGTGTCGCTATATTCCCCATTTCCGTCATTCATCTCTATTTTAAACCCATTTCTTAATAAAATTTAACCTGGACACATCTACAGTGCTGTCACTGTAATCGTCAAAATAGTGTCAACTGATGGTTTTTCTACATAAAATCGAGAAGTGATACAAATCAAACGGTGCCATCCATGGTGCCATCAAAAATCACAGTCTAAGATGCAATCACCTTATTTCATCTAGTCCATAAAATGCATATGTATACATTCGAATGCACAAGATGTCCATGGTCGAGTGATATTCATTCATTCGGGAATTTACGTAGCCCCCTTCAAGGAAACTACTCAGAGGCATCATCTAGTGCATTGTGGCACCATATTTACATTTATGTAGCACCTTTCCTGTCCCTCCAAAGCACTTGACAGACAACAGTCTGGCTGATAGAAACAGGTGCAGACACACAGGTAAGCACCAAAATGTTTTTATGCCACTGCAGAACAAACAGTGAGTAATGAAATATGACGCCAATTACTGCGCCGGAGTCGATGCCGACCAATATGTTTGTCTTCTAGTCTACAGCTCAACTCCTACATGACAATCCTATGGACAATGCTTCTGAACTGAGACGAACCACTTACGTCACTTCTCCTATTATGCATAAATCCCACATGCAAGTCAATCACCATTCATGATGTCAGGATTTAATTTATATTTGCCATTTTAACACTTAATTCAGCACTCACTATATAATGAAAGCGATTTATATTTAAAAAATTAGCTCATCAAGATTTAATACATTATATGAGGTTCATAAAGTAATTTTTACAGTCTCAAAAACTGTGCTATATAAATGTCCAGATATACACGTTTATACGTTCACTCAAAATAAAATTAATTGAGAACAGACCCAGCATAGACAACTTTGAGACGAATCTGATTGTCCTCTTCATTCAGTCGCTGGCCCATGATGTCCCACAGCTATGATGCAAAACTACAGCCACACTGAAAAGATGACGATCCTACAAACGCAAACATCAGAACTAAAATGGCTGCTCACGGCTTCAGATCAGATTCATGGAAGTCAAAAATTCTGCATGTTCGCCTTACGCTACTTGAGAAAACTTAAATGAATTGGTAAACATTTAGAATCGGGGTGCGTAGATTTTCTCACGTGGTGAGGGTCGGTTAGGGTCAGGGTTAGGGTTAGTGTCGTCATTAGAAAACATGGTACCTTCCGTGCAGTATGCCAAAAGATACCGTCAAACACCAGTAAACCTACGCACCCCGATACTAAATGTCTGTCTCCCTGGCTTGTATCACCTTATGCTACAGCGCCGGTGGCCTCCCTAACGCAGCTTTTGTGTGGCACTAAGAAATTTTGAAGATTTATATTTACATTACTTGAGAAAACCTAAATGAATTAACTGCTTGGAAATAAAACAAGCATAAATTCGTGAATAAACCAATCCTCTGGAACTTAATATTTGGCACTGACGAAATACCGAGTTTATGATTAACATGAGCGAATATAGACAGAACGTGAGTCACTCGATCCGGTTCTCACTTCTCAGTTTAATCTGTATCTCTTTGTAAGTCTACAGACAGTCTCTTCTTATGGTACCGTGAATTAAACAATCCCAAGCACCAAAATCACTATAAGAGACAGTCATATCTCGCTTTCTTCAACCAGGATTTTTATCGTCACGATGAAAGGGCCAGTGATGCGAAGTTCCTCTCCCTCATTAAGTCCAGCGATGTCCACCTGCGTCAACCAAACTCTCCAACACAGACCAACAACGACATCTGTCCCACTTACCTCTACAACCGGCGCTAATCCAACGTTTCCTGAACGTTTTTAGCCGACGAAACTGTACGAACGATAAATTTAATCGTAAGATGCCACGATAATATAGAAAACAATAAAGTCTAGCGATGGAATTCGGATGTTTATCTAGCGATTACTCCACGAACTTCTCGCCAGACAATTCGGGCGACATCCCACACCGGGTCACGTGATCCTGTCGTACAGGTGTCAGACAAACAAGTAAGCAAACATTATAATACGAATCATAAAAATACAATACAATGCAACGAAAGTCAGCGCTTAGAATATGTCGGAGGTAAACTTTGAAGCCCAACAACTGTCATTGTTAAAGCAGAGTCTTGGAATAGGTCAAGCTTTAGCTTCATCCAGAAGATAAAGAATGTGGAAACACGTGCTGCGATGTAGGCCTAATGCAGATGCGAGGGTTTCCGTAAACTTATCTAATGTACATCGATTAGCCAGCTGAAACGTTGGGTCATTTAAATACAAAATCAAATGGTCAGTTTCTAGGTCAGAAGGGCGACGCCAATTGTAAAATATCGCATGATTTTCAATGGCCCATCTGAAAGACGAATAGGCCTACGCAATAGCTGCACACGACAGCCCCTTTAAGATGTAGCCTAACTTGCCCCATCTATTGTTTCGAATGGGCTTACTGCCACACGTTGGCCCTGTTACCTACAATGGTTAGAGCGTATAATCTGCGTCTCACGTGCCTATGAGCCAGAAAGTGTGCGAATCCGTGCAACCCAGCGTTCACCACAGGCTCTTGGACTTAAGTGTCAACCGACAGACAGGATACGGCGGCAGTATCGCGAGGTCTTCGTTGCAACAATATAGAAGGCAACCGTGCGGGTTTGCGGTTGATGGTTGAACAGCAGGCTATAATAATTCTGCAGAACATTCCAGAAAACGAACGTTATAGATTAGATTTGGGGTAATGTATTCCGTTACAATTGCATAGGCCTACATAGGGGCCTATATGGAGGAAGTAGAAATTTGTCAAATTCCTCATACTACCCAACTGCGGTAATGGCTGCTGAAACAGCCATGCAATACCGCTGTCCGGACCATGAAACTGGGCAGTGGAGGCTCTCGAGACCTAGCTGGGTGTCTTCTAATCGGCTGCGGCTTAACTCTTCTAAAACCCAGTTTATTTGGCTTGGCACGCGCCAGCAGCTTCCCAAGATTTACCTGGAGGCCCTTACCCAGGGCCAGGAGTTCCCGCAATTTACCTTCTCATCCTCTGTCCGGGACCTTGGTGTCACTTTGGACCAAGAACTATATATACCTAATCTTCACGCGGCATATCAACCTACTATGCCGGCCATGTCAGTGATTACATGCGGGCAGGTTGTCTTGCATTGGCTCCCTTTCCCGCAGCGGATCACTTGCCTTGGTCTGGCGCTGCCTCGCTGGTGTGGCCCCTGTTTAGGCCTACTTACAGGAGCTCTGCGTTGCTCCACCCTGAACGTCCAGCGCCGTGGTTCTCTCCGCTCCTCTAAGCAGGCTGAGCATCTTGTATCCCGGTCGCGGACATCTATTATGCAGCGCCGTGCCTTTTCTGTTGCTGGCCCCAGGGTGAGAATTGTCTGAGGGGTTGGGGGGTTCGACCCCCAGTCCTTCTTAGGATCCCATAGTAAAGTCTATACATTTCACACCCAATAACTGCACATGAATCAACGCCCAGTTATTTTGTACAATTCCCATACTGGCTGGCCTGCAAGCTGGAATGTGCTCACTGCTACCTGTGGATTTACGTTGTAATGCATAGAGCCCTTGCGGCCACGTTCTTATCTAACCTTAAGACTGTTCTCTTTAGCAGAGGTTGCATGAGTTTGGAGCGCTTCTGAGTAGATAATCTTGAAGGGGCGCTATATAAATCTCTTAAATCAATGAATGAATGAACTGACGTCATCCTGATCCTAGCGACGGTATTGACTTCCTTCGATACTTCTGTCGCAGTTACTTGCGGGCGTCTTGTGAGATTCGTGGCTCGCTCTTTGTACGGCGTTGAGTGTTCTGTTAGCCCATTTTCTGTTTAAAATCACGTTGTTATGCATGCCTCCACTGTTGCCAGGTTTCTCCGACGGTATGGTCGCCGACTGCGTCGATCGTAAGTTGACAAAAAATTCTGAATTGTTTGAGTCAACGCTGCTCTGAACTCTAGTTGAAGCCGCAGCATGATAGATGTAAAATTTCATTTTTGGCCTACAGCAATTTGTTTTACATTAGAAAGCAATATTAGCTCTAGTGAATTATCGTACGTAGGACCGTCAGAAAAGATGCTGAGCTTGGCCAGAAATGTGATAACTAGCGTTTTAGCGTAGGCTATTTGATAATTTTGATTGCTTTTTAGTTACCTATAAAGCAAATTAAATTAGTGGAAGATTTTGACCCAAATCATTTATTGAGGCGAACACTGTTAAGATTTAAGATTTTCGTTACAGTGTCCTAATTAGAAAAGGATTCTTCATATTTTTAAACAGTGATCAATTTATGATCGATTGAAATATTAACGTTCAGTTATAGTCTGTCCATAAAGGTGCAGTTTGCACAATTAATTAAACGCCATTGTTTCTTGATCTGCCCTCCCATAGTACCTTTCGATCGAACGCCGGAGCTGTGCTGCAGCCAATCATATTGCAGCTTGTTGTCGTCATGGTGATGTAATGGGTGCCTGAGAAAGGCATTATGGGAGTTTCGTTCCGTCTCATCCGTCGTTGGTCTCATCCGCATTTCAAGAGCGTTGCATGTTTTCGGAGAATTCTGGAATAAAATTCATGCAGCATAGAAATATTATTGTGGAATTAGACGAATATGAACTTTTATATTAAGCATCATTATCCCATTGCAATTTAATTTAAGGCATAAAATTATTGGATTAATGGATCCGAGAGTTGACAACCTATTTATAATCTACTATAAATCGTACGGTTTGCAGAGGTTTATGGGATAGGTGGGGCAATCGCCTCTATGATCAAAATATGAATCGCAGTTTCAAGGGCAGTATGGAATTGTGGGATGCATGGAGGACCTATCTAGCCGCATAAAAATTTAAACTACATGGTAAAGTAAGTAAGTATATCCTTTATAGGACCAATATTATTGCTAACCGCATTCTGGTTTGCATTCTACAGTGGCCTATAATCTCCAATGTTACATTTTAATTTCTATTGTTTTTCAAACTGTGCTGTCTACATTATTTTTTCAAGAGTATACCAGCTAGTAATTATTATTAACTGACTACTTTACTTTACTTTAATGACAGAAGAGCCAGCCAAGTGATCAACTGGATTCCGGAGGGGAAGCGCGGAAGAGGAAGGCCAAGAAAGAACTGCAGGATGGGAACTGTTCGAGAAGATCTGAGGTGTCTGGAGATGGAGGATGCTGTCGAGGTGGCGAAGGACAGAGAAGAATGGGGAAACTGCGTTGCCCGATGTGCAGTCCTGCACGGGAAGGACTACGGTCTAAGGTAAGGACTTTACTTACTCACTTTGTACAATGTATTCTCAAAAACCAGTCTTCCACTTTTCCCAGAGCGCAAATTGCAAACGCGGGCAGTGCGAGTTTTGTTGTGCAGAAATAAAATTATTAAAGCAGAAAATAAACAAAACAAATAGGGCGTTATGGATAGTTTAAAACACGAGGGATGATGCCTATGTTAACTAGCAGATAGTTACGTTATGTAATGTAAACCATGCTACCAATTGCTAAATATGAACTGTTTTAAAGTAGTTTTGTTAATTGATGTATCGATTTAGTTAAAATGAATTGTGTCTATGCGACTTTATAATCTCTTTCGGTTATAGTTTAATTCAGTTATATTGTGTTTGTACTCGTATACAAAATAATGCATGTGCGCTTGCCAGATGCAAATAAAAGCTACTTAATTAATTACTGTGTGTAATTGACAGCTGATATGTATATTATAATGTTTTATATGCAGCACAAAAATTGTTTTAGAGTGTCGAACAGGCTTCGTCGGCTGTTCACTCGTTTTCAAGGGATGCAAGACAGCAAGAGATGGACGGGGAACTGCAAAGCTATGACGGGTTTAGGCCTACTTGGGAAGGTAGGATTTGGTCTGATTCATTAATTTGATATTAATATAAATATTAATAGTTACAAAATGTGTGCTTTATTTTTGATTATTATATAGAACTGTGAAATTCTTGATCATATCGATAATCGATCAACTGGAAATCAATATGAATGATCAGCTTGATTGTTTTAAGATGGCTTTAAATGAAAAACAAGTGATTGCATCTGTAAGTGAAAAAAAATAGCAGTGTTACTTTGACATGTTCTATAACAAGACTGTTGAACAGGCAAACTATCTTAAACAATGGCTTTTTTATCATAAATAAATGCACAATTTTGGAGAAAGAAGTTGTTTTCAGTCGAGAGATAACTGATCATATGTGGAACAAAAAGACTGCAATAATTTACATGTAGCCTACCTGTTCATAGGACTCGAATCTTACTGACAATAATATGAAGAAGATTGCTGTGGTTGTATTGATATTGCTTTTGTATTTGTCTTACGAAGTTTATACACCAGAGAGCGGCTCTTCTTTAATGAAGAATATACTTACCTACGTACTTTCTTATGCATAAATACGTGGCTGCCAAATTCTGACAGACCAAAATTTATTAATAGAAATGAATGTGCCTCAAATTATTGTGAGAAACTCGTGCAGCATTATTTACTGTAAGAACTTGGTAATCATGTACTCGTTTTCCCATTCCAGTGTTATATTTTAGGAAAGATTATTGCATGCTAATGAATTTGTTCATCTGAGAGGCTCTAGCAGCAATAACAAATCGCTTCATTTGTATTCCAGGGAGTTTCAGCACGAGCAAGATGTTCGACTTGATCTCGTCTGACCAGCCGGTCCACCAGTAAGCATACAGTTTTTATTTAATTTTAATGATCAATGTGTCATATATGATTCAGTATTGTATTGTATTGTATCTAAAGATTTATATAGCGCCTCTCTCAGAATAACTATTCAGAAACGCTCTCAGCACGAAAACCCGGGGGAAAAGAAATGTCTTTAAAGAACGAGAGACCAAAGAGGAAAAACTAGTCATTAGTTTAGCCCTTAATGATGGGGAAGGTCATTCCAAGTAGAGGGACCAACCACAGCAAATGCCCGGCGTTGAGCCAAGGCAGTCCTAGTCCTAGGAACAAAAAAGATCTAGCCAATCAGCAGAGCGCAAGGAACGAGATGAGGTCGCAGATAACAGCTTTCGCATATAGTCAGAAAGAGATATACTTTGGGGCACTGCTCAGTTGCGCCTTTGAGACTAGAAAGAGGATCTTATAATGAATGCGCGCAGTGATAGGAAGCCAGTGCAAGACATCAAGCATATATATGTAGAGATATGCGAAAAGCGTATCCAGTAAATAACGATCTATTTTGATATTTGATAAGTTTGTTGCTTGAAGCTAAACATTTGCCGTCAAAACTGTCCTCATTTACAGCCAGTCGTTATCACGAGTTTATATTGCACCACTTTAGGAAAAACTGAGGAGGTGGAGAAGGTGAAAAAGGAGGAGTAGGTGGAAGTGGATAAGGAGGATCGGAGGCAGTGGCGGCCCCAAGGGGGGATATGGGGCTTAGTCACCCTAACTGCGGCTCAGCCCCCCCCCCAAAAAAAGTGGGAAATCACTGCAAATCACAGGGAGGAGGGGCAAAGGGAAGGGCTTGGAGCTTTGGCCCCAACCTGAAACCCTGGCGCCTCCACTGTTCGGAGGAGGCGAGGAAAAGTGGAGGAGGAAGAGGAGGAGGATGGAGAAAATGAGGATAGTAAATGATGATAACTTTGATGACGATGTTATGATGATCATGATGATGATAATGAAAACGACGACTAGGACTATGATTGTGGTGATGACTTGTCTAACCTACACAAAGTCCGTGTAAACTAATAAAATTGTGAGTCGACGCATCAACAAAATGGCTTTTGAGTAACAAACAATACAATACAAAATATGAATATGATACAATACAACTGTATTTGATATAGCCTCCTTGCAAAGTTCCGAAGTGCACACGAACATAAGAAAGCGTGTTTAGAACAAATAAAATGAATTTTGTCGATTAAACGGATCAGATCCGGAATCGGCCAAAAAGCCAATCGGTCACACGTACCCTAGGCCTATACTCTGATCATCCATGATTCTGACGCAACGCTTCGCTCGTGTATTATAGGCCCTATACTATAGTAGCTATATAAGATTACAAGCTTAGCTTAAGTTTAGAAATTTAGAGCTTTTATAATATAAAATAGCCTAGGGCCCTATAGGGCCTATGTGAGACGTACGGTAATCGAGGCTGGAGCGAAATCCAATGTTGACCCCTTTGGATATCGCCCTTTTGACGCAATGCAGCACTTGAAATGCTGTAGGCGGAACTGTCATAATTTAAGTTATCTGCTGTGTGGTGATTCAATAAACAGCTTATAATAAAGAAGCTAATGAGTTACAAATAGGCTAGGTACGCTTTAAGCTTTAATGGTCGTAATCGTAATCTCAAGATTTCAATAGCCTCCAAAAAGCGATCGTCGAAGTTGTGGTAACGTGATCATAAAATTATAGACCCTTTATGAGTTATAGTGCCTGTATATTTCGGATTCTTTCCATTCAGTGTCCAATCTTAAAGTGGTGTCTTAATTGATATGGCTTGAGATTGAGAAATAGAAATACACCCGAATAGGATAATCCGATAATTATAAAATGTAGTCATCTGGTAACGAGGCCAGTAATAGACCTTTGCCGCGTCAGCTTTGTCTTAGACTGTTTTACTTCTAAATGAATAAAATGGGGGACTCTGTAAAAATGGCTGCTATAGGTGGCGCCAGGATGGCATGGCGTTTGGCTACTCTAGGTAACATTGTGTGCTCTGTTGTGCGGTAGGTTTATTTCATAGACATCTTACATTTAATATATGATGTCTATGGTTTATTTACGCTAAAGTGACTTTACGCTAAAGTACTGCTTAGACCATCACATACTGGCGACGCCTATCGCCGCTTAAAGGAACTGCTCACAGAGTCCCCCATTCAATATCTCCTGATGAAATTGGCGGACAAAGCAGTGGCGGTTTTAGGGGGGCTGTAGCCCCCCTAGATGGAAAGTTAGCCCCCCTAGTTTTTCTCAGCCCCCCTATGCACACTTTAGCCCCCCCAGACTCTGACTGGAGCAGCAGTGCAGAGTCTGGGGGGCTAAAGACTCTGCACTGCTGCTCCAGTCAGAGTGCTCAGATGATCAGATCCAAGCACATGTCTATCTATACACTAATTGCTTCCCTGTTACTACAGAAGGGCTGGGGTGTTCAAGAAGAGACTGAAGAACAGATTACAGCCTGAGCAGCCGAGATTAGGCCAGCCGAAAGCACTCTATGACCCTGCAGTGCAGGGCCTGCACGCTGGGGTGACATCAGCTTTAGGAGCAGGGATAGAAGCAGGGCAACAGCAACACCAAGAGGGGGATAGCCAGACAGTGGCAGGCAGAATTAAGGCCTCTGCGTACTATAGTGTATGTATACTGTAGGTGTGTGTGTAACTGTATATGACTATTTGTGTATATGGAGTGTGTACTAGAATACGTTTGGACACGCACATAGGTCTACACAAATTAATGGATAAATTCGTTGTGAGAAGTAAAAAAAAGAAAACCTGATGAGCTACACGATGAACGTTCTACGGCATTGATAACGCTAGGCTATGACAGGTATGTAAAACGAGTAGGCATACACATGGGATGGACTCATTCATGGGAGAACTTGCCCCAGTTTGGCAGCAATATATTTACCCGTAAATACTGAGGGCGGGGATAGGTTTTCTAACCCGCAAATGGAATTGACGTGCATGCTTTGTAGTGAGGGATACAGTCTTCTCTCCACAATAAATTCAATTTTAATTTTAACAGTCAAACTGGTGCATTTTTCGACAATTATGAGATACAATGAATATCCATGCCGTCTTCAGCTGTCGATGGGAATCTGTTGGTTGGTTCATCGTGTGTGCGTGGGCCCGCCACTGGTAACTCTTTCAGCTTACCATGCATTATTTTGCTAACTGGTGCAATAATATATTCGTCGTAATGACATTTAACATTATAATATTATAGGCTAGCGCAGAGAGCGCCTCAGACAGACTGGATTACACAATGCGGAATATGTTTTACAATTTCTGATGACTGCCCTATGCTTTTCCTGATTTAAACACATTTACCAGGCTAACATTAACAAATCCTGTATCTCCAGCCAGTTCCGAAAGAAGCTTTTCAACCCTGAATAGAGTCAAAACTTGTCTCAGGTCAAACGTGTCAAAGCAGAGATTGAATCACCTTTGCATGCTTATAGTAGGGTGAGTGATTGGAAAGTGGGACACTTAAGGAATGACGTGCAGTCGTGGAGTCGATATATTAAAACAGACCAAACTAAATGCATATACAGACAGTTTAGACTGTGTCTGATTCCAGGAGCTGCTAAAGTGGGACAAAATAGTTATTAAAGTGGTCCATAACTTGATGTTGCTTAGGAAGGCACGACAATCTATATTTTCTTCGGAAAACGGTAAAGTGGTCCACTATTGCTACTAAAGTGGTCCAACACTGATAGGCTCTATGAGCATCAAAACTTAAAGGCCTATAGGCCTAGTTAACATACAAAAAGATAGTCAATGATAACTTAAGGCTAGAAGGTAAGTTGTTGCGCACAGAGAGCACACAAAAAATCATCATCATCTAAAATTCCATTTATCTCCCCACATGGCTCGTGGCACCACAGAAAACAGCGCTGCATTGTATCCAAGACTGTGCGAATTTCTTGTCGGCTTTACTGTTCTCGACAACACTACACTCGTAGCAAGTGGAGGGCTCATTTGTAGGCCTATAGTCGGTCCCAGCTTTCTTTTTGCTTTCTTGTTTTTCGGCTTAGCTGTCACTTCATTTTCTTTCTTCTGTCTCTTTACTTTGCCTCCATTAAAAGTAGGGCCACCTATTCTTCTTACTTGGGTTACTTCTAGAGTCATGCCTTTTATCAAGCACTCTTCCCATCTAAAACAATCAACGTAATCGTAATCGAGGATTTATATAGGCTTATATTATTCAACAGGCCTATCAACACGTAGGCTATGCTTAGTTTAGCTGGAATAGGCTGTCCCACTTTAGCAGCAGATCGCTGTCCCACTTTGACAACACAGCTGTCGCTAAAGTGGGACACCTATACACTAGCAGACTTCGTAAATGCATGTTGACATTTGGTGATAAAAACCGTTGCTGGTAGTTCATTTCGTCAGTATATTTCAACATAAATTACATTCAATATAATTATTTATCGTTAGTGTCGACAAGGGCCTTAGCAAGTTAATGTTATCAAAATTATGAATACCGCAAATTCACTAACTTTCGAAAATCGAATGTTACACGCACAACCAAAGGCCATTAAACACTTGCAATAAAACGTGTGTACGCACATATTAAAGTCGTCGCGTATATTGCCATAGACTATGTATTTTTAGATGTTGGATGTATTGGACATAATACGCATGTAAGCCTCACTAGCTTAGCTGTCCCACTATAGTGGCCTGTCCCACTTTCCCATCACCCACCCTATATAAATTTAGAAGGAACTTGGCCTTTCACTTAGTCTTTCACTTCTTCAAGACACATCAGCAGTTGTTGATAAATTTGCAACCATAAAAATGGGCATCTTAATTTGTTGCTGAAACTTAAAATATCTGGGTTTAATCTTGCTAAAACTTTGCAAAGAGGTAGAAGTAGAAGATTGTGCATGAACAAGAAAAAGGATCCAGTCGATACAAAACTGTACTACACAGATGAAGTTTTTTCCATCAGCTTTTCTTTTTTCGTACGGACATAATCGTACTTTAGAGATTATTCTGTTTATCAGAACGTCGGCCAGACGATATTAAATTTCATTTCAGTAGGTTGCTGAAACGGGTAACCGGGGTCAGCACGCTCAGCAGTATGAACACGTACATTAATGAGAAGGGGCTAAAGCACTTTTTAGCCCCCCCCAGTCCAAAAACTCTAGAACCGCCACTGGGACAAAGGATTAACCCTAATAACAGAGCAAACAATTCGGCTCAGAAATCGAAAATAGTAGCGCTAAATAAAATGATACGATAGCAGTGAACCAGCGTAGCCGGCCGGTGGCTGAAGTCTATTAATAGAAGACTACGTCGTTGTAGGCAGAAGCCGTGCGCATGATTCTGTAAACCCCGAACACCGTGTATTAGCATAGGAGCAGCTAACAAGATGGCGGCCAGCGATGCAGCAGGAGGAGACGACTCACTCTATCCGATCGCCGTTCTTATTGACGAACTCAGGAACGAAGATGTCCAGGTACGATCCCTTCCGAAGTAGGCGTGCTTGTCTTTGGGGCGATAATGGTGTCCCGGTGGCCATTGAACGATCCGAGCGACGGTTGTTTGTGATCGGCGCCTGCGGTCGTTCTAATTACATGGCTTAAGGACTGCCTCTTGAAAACGCAGTTCGGATTTCTGCAGCGCTAGAAATTCTTGTCCAGAGTCTCACGCCGTTTTTTTGGCATTCGTTATTCTGACTAAACTGCCTTAACGTCTTCCAGCAAACTTATTTGTTCTCGTACAGTGAAATCAGAGGTGAAATAGAGTTGCAAAGTAAGGCGTTGACAACAATAGCCCGCTTTCGTTACCGCTGGACGCCATTGGTTGATAGGATATGGACAGGTTCCGGTAACTACTTAGTTCACTGATTGTTGGACGACGATGTTTAGTGAAACTTAAACTTTGTAGTAAAAATTTTTTGCAAGTTATTTGAAGAATTCTGTCAGTAAAGCACGACTTGATGTTTCTCATGGACAGATTTAATCCCTCGTATTACTGATGCAATGAGCACTACCATTTTCGGGAACTGTAATGAATGTACGACTATGTGGTCATTGGTTATTTTAACAGTAGTTTGATTGTGTCAAACATTCACTGATCAACTGTGTAATTTATTTTCTAAATTTAGTGTGCCACATAGTTTTGAGTTCTTTTGTTCTGACAACAGTTGCGACTGAACAGCATCAAAAAGTTGTCGACCATTGCACTCGCTCTAGGAGTTGAACGAACCAGGAAGGAATTGATTCCATTTCTGACGGGTATGTTCAAATTAATGTTCGTTAATGTTAAATAAGGGAAAAAGTGAATAAAATTAAAAAATGTCAAATTTTGGTCTTCTTTGTTCTATCTTGGGAAACTGACTCATTCGTCGAGACTATGCAGTACACACAAGCTGTTTTGTTGGGTTATGTTCTGTAACTAAGCTAATGCCCCAAAATGTCTGGCCAGTGGAACTTGTGTGATGGCCACACAAAGGTTTTATGATGCCACTGATGTTTGGAGAGAGACAGAGACAGATACAGAGGAATTGGTATTACTGTTGAAGTATGTATAAGTCAGTAATTATCTTTATTAGTGCAGACTGATTCCAGCAGAGAATTATTGTGGGTGCTGCTTCATGCCTTAACGATATCCTAACCAGAAGTGCTAACGTAGATGTCTTGCAGATTATTTATCGTGGAATTCAATAAGGAATTGCCAGATGTGTTTCTTTATGATTCGTGATGATCAACAGTGATATAATGCATTGAGTACATTGCTTGATCTTAATTGCATTCATATTGATTTTTCCAGACACTATTTACGATGAAGATGAAGTTTTGCTGGCTTTGGCAGAACAGTTGGGAGCCTTCACACCCCTTGTTGGTGGCCCAGAGTTTGTTCATACACTTCTGGTGGGTGTTGATTGTAAATATATGTATGTGTATAAGTGAATGTTTCTAGAATTCTAGTAATCACGATGCTAGAAGAATTATTAAATTTAACTTTCGTATTGACTTTCCTAGTGATTAGGCCAAAACAAAATAATGGTGTGTTTCCGGTAACCCGACCGACTCAATTTTTTGCCGCGACTCGGAAAATTTTGTAAAAAAAAATTTTATTTATGGAAAATTTTGTAAAAAGGTAATTTTTTTTCCGGAAATTTTTGTACAAATTTTGTTTTCCTACTTCACATACATTAAGGCTTTGCATGCCGGTGATGCAGAATCGCGACATTATAGGTGCATTCACTGAAGCAGAGACGTTCGGAAACTAGCGGTCTTTCAATGGAAAGAATGGTGCCGTAAATTACAGCAATAAAAGGGCTAAAGTGTGGAGTTTGGGAGAGGGAGGTAATAGACTCGAAAGTGGTGGATTTTCTCAGGGTAATTTGACAGGGTTATTTCACAAATCTGACCCCCATATTCATTGTATCAGAAATACCTATTATCGTACATGCCATTATAAAAGTAAAGCCTCCTAATAGCAATAAACCTACTTAACAACCTCCGTAGTCCGTAGCATTCTACTTTCGTAGCAACCAGCCTTCTTAGCAACCAAGCTTTGTAGCAAGCAGCCTCTATGTCAGCCTCATTAGCAACCAGTTTCAAAGTCAGACTTGGCCCCTTTAGCAACTGCCTTCCTTAGCAACAGTTATCCTTAGAAACTGTCCTGCTTAGCAACTGCCTTCATTAGCAACAAGTCTCCTTAACAACCAGTCTTCATAGCATCCAATCTTCGTAGCAAGCAGTCTCCTTAAGCAGACGACGTTAGGAACCATATTTCTTTCTATGCAGCGTTAATAATATTATAACAATAAATGGGCTCAGTGTTTCCCATGGACAATTTACACACATGTATGATGTTGAGGAGATAACAGACACCGAAAAGTCAGCGATTTTCTCACGTTACCACCCATGCATATTTCCTAAAGAGCCGTTGTCTGCTACACGTTTATTGTTTAATGTACATAATCCATAATTCCTTCCCCACCCCTGCCCCTTCCATTTCACCTTGCAAGAAAAACGATGTCAGCAAAAATGAAATAAATAAGATTGTTTTCTACAGCAGTTTGTAGGTACATTCTGCAAAAAGGCATTTTTAATACTCGCATAGAAAATATATACTTTGGTACAGCATGTACCGCTGTGCATAAATGGGCAGTGGCGTAATTTTGGGAAATCACTGCATAAAATTATTTTACCAAAATAAAATTATTTTCCTACCTACCTACCCAGTTTTTTTTTAACTCTGTTACCGGAAACACACCATTATTTTTGTTTGGCCTTACAAGACATAGAACTAGGAAAGGATGCTTTGATGTAATGAAGTCCATTAATATTATTAGTTTCTTAACGGGTAGTGTGCTGTGAACATTCCACTATTAAGCGTTACTTGATAATTACTTCATGCATATTATTTTAACCAAAGCCAGGAGAAGCTATGGAAAAGCAAGAAGCATTAAATTGAAATTTTATCGTGGCTTTTGTATATTGATTTTCATCATGGTTTTCTGCGATAGCCGCCTCTTGAGAGCTTGGCCACAGTCGAAGAGACAGTCGTGCGAGACAAGGCCGTCGATTCGCTTCGTACCATCGCCGCACAGCACTCGCCCAGCGACCTCGAAACTCATTTTGTGCCACTCCTGAAGCGTCTTGCCACAGGAGACTGGTTCACATCAAGAATGTCAGCATGTGGGCTGTTCAGCGTATGCTATGGCCGAGTGTCCCCTGCACTGAAGGCAGAACTGAGGCAGTAAGTTTATTGTCCTGCTTTGCAATAAATCTTATTTAGATAGCTTGTAATGTTTGACATTTATGAGCATTACTATGGTGCCTTTGAAGAACTTTGAAGGCAAGGTAAGGTAGGCTTTAAATTTATACGTTTTACTGTAGTGATCGCATAACCTTGACTGTTCAGTTGTGAGTAAGTTAATCAGGTGAGATCCTTCACCACCGCTGCCCATTTGAAGAGGGTTGTAATTTATTGTACTTGAACGAATGTTCAAGTAGCACATCTAGAGCAAATCCGAGGTTATCATAGCACAGCGTACATGATGTTAAATCTCATTAAGAATTAGGCTATTACATCAGTTGTCAAAATAATGCACAGTAAGCTAGACCAGCAAGGAATAGTTTTGGGACAATCATGTTCATTGTTCAATCGTGTTTCCACAAAAATCAATATCGTGGTTGGAAGCTTCTCTTAATCGAATGTTTAATCCATTTTATTGGCTGATGGTAAACAAATTAGTTTCCAAATTCCCTTGAGATTAATCTACTATATAAAAGGAAGGGTGGACATTCTCAACAGTGTTTCCAAAAAAAATCAATATCGTGGTTGGAAGCTTCTCTTAATCTAATGTTTAATCTATTTTATTGGCTGATGGTAAACAAAATTAGTTTCCAAATTCCCTTGAGATTAAACTACTATATAAAAGGAAGGGCTGACACTCTCAACAGAAGTATATGCATGCTGTAAGAAACAGAAATATGCTGTGCTGAAAATTTTCACATTTTCTTACGACTAATTTTCATATTAGATACCCTTCTGACTGTTCTTTTGTGGCAGAAACTTCCGTAATCTGTGTGGTGATGACACTCCTATGGTGCGACGTGCAGTTGCTGGAAAACTAGGAGAGTTTGCAAAGGTCATCGAAATAGATAACCTCAAATCTGACCTGATACCACTTTTCACTGCATTGGCAGCTGATGAACAGGTATGTCTAGACTTTTAATTGTTTTTGATATTGATGGTAATGTGACAAACATGTGTGAGGTTTTAAGCAGTTTTTCGTTGTTGCTAACGTGCATTTGTTAATTAATGTTTGACTGTTTCAAAATTGTATTTATGTATGTTTCTGTGAAGCTGGATTCTAAAATGGTTTTATAATTATTGCATTTATCCTGATGTTCTCTGTTTCAATCCTGGAGTTGAAGTGTTTGCAGTCCACAGGTAAAGTTTGTCATAATTCTTCTAGGCCTGGGATTTAAATAGTAAACTACTTCCACAGTAAGCAAACAAGTGAACAACAACTGCAAAAGAATTTTATTTCTTATCCTGCACTTATAATGTGCACGATACACATACTGAGTTTTCAGTCAGTTGCTGTCTTGTCTTTAAGGATTCTGTCCGACTTCTTGCGATGGAGGCATGTGCAAGCATCGCGTCCCTCTTACCATCTGACGATACGGAGCATCTTGTCATGCCAACACTAAGAGAGGCTGCCAACGACAAGTCGTGGCGTGTCCGATACATGGTCGCAGATAAATTCAACGAGGTATGTATGATCAGTGTTCTTTTTTCTGTAATGCTTGAATATCCGTTTGAGATGTAATAATCCATCTAAGCTAATCTAATCTGTTCACGTCTGTAGCTCCATTTTGCAAAGACAATGGAACCATTAGTGCACTGTTAGCTTTGTGTAAATATCTTATTTGGCAAGTTTGGCTGTTAGAACAGGGTGCCGCCAATCACTGTTTACTTCTCATCCTGAGAGAGTCTTGGCTAAATAGTGGCTAATGCATCATTTTGTACACCTGAAAATCTTTTGTTGTCATTAGGCATGTTTCTATAAGCTGCACAGACAGTGGGGCAGTTTTGTGGCTCCATACACCACTCCATGCATTGCAGAAATGTAATGTTGTCCTAAATCTTTCACCTGAATTTTCCGCTTAGGTGCATGTTGCACAGGAGTCAAGGTAATTTGGTTTTGCATTGTTTACTGTAGTTAGTGGTTTCTCAACTGTTGTCAAACGGTTTTATTGCAGCTACAAAAAGCAGTTGGGCCAGAAATCACCAAGAACGACTTGGTCCCAGCATTCCAGAACCTCCTAAAGGATTGTGAAGCTGAAGTCAGAGCTGCAGCAGCACAGAAAGTCAAAGGTGAGACATGTGACATTAGCAGTCACCTTTACGGCTGCAAAGTAGTTAGTTTAGTTATTGATAATTTATATAGCGCCGGTTAAGGGTAATGGTTGCCAAGTCCACTTAAATTATTAAGTTTTAAAGGGTGAATAAATTGGGTTTGTTATCTCAGCTATTCAAATATTTATGTAGAACCAGTCCGCTCTGATTACTTATTTCTTTTTGACACAAGACTTAGTAGAACTTGTTTGGACGAGAAATTGGTCTGTACTGACTCTGTCTGTGGGTGAATGTGAGTGACATGTTTCGAAAACTGCAAATTACAGTATAAACTTATTTGTACAAATTGTGTTTTAACATGGTCCTGTAGTGAGGCAGGCCTTTGGTTTTCAGAGGGCATTCTATTTTCATGCCATCATTTAGGTCGTGTTATTTAAGCAAACTCTGTATTACGTTGCCTCTTTACACTTTCATATTAGGCAAATTTATTGCCATTTTTACAGTTTGCGCAGTTAATATAATTGTGACAAAGTTTTGATGTAAAAGACTATGTCAAAAGTGTTATTAATGATTGTCCGTGTTAGTGAAGTTTTAATGTAGCATGACGCAGTTGTTGTTCATGCTGTGGTGATATATGATCAGTAGACAGCTGTAAAATGCTGCTTGCCATTGTTGAATTGTGTTATTTATGTTTCTGTTTTTCTGCATTTTTGGCCTATTGAAGAAAGGTGTTCATAGTGTAGCTGGCTACCTGTGTAAGTTTAACAAAAGAAATGGAGAGAATAGTGGTTGATTGATTTCCTTTGTTTGTCTAGACTTCTGTCAGAATCTTCCGGCCGATAACAGGGAACAGATCATCATGACGGGCATTTTACCATGTCTGAAGGAGCTCGTCTCTGATTCAAACACACACGTTAAATCAGCTCTGGCATCAGTCATAATGGGCCTGTCACCTGTGCTTGGCAAAGAAAAGTAAGTTCCTCTCTTCTTCCTGTGATGTGCAGTGGCCGATTTTTTCTGTTTTTTGTTATTTATTCACTGCTTATGTATTTTTACCATGTAAGAGGACAATTGTTTTGCAGCACTTTGAGAAATGGTCTTCTTTTCAGACTCCTGTACAGACACACTTCTTGAGGCTTCTTGTACTTGCTTTATAATCGGTAGTCACAATAGATGCAAGAAATAATAGAACCATTTTAAAATGTCCAAAACTTCGATCAATAAATTTAGGACACACAAACTTGCACCTTGAACACTTTTACAATGAGTTGTATTCTCCCAGTACCTCTTTGTCCATAAAGTATTGAACAGTCTTATGCTGCTGAAGGAGGTTGTTTGGGGCACTGAATTGCTTGTTTAATTTAGACAAAACTCCTTTATTTGATATATCAGAATGCTTCCACCTTCCTACAAATAGCCTTTTTCCTACTTATGGTCTTACTTGCCTGCTTACTTACGTACTTTGAGACTTCTTACTCATATTTTAAACTTGGAGAGACTATTTTGCTAGTCATCTTTATTGTGTACCATTGCATTTCAAGCCCCTGGGTTTCTATCTTAGCGCATACACGGACTGATGCTTATGTTTTCAGTACCATAGAGCACTTACTGCCGCTGTTCCTGACACAACTCAAAGATGAATGTCCTGAGGTCCGACTAAATATCATTTCGAACTTGGATTGCGTCAATGAAGTGAGTTTTGGTTTTTTCTGTCAATCCAGTTTATACAGTTTTTTGTAGATGTGACTTTTGAACTGAGCAAAAATGATTGTAAACAGTGTTTGAACTTGGTAACTGATTTACTAAGGGTTCTGCTTGGCTTGTGTCGATAGGTGATCGGAGTGAAGCAGTTGTCTCAGAGTATCCTGCCTGCGATCGTTGAGCTGGCCGAAGACACAAAGTGGAGAGTACGATTGGCCATCATAGAGTACATGCCACTGTTGGCTGGTCAGCTGGTTAGTACAGAGTCTTTCAACCAGCCATTGTGGCTTTCATTAAAAAATTTTGTGTTAGCAAACTAAGGACATAAACTAATTATGTTACTGAAAAGATAAAGGAATACTGGTGTCAAGCTGAACACAAGTCAGAACAGGTTCTTTTGGGTAGTCAACTTACCCCACTATCTTACTAGTCAACCTACCTCACTATCTTACTAGTCAACTTACCCCACTATCTTACTAGTCAACCTACCTCACTATCTTACTAGTCAACCTACCTCACTATCTTACTAGTCAACTTACCCCACTATCTTACTAGTCAACCTACCTCACTATCTTACTAGTCAACCTACCCAACTATCTTACTGAACATGAAATGGAATATTTAACGAAAGGGGAGTCAAAGACCGTTTTCTTCACTGATGTTTAGACCCCAACGTAAATACAAAGAGAACTGGTAGGCAACATGGCGATGACAGACTTATGTAATCAGTGTGCTAACTGCAAATGTTTTGTGTTTTAGGGTGTGGAGTTCTTTGATGAAAAGCTAAATGCTTTGTTCATGGCATGGCTGTTGGATCATGGTATGTATTAGGGCACTTACTCTTTTCTTTGGTCTTTGTATGTGGAAAACTTGCAGCTGGTTATAAAACATTTAGTAGTGGTGAAAGTATTTTGAGCAGCACACTGAAAAATGCACTGTGCTATGTGTAGCACAGTGGCCAAAAGGGTGTTGGTATATATAGTAATGCCTTGGACTGTAGTAATTAGTAAAGGCTCTTTGATATACAACAGGTCTGTTAACTGACTTGTTGACTGCAATGATGTTTCTTACACTAAGTTTGATTTTATGTTCGTTTGTGGTATGTCCATAAACGATTGATTCATTGATTGATTGGTACTACTGTAAATGTGCAGAAAATGGCTAGTGGTAATTTATTCATTGACTGTGGCTAGTTTTTACATTCATTTTCTTCATTTAGAATCGTAAGACGGTTCTTAATTTATCGGCCAAAGTTGGAATTGTGATTGACAGGTTTGGTTGTATTTTCAGTTTATGCGATTCGTGAAGCTGCAACTCAGAACCTGAAGAAACTTGTGGAGAAGTTCGGCCTGGAATGGGCGCAGTCGACGGCCATTCCAAAAGTCCTTCAGATGTCACGCGATCAGAACTACCTGCATCGTCTCACCTGTCTCTTTAGTATAAATGTGCGTATCTGAAATGATCCTGAGGTTTCAGTTGTTCATTTTCAAGTAGTTTAGGCATAGTGTCAGAGTCACCTATTGCCAACATGGCTCTTCACTTTCAGGTCTCACAGTTGTATTATGGTACATCATTTGCAATTGGCAGTTTGTAAGGAATGGTTTGATTGTCTTGGATTACTGTTGTGATATGTGTGCTTCAGCTTGGAGATTCTTCAACCCTAGAACAATGCCCTTCATGGCTGTTGTTGATTTTGGCATCGAAGTTGAACAATTGCCTATACATCTATTTTGCCAGTAGTAGTTGCATTTTATTTACAACACTAAACCGAGACAGTTATGCAGTTAAATCGGTTTTACAATGTTTGTAGTTTTTTTGTTAAACCTTAATGACTCAAGTAATCATCTTTGGTTGATTTTCAAAAGTTATTGAAATTGGCCTTTTTTTGATTATCGATTTTGATCTATTTGAAAAGTGATGATTGTTTGCAGTTATTGGCCGAGGTGTGCGGTGCAGATGTGACTGTTCGACTGATGATCCCAACGGTGTTCGGAATGGCCAGCGATGCAGTGGCCAATGTTCGATTCAACGTAGCCAAAACGCTTCAAAAACTAGGACCCATGCTAGACCAAAAGTATGTCATTTTGTTGTTATTATTAAGCGCTTCTTGTTTTATAATCGAGCATGAGATGTTTACATGCTGTTTGGGAGAATTATATAAAAAGTTGTATTGTTTTTAATGATTGTTGTGTTCTAAACTAAAATCAGTTGAATATTTAAAAACTTAATTATTTCTGAATTTTAAAAACGTAATTGCCAGTGTGGATTTAAGCTGATTGGTGGTCGAGAGGTGGTCAGATTTTGCCAATTGTCAAGTGTGACCTGCACGAGAAGACCCAGCCTAAGTATGCAGTATGCAAGAAATGCATGTAGAAGATTATAGTGCATGAAATAGGTATTAATACTTCTGTGTAATGTTCACTTGGTAAATATATCACTCAGAAGATCATATGTTAAACTTGGGGCTATAGTACACTAATTTCAAAATTAAACATGCCTTAAACCAGTTTAAATAAAACTAACCAAAAATCAAATGGCTGAGTGATGTCGGTTTTGCTGATGGCTTTGGGTTGTTTTGTTTCTTTTTAGCTGTCTGCAGCAACAGGTTAAGCCCTGCCTTTTGAAGTTAAAGAGTGATACAGACATCGATGTCCAGTATTATGCTCTGGAAGCATTAGAAGGTATCCATTCATTAGCTGAATAAAGTTTCAGGCGTTTAGTTAGGAGTCTTACACCAACCAGTGACCTGCAGACTTTTATCTGTCACTGATTAAACTGTTCTGCTTGTTATCTGTGTTTATAGTATGCTTTGTTATCTCTTGTTTATAGTATAAATTTTTGTACAGCTGAGTATTCAATATGCTTATGATAAAATATAAAGTCTCAGTTCTTGAATGCTGGAAGATGCCAATTAAGTCCACTATATAAACTAATAATAAATCAGGTGTAGTTTTACCTTTGAAGTTTAATCTATTAACGACATTATTTTTCCAGTAGCTTTTTGTCAGTTGTCTGTTTGAGCACCAAAAGAGTTGTGCAATGAATTGGGTTATCTCAACAAATGTGTTCTAATATGTGCATTAATTTTCTTTTCAGCTTTGAAACTGGCATAAAGAAATGTTTACCAGTAAGTGCAAGATTCTACATACATACATGTCTTTGGAACAAATCCATTTTAGAAATTATTAATTGTTACTATTAATTAGTATTTCAATTGTGTCGGTGTCTAATAAACGAAGGCATATACCGACGGGTTGCCAATACCTAACCGTAATCAAGTGACAGTTTAGAGGGCTTCTGATTAGTTTCTCTTGTAGCAACGTTTGCACTTGCAATTCTACAAGCAACAGTCAATGACAGGCTAGTTATACATGAACTATAAGCACTTGAGGGGCTTTTAAAGACGTGGTGTAAACTAAATCCGGGGCATGATCCGAAAACGTGGTCGAGGTTGTGAACATGATTGGATGAGGATGGGTGACCGAGCAGGAGCCAAGAAAGATGTCCACATTTGGCAGATGGTAATTTAGTTTAGCTCTCCAAATGCATGGAGTGCTGCTTGTAGTATGAATTTTTCATTGGTGCCCTGGTCTTGAGTTTATGATTGTTGGCGCCATTTGAGTTGTCCGAATAATAATAGATGTACATTTGTTTCATTTGGCTTTGTTGTTTGCTTTGACAGGCTGTCTGAAGGCGGCTGCTTCGGTGTCTTCAGCATTAGTCTGTTTAGAAATTACATTTATGGGTTCTCTTCTGCAATAGTTGCCGGTCTTCACTGGCTGGATGGGTCGGTTGGATCGGTGCGTCTGGCTTTATCACTCTGGTCCTGACTGACATTTCTAGATCAGCAAGGTTTTCAGAAGTTCAGGAACGTACAAAGCACCGACTGCCCACTGCACTTACTCTGGTTCCGATTAACATTTCGTGTAATCTGCGTGATTCATACAAAGCCACATCGCTCAGAAATCCGGGATAGCTTACGAACACTGACTTTGTACGTGATTCTTAATTTAGTCTTGTATTTATGTGGTGGCACAAGTTGATCAGTCTTTTGAGCCAATTAGAAACCGAAAAATCATTTGCACAAATCTACTGAATGTCGATGGTGGTGTTGTGACGATTGTGGTGCCGAGAGGTGAGCGTGTGCCACTAAGCGTGTGCTTAATTCAGATGATGAACAATTTGGCAACTCTGGACAGTTTAGATTAGGATAATCTGATGTTTTTTTAAATTTCGGTTACACTGTACAACCTGTACCTTGATCAATGTACCCCATTTGTACCAAATTCAAATTGTTTGTCATTGTGCTGGATTTGTACACAGATAAATACAGGCTCATTTGACAGCAGTCTTAATTGTGAAACATCAAATGACACAGATAATGCACCAGAAATTGCAGCTGTTCCTTTAATCTTAATGGTGTGTTTAATGGGAAGTCAATTAAGATTGGCAGACCTTCAAAACAGTGCACAAGTCTCTGTTTTATTGAAGAATGTGGTAGGGGTAATTGTCTTCCGTAATAGCTAAACCAGTTGAAATGAATTGGGAACTGCTTGTTTTGATCAACACTTGGATTTGAACCGTAAATATATGCAGTTGGCAGCACTTTATTATCGTAAACTCCAAACTTCTAAAGTGCCACTTGAAAGCCAAGTGCGGGGTACCAGCTTATTTACAAGTGCTGCATTGAATCAGAGAGGTTTCCTAAAGGCTGGATGTTCCATTTACTGTTTTGGGTGTAGGCTACATGTAGTAATATTATCTTGGGTGTGGTAGTTTTCCAATGGCGCTTAAATTCGCGTTTATTAAAGTTTTAACTCGTGCTAACAATTGACAATACAGAGCACCCTAGGAGCAATTGGTTGCTTGGATTCACTAGAAACCTGTTGTTTTCACAGTAAACTAAAGCACCTGTACATCTTAAGGACTTTCTTACGGTCCCAACATACTTAATGCCCTGTGCGTTAGAAGGAGAATGGTCCGTTAATGATCCAGTGTGAGGTCTTCCGTTAAGAACAGCTACAGGGAAGGTGACCCAAATGTTTATGTGGGGCAGGGTTATGGCGTTCTCGCCAATGGGAGAAGTCGGCAATCGACTGCATGCATCTGTGTCCATAGCCAAGTGTAGATCGTTTTTCTAAGACGCAAAAACTCAAGACTACGCATGCGTACAGATAGGCTAGAAGGACGAGGAGTGTAGTTGTCCGTGGGGCTCATCATAGATGCGTGATAGAAACACTTCATAAAAGCATGCAGTTATCGTTTGTTTCTCGAGTTATTTGAAACACGTTCAAATTTAAGTGATTTGCCCATCCATAATCAGCAGTGTAATGTCGCCGTTTTCATGTAGGCCTACGCCCTTGGAGTGTGTGGACGCCAAAGTAGGAATAGTGTTAGGTATGCTAAATGACAATAATTAAGAGAGCCTATGCAAAGTACGACAACCATACGACTAGGCCTACATTCACTTTGACAAACTATGTTTAGAAAACAACCAGACTCGCTATATTTTAATTTTATGCAGACTTACAGTAGGCCTATTGCCATTATTGAGCATTTTGAGGATCAAACCAATTCACATTGAATGTGTCGACCCAAACTCAAATATTAAGTGAACTGTGTCCAATGTGTTGGAGTGGGCGGAGGTTCGGCCTCGGGCTAAAACAATGTCAACCCTATAGGCCTATGTCAGCCGTCATTTAAAACTTCCATAGTCGTTCACGCACATTCAAGTTAATCTTATAAATTTGATTAATAAAGCAATTACGTCCTTTTAAAGGGTATTCCGATGCGCACGGCATGCGATTTTTGGTTCTGTAGTTGAGTGGTCAACTTCACGCGGTCTGGTTAAAATTTCGAGCCGCGAGTAATAATAATAATAATAATAATATCTTTTCTTTAATTTAGCGCCTGACAAACGCACTGCGCTGTACATTTACATGTTATGCAATTGAAACAATCTTAACTAGTTAACTACTAACAGAACAGACAGCTTGTAATACAACGGCGTATTGATTTAATACCTCAAAACCTGATAACGTCGTTCGATTGCCTCAAGTGGCACACTGTGAGCATATATGGACCCAAATCACATGCCCCTGTAACGGCATGGCCGTGATACGGCGTCATATAAATCGTCGAAATTATCATTCTGTCCCTTTCGGAATCATGTTTGCACAAATTATCTTTAAGTCAAATGCATGTAGTAAAATCGTTTTGGGCCCTATGACGCTGCCCATGCCTCCTAGTCGGAAAACTGTACCCGTCTGTTGATACAGATTATGCTAATTAGAGCAAATTGGTCCAATTTGCTTAAACAAATATTCAGCCCCTCACGCAGCAGACACAAGCCAAGAGCGCCGTCTACGGACACAAAATATAACGGGTTAGAACTATTTGACCACCTTTATCGTCAGCTGATGATTTCACAACCGCAGGATGCTCCGATCTGATCTGAGATTTCTGTCTGCAAAGCAAATCCTCATCGATTGCAACAAAAGTCTTGTTTTGAGAAACTTCTCAGCAAAAAGACTCTTTCCCACACGAGAATAAACGTTCATAAAATTCTTACAAGGGAATTTTACGACGTTTTGTGGCTAGAAAGAGGTCGTTACGCCGAGAGGGACTGAACGAGACAGGCGGGCGGTGCAGGGAGTAGACTGGAAGGGCATCATATAGTTTGAGTCCCGTGCGACTCTTTAAGACTTCCCCCGAGAACAGCTTTATTTATAAGCCGTGGCTGGGTGAGAGTCTCATCCTGCCTGCGTCGCAGTAGACTTTATTCGGAAGGTAAACGTTGCGCTGCATAGTCGCCAAAAATGGAAGCCAGTGCACGTCTTTCTCCCGTTGTTACCTTTGACAATGACGGTAAGCACCTTTGACTGTTTTGTTTTCGTCGAGGGTATTGATCCATTTCTGCGTTTTACTTTTAGAAATCTTCGTCATGTACTTGACATTTTCGTCTTTCTTGCATACTTGCCTTGCGTTCCGATATTGTTATGGCACTGGCTATATTGTTATTAATATTGTGCTTGCAATTTGACGAGTTCTTTGGCGCTGAGGTCTAGGTTTGTAGGAAGGAGTTTTGCTTTAGTTGTGTCAGGGTCTTGGGAAGATTGGTTTGTGAACTTGGATGTAAAAATGGATGTAATTGGCAACTTGATAGTGGAAAATCACCGAAAGTCTCCTGTAAACAACATTTCCTTGTATGATGTAGTTCGAAACTTATGCCTTGAAATGCTTTCAGTAGATGCTGTTCATCACCTGTATGCTAAGGAAAATTACAAATAGGAATTCTTAAAAATTTTCCATGGATGATACTCGGAAAGCATTTGAAAGCCAAGACTTTGAAAAGCCTTGTATGACTCAAATTTTAGAAGTGTTGCATAATCTTGTAGAATGTGAATCACAAACATATTTATTAGTCCAGTGTATTCTGCACTGCTTGGGCTATGGCCAATCTGCCAAATTTCTTGCATACATCATGGATTTCTGTGTTCTCGTATCACGCCAGCCAGGTTGACGAGCACTGCAGTCTGTGGCACTTGGGGATAGTTGGTTTCATGCTCCCAAAGAGTGATTCTTGCACATTGATCTTTCTCATATATTGGACCGTCTTGATGGAACCATCCACTTGAAATTAGAACTTTACCACCAGAGTTAGCTCAGAAAACATTTAATGCTCATCTCAATATGCACCATTTAGATCTGCTGGATCAGCACCTACCATACTTTTCAGTGTCACAGACCAGCAGGAATTTTCCCACTGCAGGAGGACCAGTGCCAAATTTATTAATTATTTTTCTTTTCGATTTTGATCACCTAAATTCCTCAAATATGTATTGAAATTGACTTAAGTGCATGTTTAGCCAATTCTATGACTCTGTTGCCCTTTAAATGCTGGCATAATAAGTGTTTTATTGTTATGACTTTTGAAAATATGATAGCCATCTCTTGATATCGAGACAATTTGACCAGTTTCTTGACTCACTTTGCGGACCGGCAACTGAGGGCTCGTGGACTGGAACTAGTCCGCGTGACCACGACATTGTTACAGCAAGTGTTACAGCACCTTAATTGTGAGGTTCTTAAAACACGCTATATAAGTGTTCTGAACTTCTGATACATACATACCTACATGTATACATACATATATACATGCATGCAGTTCTAAACTGTACTTTATGTGGGAAGGATGTCACTTCTGTGAGAGGGGTTATTAACGAAAACTCTGTAGTAAATATGATAGGAGACTTTACCAAAGTGCATAAATCACAGTATTAGTTTGTTTTTATTTTTCGACTGACTGTGTACTTTGACCCTGACGTGACCCACATTGGGCCAATGGCTGAAGACCAGTTATCACTAGTTGTGCAATGCTGACCAGCTATGAGCCATGATTTATTCATCTGGGAAGCACTTTTCGATGTTACATTCTACCCTGATGAAAAATGTGCACAATATATCTGTATTTTCTTCTTTTTGTGCTACCACGTCTGGTTGTTATAATAAAGGTTGATATATTGTAATCATAATCTCGGTCAAGACAAAATCGATGGGCAGTAAAGAAAGATTTGTGGATTCATTAGGTCAGACATATATGTATAATGCCATGAGCCGTAAATTTCAGAAATCGGAAATAATGAGTGTAAATTATTTGATTTCAGTTATAAATTCCCACCATGAAGGATGTAAACATTTCTATCAAGGATCTGTACCATATTTACTGCTAGACACTAATGGTTGCAGCAGTAGTTTCATTGTGCACGTTGAACTTTGTAAGGGCATTAGCATATTTCAGCTGTACTGTATTCAGTGGCATAACGAAGGGGGAGCAGAGGGGCAACTACCCCCAGGCGCAGCACAAGGGGGCGCAAAATTAGCTTTCAGTGATACACAGTACTATGACAAGAACGATTAAAAGTCAACAATAAAATTTAAAATGGGCGTAGTCATCAACTCTTGCCCCTAGGTGCTGAAACCCTTCGTTACACCACTGATTGTATTGTATTGTAAGTTTGTAACAGTTAATAACAGTTTTAGAACCTGATGTAATGACTTTAGCCATGCGAGTGAATGTGTTAATAGTAGACTACTGAGAATGGTTTTCTTAACTTGTTAATCCTTTGTGACGAGCTGTATTGGTTTCCCATTATCATTTAGTACATGCTCGTCGTTAAAGGGTTAAAGAGGATCAGTTGCATTGGATGAGTTGTTTTATTAGCGTAACACCGGAGCCTATGATTGGGGAAATTTACTTTTTGGAATTCGATTTCAGCAGGGTTGGCAAGTTGTTGCCACCGCCGGTTATAACCGGTTATTGCCATGGCAATAACCGTCCCGGCAACAACCTCTTGGCAATAATGGCAACAACCTCTTGGCAAAAATGGCAAAAACCTTTTGGCAAAAATAGAAACTATTAATTATTGTGGTAATAAAATATGGAATCTTCACAGTTAGCTTCATTTTTTATTTCTTCTGGCTTGCTACTTTACAGAGTTGATTGATTTAAATATATCATGCTTTAAATCAAGTTTTTCCAAATAAAAATCACCTGATTTAAATAACCATATAATTTCTTCCTAATAAAAGACATTTACAAGTTTTACATAATAAGTACAGTCAATATCAAATTGTGCAATTATGAATTAGAAATTTTGCCAAACCATTGGCTTCTGTACACTACTAATAAATTATAAATATACTACCAGGTAAGTATATAGAAAAGGCAATGACCCTGTTGACCTGAATATTACTACTGCAGTGCAAATGGCAGTTTATTTTGGAGTAGTTGAACTGTAGGTCAGAATGTTTTTATCTTAATCTCATATAGTTGACTTTAACTAAATTTATACTAATGGGTAATATAGATTTACTACAGTAGTTTTAATTTCCCACAAGAAACAGTTATAACTATGCAGTCTGTGCAGTGAAATATGATTTTCATTTGCCTTGCCCTTACTTTGGAGAAAATGGGCAACAACTGGCAATAACCGGCCGGCAGCAACAATAACCGGTTATTGCCACTGTCCCGGCAACAATAGGTTGTTGCCGGCATTAACCCAACCCTGGATTTCAGGTTAATTAGTTTTAATTTATAGTGGCATAACTGTTTGGGGAAAAAGAGAACCTTTCAATTGGATCATTTCCTTCCTTCCTCTGTAGAAGTGAATGGTGTGGTACTGAACATTATGTTTACGTATGCTCCATACTTCGCTGTTGGGCTGGAATGTCCTTTCACACCAGAGCCTAACCACTGTTGATACACTCTTAAGAGCAATGTCTGTTTATAGCATACATTGCTATGGCTAGAATGTTTACAACCATAAACTCTCTGGCATCAAACCACTTTTGTTGTGGCCTTCCACAAAAATGGTTTGTCTGGTTACTCCAAATTACCATAATGTCTGGCTGTTGGCCACAGTGCATTATTGCCAGACAGTTTGTGTCTATGATAATTCTGATTACATCTGTATCTCCTGTTCTGAGACATTACTTAAAATTGAAGAGTGTGGAGACGTGTAATACCTGAATGATTCAGTTAGCCTTATACCTTACCATACCTTGCCTAACTTGCCTTGCCTTACATGACCTTGCCTTACATTTTACCTTACCATAACTCTGTTTCATAGATAATGTCTAATCTTTAGCATAAATATCTGGTCTGCTCTTTAACATAAATGTCTGCAGACATCAGACAATTTGGCCTATTGCTGGTGCAGACTTTCAGTGATACTCTATATCAGGGATGGTGAACCTTTTTTATGGTGAACCTTTTTAAGGTGCGTGCCCAAATGCCGCTAAAGCATAAAAAATATCTTCGTGTGCGTCTTGGAATTTGCAGTATATAATTGTTTTTCTCATGTAGGTTTTAATTGACAAAGCATTACAAAAAATGAACTATAAGACATTATTTCAAAGATGGTTTTAGAATGGTGTTACAATAAAGTCCTTCGTGAAAGAAAATTTGTATTCTTGCATTGATTTTGTATTTCTAAGTTTGAAATTTTGGGGGACGCTCCAAATTCCGCGTACCCAAAATTTTTTAGCGCATGCCACTGTGGCCTTGCGTGCCATAGGTTCGCCATCCCTGCTCTAAATGCTTCTGCCAAAAACATCTTAAGTGCAATCTATGTTAACTTTCATCTCTTTAGATTTGTAGAACATTTAGATTGCCACTTTGCAGCACCTTTCAAGACAAGTTCAGCACAGGCAGACGTTATTTAAGTAATACTTAGATACACTTAGGTCGTCAGAACGTCTTTAAACGTTATTGAGTGGTAATTAAGCACATTATCCGTAGCTTGTGTCCAGTGCCACACAAAAACTGACAAGCGTTTCTGTAATTAGATGCAGTTGTTGAGCAAGCAGTAAGCGACTTTGAATGCGCATTGACACCAGACATTGTGTGCTTCTAAGTAATCTAGACACACAGGTGATGACTATTAGTAGACATTTGCCTAATTGTTTAGAATTTGCTTGTGAGGGTTTGTGTTTCATTAATCCGGTGATTGTAACATAAGATTTGAGGCAGATGGTCCCATGTGGTGGACTCTGCTCAACATGTGATAGCTCATTCGTCAGCCATTTCCTTGTACTTTGGTTTTATGAGAAAAGATGCATCAAAGCAAATCGATTGAAATACTCTTAGGTGGCAAATGAAGGCGATTGGATAAAAAGAACTGTAGTCACTAATTAGCAGATGATACAGACGCCTACACCACCGATAATAAAGCACTCTGAGACAAAGGACATTGTCTACCTTTAGTGATGCAATGGCTGCATTGATACAATGACCTCTTCTTATCTGTTCCACTTGTGAGAGAAAGACATCAGACTATTTAACCTACTGGTGGTGCAGACTTTCAATGATAATCTAAATGCTTCTGCCAGAAGCAACTTAAGATGCAATTTATTGTAACTTCCAGTAGCCATATCTCTAGATTTGTGTAACATTTAGACAATCAATTTGCAACACCTTGACAAGTTCAGCTCAGATGGACACTTGTGAGAGAAAAGGTCTGATTTGTGGTGTTGACTCAGTTAGTAGCATTGTTCCCTGCCTGTGCCCCTCCTCTTATAGCCTGTAAGAGGAGTGGAACACAGAAGTGGTCACTTAGTGGGCCGTCTGATTAGCCTTGATTAGATTGTATTGGATTAGGTAAATGAGTTCAATAGAATGGAGTAATTATATTAAATCAGCCTAGTCTGAGATTCGACTGGCTTTCACTGCACTAAATGACATTGGATATTGGATTGAATGAGATTAAACTACAATAAAAGTTAGCTTGGATTGGATTAAATGTATTGAGCAATAATTTGATTTGATTGGCTTTAGTTGTATTATGTTGGATTACGTATTAAAGTAAGGAAGTATATTCTTTATTGTACCAGCTGCCAGACCAAACTGCATGGCATACATACATCTCAAATAGCTGTAAATGTCAGTAAATAATTATTGTCAGTAAGAATGCATCATGTTCCCCCCACTCCGACAGAGTAAATACGACCTCCGCCACCGGTCGCATAATTTTACTCTCCCTCCGAAGGATAACTATGACTGCCTTTCCCGAATACTTTATAAAAATGCATATCGAGAACTGTGTTTTGCCTCTGTGTACTGAGATGAACTGCTCTACTAATTGTTGAACGATGCTGTGTAACTAGTTGTGTCTGCTGTCAACTAGCTTTTTGAATAAACGAATAATTATTTGATTGATTGATTGATTGATTGATTGATATGTATGTTTGTATGTATGTATGCATGCATGTATGTATGCTTGTATGCGTAATTGTTGAATGATGCTGTGTAACTAGTTGCGTCTATTGTCAACTAGCTTTTGCAATAAACGACTATTTGATTTGATCATTATAGCCGTAGACGTTTTTGTCATATTATTGTCAGCTTAGGAGGACATGGTCATGAGAATGGGGTCAATGGGTATATACTACCGGTACTGACATTTTGGGGAGCCAGAACATGACCTGGATTACTCAGGGCTGCAGAAAAATGACAGGTGTCGGCTCGGTTGCAGAGTTGTTCAAATGTTGGGTTGTCACTGGAGATACCGCAGGCGGATCAGCCTAGTTTATTTCTGCTGACCACCAAAAATCCCCACCATGCCAGGGCAGCATAAAGCAGTCGGGCCACCCTAGTGGTGCGCACCACTTCGTAGTGCTTGATGTCAGAAAGGCCGTGAGCAGCAAGAATGCGCAATTGGATGGATTGAATTACTGGTATAATGTGGATTGAACAGAACATTTTGTTACAACATGTATTATTGTATTGTATGCAATATCGGCCTTTAGTTGCCAAGAGCTTTCAGGGCAGAGTTTGCTGTACTAAGTCAAGTAGTAGAGCCTGCGGAATGCATTTATCAAGTGTTGATTATCAGATATTAACTTACTTCAGCTAATATTTATTGGGCCAGAGATTAATAACTCAATTGCCAACTTGAGAGTCTGATAATGTTTCGATTTATGGACTGATGTTGGCTCCAGCGCCTTACAGATTTATAACGGCCTGAAAGGTCAAGGACAAGACTCTGCAGTTTAAGTTATTTATGGCTGAAATTACATGGATGGGAATTCGCTTTTACTGAACCAACATAGCACCATGAAGTTTGAACTGATGCACATGTATATAGGCCTTACACTATCTTGTACTAAACTGAGAGTGGTATTCCAGGTTAAATATCATATTATCGTGGATGTGATCTTTCAAAGCGGAGGGCATATTCCAAGATTGATATCTTCATCCATATTAGACTGTTTACCATCCTTCGAAGCCGGGTACATACTTCAAGGATGGGAAAGTGTTCAAAGGTTAACTAAAGCGCTACTTTCCATCCTTCTTTTGGCACTATGCCACAAGAGGCCGTGGGCTTCCTCCTTCTTATGGCTCTATGTTGTAAGAGACCCTGGGCTTCGAAGGTTTTTAAGGTTTTGGAGAGACTGGCTGCCCTTGACATTTGGCCTTATCCACGAAGAGTATAGGCTGCTATCACTCAGAATGTGCACTTACATGAACATCTATTCTCCGCTTAACTCAGGTTATGGGTTGCCATGGTTCCTGCTCTCTGCTGCTACAGCTGCTGTTAATAAGCATCTCGGAATGTGGGAATTTTTGCGCAAGCTGTGTAAGAACTGATGATGTAATGTAAACCAATGATTTGATTGATAGTAGGCAGATGGCAAATGAAATGGTACAAGTATTCAAGTATAGGTTTTGTTCTGGTATCTAAGTAAATCGAAATTAGCAAGATTTAGAGTAACGAGGTGATGATGGAGCAACTACGCTGATTGATTTATTGATTGTTTAATTGTTGATTGATTGTTTGATTGTTGGCTGTAGACGTGGTCATATTAAGCATGTTTAGGATGTGTACGTGTAAATCCAGTGAGATTTATAATAGCGCTGATGTGAAGATGCAGCAAATGGGACTTGACGTGTTTTCTTGGAACATAAATCAATTGCACAAGAAACGCAGTGCAAACAGTGTGCCATTTGCGAATCATCTTGTTTGACTCCTGAGCGCTGTGTTTTGGTTGTGTTTTGGTTTTGTGTATGTCCTGCTTCTCGGTCACACGTTGCTTGAATTAGGCTATGCATAACGATGTTTTGTGGATTCTCTGGTATTTACTGGTTGTTTTGTGAGTTTGTTATTTGCCAGACTGCATGGGTTCGATATAGATCACACAGTCAAAAACAATCCTTTCTCGTGCCTTCGTTTTCCAGTATAGCCAGATGAAGTTGTAATATTCAGATAAACACAATATTCTTTTGTATAAATATGACCAAACTTTACGTTCTTCCATTCGTTTGAATATCAGTTGTAAGACATTCCCTTTTTAATAAAATTTGTACAAACTGGAGATTCTAAATTCTAATATACTCCAGAGCTCTGTACAGTGCTGTCCTTTGGAGCTGATCAAGAACTGCATGGTCTTGTTATATTTTATAAACGCGTTCATTTTCAATAGGTGAATAAATATAATTTTGCATTCCATAGTCCCAACCAGAATTCATCTTATAATGAAGCATTCTATAACAAATCTCTGGTGTAATATGTGTAATGTAATCAGAGCGCCTCTGATTGGTATGCACTGTGATAGGCGCTTTATAAATCTTTAAATACAATGCAAATACAATGTAATTTAAATCTGTGACGTTTGTCAGCACCAGGGACATTTATCAGCACCAGGGAGACCAGCTTCTGCAACGGCACTATATCTGCAAGAGTCTGTAGTGTTAGCAGGACTACCTGGTACTGTGGTACAGTGTCATCAGGTTAACCAAGTGTGGCATTTGATGCATCAACAAATCTCATGTTGCTTAAACATTTACCTAAATGGATCTCTAATTAAATAAGAAACACAGTATACCAGGTGTCTGAGATTATTTAGTGTGATTATAATTATGCAGTTACTAATTACTTTCGGAGTAAAGCTTACAGACATTGTTTCAATATTTAGGAGCCATGCACTATAAAGGATAGACAAATAAGCATGGAATTTGTACAATTTTAAATCAGTTAAAATTGTTTATGTTAAAATAGCAAGTCCATTGTATTTTATACTTATTTTTTGATCTGAGGCATTCAGGAAAACAGGTCAGATGGTTTAATATCTTGAGTTTGGATATGTTTTCAGAGTGAGTGAGTGTAATGTGGAGGGAAGTCCAGTTACCTTGACCTCCGTTGCATCATCTGTTGGTGTTATTAAAAGTGATTGAATGATTTATTTGCAAAATGCTAAAATAGCAGGTGTTGATCTAATTATATCCATGTCTATGGTGGTTGCCTAACGGTAGTAAATACGCTACCGTTTGATAAATTGGCCAAATATGATTGGCTCAAAAAAGAAAACTGCTTTTTCACAAGTCCAATCCTAATTCCTCTTCTTTCCCACACCTGCTCGCCGTTTCAACTTTACGCACCACCGACCTTGGCCGTCTGCCTGCCTGACCTATTTGGACCTTGACCTGGAACCAATTCCTGCCCAGCCTATCGATTATGTTTTGGCTAAGTGCCTGTGAATAAGCTGGTTCCCGCGACTTCGCTTTTTTTTCGCTGTGGAAATCTCGATATTACGATTGCGCTGTAATTACCTGATGGTTCTTATCAGTGGTGGTAAATGGTATTTCTTATCAAATGGGAATATATGGCTGAATGATAACTTTACCAAGTGGTGATATATATAACCTTATCAGCCATAATAAGTGATAATGGTGCATTTTGATGGTGATAGATGGCAGTTCGGACATGGACCTCGAACTTTCCTCCTCTGGAGAGGATTTAACGAAGAACAACGAGAAGAAGCTGGATGAGAAATATGAGGAGCTGGCAGGAACGATCTTTCAGCACTGCAACAAGCTGCTGGAGTCGGACGCCTGCTTCGACATCCCAAAGTATCCGATTGCGGAGATCCAACAAAAGAGACAGCTCGAACACAAGATCAATGTCAGGTAAGGCAGAAAATTATTTAAGGGATTCTGAACGACACACTGGACCACCTTGACAATTGTTTCATCAGACGTGAACGATATTCTAATGGTTATTTGCTGCGTAAGGTGCAAAAAATATTAAGGGATACAAAACATTTGTGTGGCCTGTCCTATTGTAGGACAAGCCCAGTCGCTCCTCTCTTCGGTCCTCTGCCCGTGGTCACTTGGTTGTCCCGTGCATTATGCTATATTATGTGCATCAGTACTTCTACGGCCCAGTCTAGGAGTTTCGCTATTGTTGGTCCCAATAGCTGGAACCGGTTACTTCAGTCCCTCAGAACTGACCTTTTCTCTATTTCTTTTGACCAGTTCCACCAGCGCCTGAAAACCTCTCTCTTTACCAGTGAATACACTGGCCCGTTTTGGGAGCGCCTCTCTTTTGAGTGGCGCTATATAAATACTCGATTACGATTGCGATTATTGTAGCACTGCATTTTGACGAGAACTTTTCTAAAAATAAGACAAGCACGATATCAATAACACAACTGTGCATTGCAGTTAATTTAGATGTGATGCCTTGTAAGTGTGCATTTCTCATGTATACTGGTTAAAGATTGCTAGCTTACTCACTGATACACTGTTAGGCACTGAAGAAGAAGAGCAGTCCCTTAAGCTAGCCCGTGAGGCAGCCATGGCATGAAATGCTAACGACTTCATTTTCTTAGCCTCGGGTGGTCAGTGCTCCCACTCACCGCCTCATCTTCCCACTGACGGTGTACAGTCAGGGTGCTCTTTATAGCTGAGTTGCTGGGGGGCTCAAGTGGACCGGAACTCTCCAAACAAATTCCTGTCATGGCGGAGATTTTAACCTTCGACATCTGGTTTGACAGTTCAGCACACTACTAGATTATCGGTGCACCCCCTAGTGACTGAATTTGACTTTAAGATGTGACCTTGTCATAAGTTCATAACACAGCCTTGTTTATTGTTTATATTGTTTTATTGCTACTGGATATGTCACTGCCTAAGATAGCATTGTTCGGAGAGGACAATGCCCTCGTGTTTGCTGTTAGTATGGCTGACGCTTGCTTGCGTGCTCCTCTTAATCGGTCCGCTTTACCTGAATGAATCACTCACCGTCCTGCCATTTATAACTCTGCTATCCACGTGTGCATCCGTTTTAAACTTTACCGTATCACCGTTGGTCTGTACCGATCGGGTGAAGTGTTTACATTGTATTCATAAATCAGTTGTGGTGTGGACGTCGTGGGGATAATTTATCACGCAGAACTGTAAATATAGACGTCAAGAGTCGAACGGTGCGGCGCGTGCTGTTGTGTATTTGGCTGTACATAGCGAAATACACAACGGGTATGGTATGGTTGTGGTATAGAATGGCATATCTCACGCCTATTAATAGATTTACGTACACTGACTCTGAATATGGAGGGACCGTAAATTACAGAAATTATGCTGCTCGAGAAATTTACTCACTTGACATGCTGCCATAAAGTGTAAATATAACCTGTGCACGTTGTTGTACAGCGACCTTATGGCCTCGACCCCTGCTTATTTTTCAATGAATTGATCGGGTGAGATCCTTCACCACCACTTCCCGTTTGAGTGGGCGCCACGCCTTTTAAGGGCCCGTGTACGGACCGTGCTAGCTCGAGGTACCTATAGACCCACTAACTTGTTTCCATTAACGTTACCACAAGGAACCAAAGCAAATGAAACGTGGGAAGGCCGATTCAGGCTTATGCAGCGGTAGACGTGTCTGAAAAATAAAACAGACATTCCTAAGAGTTTCATTAGGAACACCTGCCTCGGGCCCTTCCTAAGTAGGTCTACTCATGGGTATTGTTATGATCTTCAGATGAAAAGAAATTCCGGGACCATCTCACATAAAACTAGGAAGTCGGATGTCTAGTGCCTATGGGGAGATTGCAAGGCTTTTTAAACCAGCTACTTTGGAGGTATTAGCCTTGACTCATTAGTACCTTGGAGATTTTTGGCCTTGGCTTGTTAGCACTGTGGAGGTACTGCCTCAGCTTGTTAAGACTGAATCATTCAGTGCACTTGGTAAACTATTGATAAAGAAACTGAATAAAACTGTTGTGTTTAATAATAATAATAGTAGTAGTAATAATAATAATAATAATAGAGTTTAATTGGTATTTGATAAAGTGTTTCAGTAAATAAGGGAAACCTTGTTATGATCTGCATGTTTTAAGCCACGGTTTGTGTGATGTTCAAATCATGCAGTTGTAGTGCAAAATTATCCACGAGTGCACACGTTTGTACATAATTTCATAATTATAAAGCGGGTGTGGGATGACTTGAGTTTCGAGTCATAATGGGGTTTCACAATTTTGTCTGACAGAGTCATCTCTTTATAGTTTGTGGAATTTTCAAATTTTCATTTAAGAGATTTATATAGCGCCCCTTCAGATTATCTACTCAAGAACGCTCCCAACCCTGACTATTAAAGAGAACCGTCTTCAGGTTGAGTCAGTGTTGACATGCTGGAGTGCCACCTATCAGATTATGTAGGGGACAAGTACATTGCTTCAGCTGAGATGAGGGGCACTGTCCTCGATAGTCCTGTTGAAGACTGAACCAGGAATTATTTACAAGGACTGCTGAAATGTCTGCTTTGAAGCAGACATTTTAGTTTTTGCCTATTATGCCAAAAACCAGAGCTGTTCATGGTGAACTAACTTTTCGGTTCCTGAACCTTACTTTTGGAACTCCCTTCCTGTATCTGTTTGTTCTGCTTAGTCTTATGTGAGTTATGTGTTACTGTGATCTCACCTTAAGACTTAACTTTTTGCAGTTGACTTTTCCACCATAGGCTAGCTATCTGTTTTAGTGTGGGCTCACTTAATTCCTATTTGGTGTGCCATCACTTGGTACATTGTGCATCCGACACTAACATCATGGAAGTTGCTAATGATAAATTAATTGGGTGCTAAAACATGTCTTTTAACATATCTACTTGAAGAGGTGCAACATAAGATAGGTTTGAGAGTGTTTCTCTATGTAAGTTTGTACTTTCCAGCAAGAAGAACCAGTTGTTGAGCCCAGTGAAGCTCGTCACTTCTCCACTCTTCAAGCCTCCATCGAAGAACCGTAGTTTCATCAACAAGATACGAGAGACAACGGGTGACCTGCACACGGTTCCCAGTTTCCAGCGTCTCGAAATCAGCGGAGAAGAGATAAGTGGGGTGAGTGCCTGGCACCAAAATGTCTTTGGATTTAAGCGAATGAGTATACAGCGACATGCAGTGGGTCTTTAAGTAACATTCAAATAGACCAAGAGAAGGGAACACTTTCAAAAGTACAGCATGCTATATATCTTTTCTGTCAAGAAGATAGAATTGCAGTTTCTGGAGAGAGCAAGTTTAATACAGTTTAAATTTATGAAGCATTGCCAATGTTATGCCCATCAGTTTAAGCTAAAACTCTTCTTGTCATTTTCTGGTCACCACTTCTGAAACACCTCTTCTATAATAGAAGAACCAAAGCACAGCCTGAAACTCTTCACCTTGATTCAATTGGGCTTACTTAAGCTGAACCTGTTTGACCTGAGCTGTCATTTATATAATGTAACCTGAAACCAAAATTTTCCTGTTGAGGTCTCTCTGAAGTCTATAAAAATGTTAATTAATGTGGTGTCCATTGGCTGTTGGTTTTAATGTACTCTGTAGACATAGTGCAAAATCTCACAAGCTCAGTTTGACATTTTTATCTGTTTGTTTCTAAATGTTAAAGGTGACATTTTTGGACAGAATTAGTTGGTAAAGGTTTAAAAAATTGCTGAACGTTACAAGAAATGCCTCTTACAACATGGTACTGATAGAAAATGCTATTAAGCTCAGCGGTGCTTGCGAAAGATTGCAAAACAAACTTGAGGAGATAGCGGAAACATTAAGGGCTAATTCTAAGACGTTAATGGTGCTGTTCGTTAGGTTCCGATTGAAGACTTGCAAGATGCCTCGGAGACTCTCGTTAAGGCTCTGATGATTCGAGAGAAGTACATGTCGCAAGCGATGCAGTCGTTTCCGAGCACAACCGCTCGCTTTCTGTTAAAGCTGACCGGGTTGCCTAGCAACTACGTCAGTCTCGATATTGAGGAAGACATAGCGCCCTGTGCTGACGATGGTAGGATAATAATCTATTATTGTGTTTCACCAGGGGATATCTATCGATTTTATTGATGTTCTTTGCTGTTGCTCGAAGACAGTTACATCAATTGGTTGCCTGGCTGGCTGATTGGATTGGATTAAGGACAAGATTAAGTGAATGACCTCACTGATTTAGCAAATTAATTGGCTCAATCAATTATTGACAATAATATGAGGAAAAACATTTTTAGGAAGAATGATGTACTCATTGATTTTATATGAGGTTTGTACACCAGAGTGCGGCTCTTCTGCAACTGGTTTAATAAAGAATATACTTACTTACTTACTTACTTACTTACTTAAGATGAATAGGTTGATGATTCCATGTTGGATGAATTGATTGACAGTTGATGTTTCTTAAGTGAATGACGTAACAGAATAAATTAATTGGTCGAAAGAGATCAAATGAATGTCACAATCGATCATTTTTCATCAGTCACAATTTTACAGATTTCTAGGGAAGAATAAATCGATGCTGCTTCTTTGCTATAGAATATTATTAAACTGATTTAAAGTCTATTAGGTTTTTATTGCACTTGTAATATCTGCAAGATTAGCAAGTCTGAATCTAATGTGCGGGATAAGCGTGTGCAGCCAACTTGTGCAGGGTTGTCATACAAGCTGAAGCATACATTCGATGGATTTCACATCCAGCGCATTACCGGAAGCACCATCACGCCGAGAAAAGAGAAGAGCAGTTCCTTAAACTAGTTCTGTAAGGCAGCCATGGGAATGAAGTGTAAGCGACTTAATTTTCTTAGCTTCGGCATACGAGGGCAGGTGGCCAGTCCTCTCCCTCACCGTCTCATCTTCCCACTGACAGTGTACAGTCAGTGTACTTATTATAGCTGAGTTGGCTAGGGGCACAGGTGGAGCAGAAATCTCGAACCAATTTCTGCCCTGGCAGGGATTTGAACCTCTGACTTTTCAATTGACAGCCCAGCACACTAACCATTACACTGCCTAGTGATTCCATGGTCAGTGAGTGGTTTTCTTCTGTAACAGATGATGATGAAGAAGTAACATGCACAAACAAGACTCCATTTGATGTGGAAATTCCTGGAAACTGTGGATACCTTCTGAGGATGGAAAGCGGAGTGATGCATGTCTACAGAGATACGGTCGCCATGGAAGCGGATGACCCCGTCTGGGAAGTCCCTGATCGCTTGGAGTTCCTCAATGACCAGAACATCTTGTTCATGATACTGGCAGATGGACCACTGTAAGAATTTCTGTTCTCATCTCATCTCATCTACTGTTACTATTGTTATTATTTATTATTATTGTTTATTATTATTACTTGTATCACACACGCCTATTATTTATTATTATTGTTTATTATTATTACTTGTATCACACACGCCTACGCCTGAAACTTTCCTTACTAAACTCAAAACTGTTCTTTTTGGGCGCGTTCGAGTCGGAAGCGCCTCTGAGTAGTTTCCTGGAAGGGGCGCTATATAACTTCCCGAATGAATGAATGAATATATCAAGTGCAACTGTATAATGACTAAGCATCAATCAACGGCGCTGAGCAATTGTGAATGAAGAACTTGCCCATGAATGGATGGATGGGTGGATGGATGGATGGATGGATGGATGGATGGATGGATGGATGGATGGATGGATGGATGGATGGATGGATGGATGGATGGATGGATGGATGGATGGATGGATGGATGGATGGATGGATGGATGGATGGATGGATGGATGGATGGATGGATGGATGGATGGATGGATGGATGGATGGATGGATGGATGGATGGATGGATGGATGGATGGATGGATGGATGGATAGATGGATGGATAGATGGATGGATAGGATGGATTGGATGGATGGATACAATTGGATTGGATAGATGGATGGATAGATAGATGGATGGATCTGGATGGATGGATGGATGGATGGATGGATGGATGGATGGATGGATGGATGGATGGATGGATGGATGGATGGATGGATGGATGGATGGATGGATGGATGGATGGATGGATGGATGGATGATGGATGTTCAATTACAATTACCTTCGATTAATTACTCTGCAAGGGGTGCTCTCTGAATTTATAGGAAAAAGTGACAATTACACGTTTAGGATTTTTGTTTTTGGAGGAGATAGAAAACTGTTTGATGTTTGCAAGACATCATTGTGTCTTTGGTCTTTGAATCTGAATTTTTTCAATATTTTTCTGTTCATAGAAAGTCTTTCTGCTTTCGACGACTCAACTATCTCTCATCGAAATATCAACTTCACGTTTTGCTAAACGAACTCCGTGAATCAGCGGCACAGAAACAAGTTCCTCATCGTGATTTCTATAACGTTCGAAAGGTATGTCACTTTCTGACTTTTGTTTTTATCGTTCTGGCATGCCTAAGGAAAACTTGTCATAATAATGTTATTACTATTGTTCTGGGTGTTACTTTTATTAAAAATGTTGTTATTTAGCTATTTATCCATTTGATGTGATCAGTTTTCAGACATGGTAGAACTTTCTTTACCTCCTGGAAACCATTCTGTTCAATCCTGGAATTCCATCATTAGGTCGAGAGAGCACCTCGGATGACTTTCTCTTGAAAAGACTCTTATCGAATTCTAAATATAAAACATTGCATTACAGTTTTAAGTTATGTTAATTAATATTTCTTTTGCTTGAAATTTTAAAACTATTATTATTATTAGCATTTTATAAAGCTCTGAGAATAATTATTGACTCTTCTAACTATGAAATTATTGTGACTAAAGGATGCTCTGTATGCTTCTGGGTCACTTACTGACATGAGAAAAATTTCTTTTACAAATCCAATAAAATCTGTCGGCTCTCACAAACAGTTTACTTAAATGTAACAATGTTACGTCTGTGTCAAACTTGTAGAAATCGAATACTGATTGATTGAAATCAAGTAATCATTGTATATTAGCGACGCACTACACTACACGGGTGATCTCTTAAATGCCGTTAAATGTTTCGTATCCAATGTTTCTGGATGAATGATTTCTTTGTAGGTTGATACACATGTTCATGCTTCGTCATGCATGAATCAGAAGCATTTGCTACGCTTCATTAAGAAAACGATGAAGACACATTCGAGTGATGTCGTTGGAAAGGACGACGATGGAAACGACATGACTCTTGCAGAGGTCATTAATTAATTAATTAATTCATTCGTTCATTCATTTATTCATTCATTTGTTCATTCATTCGTTCATTAGTTCATTTATTTAAAAATTCATTTATTTAAAAATTCATTAATTTAAAATTCATTTATTCATTCATTATGCATTAATTCATTTATTCATTCGTTCATTCATTTATTCATTCATTCATTTTCATTCATTTATTCATTCATTCATTTATTCATTAATTATTTTGTACATTTGATTGATAAAAGTTGAACTTTTCTCTCAGGTGCAACTCGCAAAGGTTACTTATCTATTTACTTCTGTATATTTTTGTTTTATGGAAAGCTAGACAAGTTTTCTTTTTAGATGTTTTTCTTCTCAATTTGACTGCTCTTAATTTCTACAATTAGATTGATAGAACGTCATTAATATTGTATTTATTGTTAGTTTTGCTTTTTTGTGTTCTGAAAAATAGATATTTGGGTTTTGCTTTTTACAGCTAAATTAATTTTAAATGGTCTTTAGCAGGTTATTGGTAGAGCAATGCATGAGTTTTTATTTATTTTCTTATTTCTTTCTGCTGATACTTCTGCAGTGACCAAGTGAAGTTGATGTTTGTGCAAGGATAAAATTTCCATACCTGAAAACAAAGTATAAGTTATTTTAGTTGTAGTCAGAGTTGCTTAAAATTCTAAATCATGAGAAAGTCTAAACCTTTTAAAACCTGTAAACTATCCTGAAGGATCTATGAAAGAATGACCTCTATGTAGTTTAATATCTTAGGTAATTTTACATGTTAACAAAAATTTAGCTGATTGGTAATTACCACTTTGTTGACACTTCATCTGAATAATGCTTTGACCATAGGCCACAGTATTCGTTAATAAGCCATAAAATGGTTAAAATGTGAAGATATGGCAATCATTTTAATAAGCTCTTATCTTGATGGTGTAGTGGTTAGTGTGCTGGACTGTCCATCAAGAGGTCGGGGTTTCAAATCCTTGCCAGGGCAGAAATTTGGTTTGAGATTTCTGCTCCACCTGTGCCCCTTAGCCAACTCGGCTATAATGAGTACCCTGATCATGCATTGTTGATGGGAAGATGAGACGGACTGAGGGAGTGGACTGGCCACCTGTCCTCGTAAACTGAAGTTGCTAACACTTCATACCCTTGGAGGCCTCTCATTGCTAGCTTAAGGGACTTCTTCTTCTTCTTCTCTCTTCTAATAATCATTTTAATTAGCTCTTAGAGTACATTACCTTGCCGTGCACCGAATTACCTCTAATAATTCCACCAGAATCTGGATACCTGGTATCGTGGTGTGTTTGTATAGTCAACACTCTGGAAAGTGTCTCTTGAAGTGGGCACTTCTTGTATGAAAAATGGGCAATTACGATGGAACAAGGCTTTGCTTTCTATGCATTGTAAACCATCAGTAACTACTGGCACATGTGAATTTGAAGCTGTGGTCTGACTGACAGTCGACCTCTGTACCCAATGTTCTGATGCAGAATAAAAATTGTTGCAGTGTGTTCCATTCCTCATATGTAGGCTACATCTGTCGTTCCACTTTCATGATCGTCTTTCATTGTGGAGTCTCATTTCATGGTGCAGTTGGCCAGATTGGCATGACCCTGTGAGCGAGCTCGATCATTTGGTTATTTTCAACTATCCAGTTCGTGTTGTAAATATAGAAAATGGTTTAACCCAAAAAGCATTGTGTTTTCACTGTTGGTTTATGATCTCTTTAGAATTGTCTTCCTGTTCATCGGCACAGAATTTTTTCGAGATTTCTGCTGCACCTGTGCCCCCTAGCCAACTCAGCTATAATGAGTACACTGACTGTACACTGTCGGTGGGAAGATGAGATGATGAGGGAGAGGACTGGTCACCTGCCCTCATGTTCCGAGGCGAAGAAAGTGAAGTCGATGCCACTTCATACCCATGGCTGACTCTGAAGGCTAGCTCAATGGACTGCCCTTGGTCTTCTAATCTGCACAGTTGCTATCCTCACCTTGTCCTGTAAATTAAAGATTTCTCTGTTGATGGTTGATTGATGGGTGATCAATGGTTGATTGATGGTTGATTGATGGGTGATTGATGATTGATTGATGGTTGACTAGTGTGCTGTTGTTGTCATGTGACGTATGCAGACCATGTTTCGAAGTGGATGGCGGAATTCCCTCCACCTTTCCAGTCCGAACTCTTCCTGTCCGAATTTCGCTCGTGATGACTCATCATCATCCTTAGCCCCAGCTGTTGGTGACGGTTTCTCATGCATTTGTCCTCCCACAAGTTTTTCGCTTCCTTTATGAAGCTGTTTGTTGCATTTTGTGATTCTTCCTCTTTGTGAATTAAGAATCTTTGTGCGACTGATTTCTAGCATCAGACTGTTCACTGATGGAATGTTTAAAAATTCTCTGAATAATTGTTGTGATCACCTTTCTTAATTAAATTTGGACTAACCTAACCTCTGGCCTCCTGCCAGTCTGCTTGAAGTTCTGATGATGATCTGTGGTGTTGATTTGTGACTCACAATAATGTTTTTCTTGAAAGAAATGCTGAAGGTTCCACTTCTGTTGGCTGATTGAGCATGGGTGATTCAAAACCGAAAGAACTGGACTTTTATCATTTGAATTTGTTCTAATTAAAATAGAACGTTTTGTATAAGGTCTTTAGTGCTTACATTCATGCGTAAGTACCGTATATGACTGAGCATATCTGCCAGTGAGCATTTTTGCCAGTGAGCATTTCTGCAAGTGAGCATATCTGCAGTGAGCATTTCTGCAAGTGAGCATTTCTGCAAGTGAGCTTTTCTGCAAGTGAGCATATGTATGAATTTGTACCTGGTCACTTTTCTGCATCTTATTGTACCTATGAACTCACCAAAACCTTACCTTTTGCGATCTCTACACAGGTCTTTCACTCAACACTGAAAACACTTCTTTTCCACAAACCTTACCCTGACTCCACCTCATCTCCTTACCTCTCTTGTCGCTTCAATTCGGACCTCTAGGTAGCCATCAGAATTATCTGATTTTCACCTAACACCATAATCACAGAGCTCTGTGTAACAGTCTGCCTGCCTGACCCTTTGGATCTTGACCCTCTGCCTATTAATTCTGTTTTGACTGAGCACCTGTGAATAAGCTGGTTCCTTTGTTGGGCACGGAAGCAATGTCGAGATTAATACTATTCAGAGATGTCTCTTGCCAAAATGTTCTTGTTTGGCGCATGATGGACATTAACATGATTCTTTACCCATGTTGCGAACAAGTAGAAACTCATTGATTCTGTAGCAATGTGTGCATATGAATTTCGTAATGTATCATGTGATTGCAATGTTAACATAATTCTGTTGTGTTGGTTATTTCAAATGAAACCTGTTTCTGATTGTGTCCAGTCTAATCCGAGTTGTTTATTGAGATTAGTTGCATACATTGTTTTCGAATGATATGCAGACTCCATTGTGATGCATTAGTTTCAGATTAACTCAGTAGTTCTATGGCAGTTGAGGTCAAGTTCCTAAAAGCTTTGATAAAAGTATCACATTTTATCACAGACAGATTTCGACGGTCCAGTTTTCATTGCAAAATTGACAAGATTCTTGTTTCTGCCAATGATTAATATTTGGCAGATGCTTATTTTGCATTATTATACTATATCGAATTTTTCTGAATTTTGAAAAACAAATAAACGGTAAAACCAGTAGCGTAGCCAGGGAACAATTTCGGGAGGGTTTCCGTTGGACATGGTTGCAGAGTACGGGGTCAGTTTTGAAAAGTTAAATTTGTTTGGCAATTATTTATTTTGGGGGTTTGAACCCGTAAACCCCCTTTAATATGCCCATGGGTGAAACGTATTGGTAAATATCTAATTGCACGAAATGCCTTCTGCTAAAAACAAGAAAATCATGAGAAGCTTATGGAGGATCTCTGCCTAATTCAACAAATACTTGGTGCTGTATGTTGCTAACATGAAATGCATGTGGTTGTGCTAAATGATATTTAAAATCGTGACTTCCGGTCCAAGTTTGTGTTTCTCAGTTTGTTGACTTATTCCAAGATAAAACTTTAGATTGTCTGCTGCGGTACTGCATGGTAGTGATGTAGCTTTTCCGGAAAAGTATTTTTCGGAAAATTTTCCGGAAATTTTCCAGAAATTTTCCGGAAATTTTCCGCAGAACCGGAAAAATACATTTAACTCAGATTTTCAGTATGAGACGACACTAGAAAATTTATGTTTTTTAAGTTCCTTTTATTTACAGTATTTTTGTCAATGTGGGCAACATTCACCTTTAAAAGAATTAAAATAAACATTAAAGATTGTTCATTAACGGTTCAGGTTAGAATAGCCAAGTTTGATAAGTTGTTGGTGTTATAAACTATCAGTATATACTGTCTGGCAATTTGACATTTTGTCAGATGCTCAGCTATTAGTCGGCTTTGTCTTAGTTCATACACCACTCACAGAAGGCAACAGCTCATAGACAAACAACTAAACTAAAAAACACCTTCTTTTGCCACTTACCAAGAAAGCAGATTTGAAAATAGATTAAGCGGTCTGTCGATTAGTGTCAGACCGCAATGGCAATAACATTATATTTTCAGACATAAAATAATAGTATTATAGGCCGGCCTCATAGGAATTAATCATAAGAATTAATCTGTTGCAGTATTAAAATGGTGTCTGTAATACTACTGAATCAATTGCTGTTTTTGTCTCATATTTTCATAACTAAAATAGACTAAATCGTAAGAAATATTTTTTCTAAATTAACAGTGAAGTTTAATTCCAATTAATTTCTAAATGTATTGTCGTTGTTGAGCCTTGTGAACACACTGAACAGTAAGCTCTAACAGTGCCATATATTGAATAAACATATCAGTTATAACTACATAAGACAGTTTAGAGCAGTGCTGTCCAACCTTTTTGAACCCGCGGGCCACCGACGAAGTTATTCTTGAAGCCGAGGGCCGCACCAGAAAACTCAAAGGCAACGACTACAATTTAGTGAAAATTATTAACTGTATTAAATTTAATTATGGAGTTATCATAATGAATGCGTCGTGGGAACTGGATTTTGTGTTCACATTTTCAAATGATAAGCCAAATTACGAACGAATAGCCATGCAACTAGTCCGCTGACATTGTCTTTTACTTAATTTTTACAGAAATTGCAAATATTTAGCGAGCTCTGGCGGACCACTTAGAATCAGCCCACGGCCGCATCAGCCCGCGGGCCGCCAGTTGGACAGCACTGGTTTAGAGTGAGTGATGTTTAAACATTATTATGCATTTAAAATTTAAATTGTTATTTAGTAATATTATATTGATGGAAAAATATTGGGAAATTTTCCGGAAAAAAACACTGGAAATTTTCCGAAATTTTCCGGAAAAATATGAAATTTTCCGGAAAAATATGAAATTTTCCGGACAATTTTTCCGCCTCACATCACTACTGCCTGTGGCAGTGAGTTGTTCACTAGAGGGAAGTACCTGTACTTTGTACTTAGTCTTTCCCATAATGCATCTTATCCATTCCTCTCTTTCCATCTCCACAGTCTTCTGGCATCGTCCCACGACTTTTCCAAGCACCTCAAGTCGTCTATGATGGTCTCCGCCCATTTCTTCTGTGGTCTTCCCCTCCTCATTTATCCTGCTGGGATCTAGATCACTAGAGGGAAGACTATATTTAATGCAACCTTTTATGGTTACTGATAAGAATCATGATATAGCTTAAGCATGTAGTTGATAATGGAATTCAGCAAGATGGTTTTTGCCTTTTCTTCAGTAGTCGGCTTTGTTTTGAATTGTTTTTCTTTCCCATCTTGACCTGACCTAATGGTTTGGGAAGGCATTGAATTAGAGCGTATTAACACTGATGATGAAGTCCTATAATGATTTATAGGAATTCTGTCTTGCTGGATTGTTGGTGTATGATTAACAATTTTAAATGTGTGAAATAGTTGGACATTGAATTGCATGTGCTACATTAGATTCAGATAAAGGCTACTTTACTTACTTACTTACTTACTTATCATCCTTATTATTCAACTGCAGTATATATTCATGGCATTGTGACAGACTGATAAAGCACTGGGCTTTTATTCAGTTGTGTGGGGTTTCGATTTCTCGTATTTTATTTGAAGTGAATTGGTGAACTTTAATAAAGCCTCCTGTAAGGAAATGTTGATCAGTTCTTGGATTGTTGTTGCTGATAGATCCTGTACCACTGGCAAATGAGCACATACTTAAGTTGTGTTACCAAGTCCAATTCAATATGGTAATATTTTTCCAGCCCATCTTAAGTTGCATCTGTTTGAGTCAGAAAGATAGCTGTGTACTCAATGCCTCGGAGAGGTCGTAAATATGTGCTCTGTGCACACCATAAGAACTGGCATTGCAGAAGTTGTTAGACCAGGTTTAGCAATACACGTCTAAAATGTGGAATTGAAAGGACAATTTGTTATGTCTGTTTGCCATTCATTATGTTTAAAGATGGAACACAGATATTAGGCGCTCGTCTTGTATGGGTTCGATCCTTCTGATACTGTTACTATGTAGGGATCTTGAGCAAGTCCTTAACTCGGCGTTAGCGATTGATGCTTTGGTCAGTAGACTTAATGAATGCATAATAAATAAGTATTAAATCTTCTGAAAAGGTAGTAAAATAACAGAAGTCCTATTTAAAATATGTATGATAAAAAATGCCATTTAGATTAAAATGTTATTACAGTCAAATGATGATAAAACGAGCAAGATTAAAAAAATCGTCCAGTTATTGATAATTAATCAGGACTCCATAATGTAAACAAAACTGTTGTTATGCTTGAGTGTGTGATGTGTCAGACAAACTTTGCTGAATTTTTCAGGTGTTTGATAGTCTTAAACTGACAGCCTACGATCTCAGCGTCGATATGTTGGATGTGCACGCTGTGAGTCTTTTAATGTTTTCTTTTCACATCCTTAGTCATACAATGAAACAGAATCATTTGCAGCCTATTGTGAGCAGTGCACAGTGCACCTTTTTAGATATATCAAGTATTCATGTTTCCATATCTTGGCTGAGGAAATAAATTTTATTGAACTCATTGGAGTTAATTGCTTATTTGACACAATGAGGCAGTTTTTAAAATAAATGCTGCATTCATTCAATCATTCATTCATACAGAGGACTTATATAGTCATCTCATTAAGCTACTCAGAAGCGCTCCCAGCCCAACTCCAATACAAAGAACAGTTTTCAGATTTTTTAAAAGGTATGCAGAGTCTCTAGCTCTGCAAATGCAGTTCTGCTCGTGATTTTAATTAATTTCTCTGTAGGATCGCAACACTTTCCACAGATTTGACAAGTTCAATGCTTTGGGGAAAGTCGATTGCGAGAAATCTTCATTGAGACAGTTTTGGCAGCAAATACTTTGCAGATATGTAAAAGGTAGTATGCAGAGTCTCCAGCTCTGCATATGCAGTTCTGCTTGTGATTTTAATTGACTTCTTTGCTTTGCTGTCTAGGATCGCAACACTTTCCACAGATTTGACAAGTTCAATGCGAAGTACAATCCAGTTGGGGAAAGTCGATTGCGAGAAATCTTCATTGAGACCGATAACGTTGTTGGCGGCAAATACTTTGCAGATATCATAAAAGTTAGTTTGCTCATAGTTTCGACTTCATGCAAATTTCTTGTTTCTGTGTGCCAAGTGTTGAGGAACCTTGGGCTTTACTCCATGTTTTCATTCATTAAAATTTAAATCAGTAAATAGCATTTTGTTGTTCTTTTTGTAGGAAGGAATGGTTTCTCAGGAATTTAAATAATGCTTTTTTCTAGGAAGTAATGTTCTTTTTCTAGGAAGTAATGTTCTTTTTCTAGGAAGTAATGGCCGATCTGGAGGAGAACAAGCATCAGAATGCCGAGTATCGTCTGTCGATCTACGGCCGATCGCCCGATGAGTGGGACAAGCTGGCTCACTGGGCAGTCGAGAACCGTGTCTACTCGGACAACGTACGCTGGCTCATTCAGATCCCACGACTCTAGTGAGTTGCGCTCTTCACAGCTCTTAAATGATGTTTTATTACGTTAACAGACCCATGGAGTAAGCAGACGGATTATGAGGAGCATGTGTTGGCTGGATGGTTTAGGTCGGCCTTATACACTTGAACAAAGAGGGTGGCCAATAGGTGGTAGGTACTTGTAGCTGTTCAGGGAACAGATGGAAATGTGTGTGTGTGTGTGTGTGTGTGTGTGTGTGTGTGTGTGTGTGTGTGTGTGTGTGTGTGTGTGTGTGTGTATGCTTGAATGTATGTGTATATGTCTGTGTCTCTGCCTGTATATATGTAGCTGTCCAGGAGAAAGAATGAGGTATGAATGGGTGTTTGTATACATGGCTGTGTTTATGTATGCATATTACTTATAGCTACCGGTATTTATGTATGTATGTAATTGTGTGTATATATATGCATTTATGTGGCTATTTATATAGCTGCTTTAAGAATGTCACTAAAGGTGACAAACTAGTTGATCAACTCTATAGAATCTCTTTAGAAGAGTGGTCCTAAGTTTGAAGGATTTCAAGGGTATAATCTGGGGCACTTCAGGTCACCTACTCAATTTCTCTGCTTAAATGGTGAGGCACCCATTCAAGCGGCAGCGGTGGTGAAGGATTTTACCCAATCAATTCATTGAAAATGAGCATATTCGAGGCCGTTTGGTCACTATATAAAACGTGTATATTTTTAAAGTTTACATTTCCACTAAATGTTTGTTACTTTAAAATGAAGTGTAGGAGACTATTTGTCTCTACCTTAATGAATCTTCTTTCCTGTTGTCCAGTGATGTCTACAAACTGAACAGTATTGTCAACAACTTTGAACAACTGCTGGACAACCTCTTTCGTCCGTTGTTTGAGGTGACCTGTGACCCCAGTTCTCATCCAGAACTGCACATGTTTCTCCAATACGTAAGTAGATCTTGTCTTTCATATCCCTACAGTCATGATCACTTTGTTCTGTACAGGGTAAGTAAGTAAGCCATTTATTGACAGAGCATCAAATACCATAAGATCACAGTAATCAGTACAAATTCAAGAAAACAATTCCAGTAGATGAATGCACATATCAAAAGGTCAATCCAAAAGGGTATATGGACACGCTGCGGCTGGATCGACCTTTTTCTGGATAATATTTGGCAGTAGTAACAGTGCAAAAACAAAATGCATTGTGTGAGAGTATGATACACAAATCACAAATCAACGAACCAAACATAACTGAAAGGGTAGTAAACCATTATCATCCAAGTTATACAGTACATTGCAATACGACTCTATTTTGATATTGCCCTTCTTCCAACGTTCAGAAATGCACACGACCATATGACAGAACGATGCACTGAGCAATTGTGAGCGAAGGACTTGCTCAAGGTCCCCACACAGTAGTTAACCGCCTGAATGGAGGCTCGAACACATACTCTCCGTGTTACAGGCCGAGCACTGTAACCAATCAGTCATCATGCCCCCATGGATAAAGTATATAGGCCCTGTGTTCAATAGTGAGGCCAATGGGAGGTGCTCATTTCCTTTTTGTAGGACCTTGAGCTGGTCAGTGACGAATCCGAATGTCCTGTACTCATCGTCATCATCATATAAAAGCTTCGCTGGTGTTGAAAAGCACCGGATTGCAGTACTGCTTGTGTAACAATTACCCACCCACAACATAGGAAAGGTTGAGTTGCACTGGCCTAAGGGGCAGAGTTGAGCAGCCCAGTTCTGTTACTGTGTCATCAACTGTGAGTTTATCCTTTGAGTTTTTGTTCAAAAGGTGACCGGTTTTGACTCTGTTGACGACGAATCAAAACCAGAGCACATCATGTTCGATAAATATGCTCCTCTGCCCAACAAATGGTCCAGTGAGGAAAATCCACCGTATGCTTACTACCTGTTCTACATGTATTCCAACATGGTCGTACTCAATCGATTCAGACGGTGAGAGGCGGTCATTCATTGTTATTTTTATGATTTGTCAATTATGCGCCAACTAGTGTCCGATAATGGCAGATACTAGAACAGATGGAATGTTAATGAACTTGTACTTTCTGGTGTCAAAGCTTGTTCTAGACTGCCTTCAGCCAAAAGTTTTTGTCTGATTACTGAAAATTGGTTATAGCATACGTCTAGACATGTGAGAGGATGCAGGTACAAGTACTAATAGATGCATGTTTAACCCTTTAACGATGAGCGTGACTAAAATGTATGGGAAACCATAGGAAGCTCGTCGTTAAAGGGTTAATAGATTTAAATCTTGTGTTAGCACAGTCCATACACAGGGACCTTAAAAGGTGTGGCATTCATTCACACTGGCAGCAGTGGTGAAGGATATCACCCAATCAATTCATTGAAAAATGAATGGGGGTTGAGAAAAACGTGTAAATTTTCATTTAGTTTACTGTTGGGAGCCACAATAACTGTATTTTATTTGTTGTGTCAAATTATACATTTTGGTTTATTTAGTTTTGTTAAGTTTGTGTTTGTTTATTTAGAGATAAATATTTGGGGTCTTCTGTGATTGTGTTATATGGCATTTTGTGAAGTAGTGATTGTTGAGTGGTTTGTTTCCTGTGACTAGTGAGCGTGGCTTCAGTACATTTGTGCTTCGGCCTCACAGTGGAGAGGCCGGTCCTGCGCATCATCTGGTGTCTGGTTTCATGATGGCTGAAAACATCTCACATGGACTTCTGCTTCGAAAGGTAATTGTGCATTTCAAAGGGTCAAACGGGGTCAGATTGTTATGAGCATTTGCCTTTCATTCCTGCATGTAGAATTCAAATCTCAGTATAGGCTGAAATTATTGATTCTCGTTCAAGGGATGTTACTTGTGTGTTTTGGATTGCAGCTTTTGTCCTTGTGCTTTTGCTAAAACATTCTTCGACTACATGAGCATATCAGAGAACACATAATCTGTGTTAAAAACACTTCAGGCTAATAGAGGATACTTAATAGCCTATCCTTCATAACTTATTTGGAAGAGCTGTGATAGTGTACACTGAGACGGTGTTTTCATCCAAACCATTCCATATGGCTGCACCTCTTGCACTCAAACACCTCTGACGTAATCCTTTCAGATTCTTGTATAATTTATATCTCTGTCCTTGAGTCACCTCAAGTGTTGATGCTAATGCAAATACCTCTTCTGCTGTCTGTCTTCCTTTGCTATGATTATCTTATAAGCTTCAATTAATAATTAACATTAGTAATTAATTCGATACATTCTGAAATGTCTGTTTTCACTAGCAGAATGACTGTAACTATGCACTGTAAAAACAAAGGGAGAGGAGTTAGGGAATGCTTTGGTCAGCCACAAGGCAAGTGCCTTGGCTGAGAAAATGCCAGTGATAAAACTTCATACCCTTAGCCTGTTGACTTTAGCATCCTTATCTTAAGTGGTATTTAATCACCCACACTCAGACCTACATCCATCCATCATCTTTAAACAAGTGCCAACACTTGAAGCTCACTGGCACCATGTTTCTAGGGAGTTTCCATGGAGACATTTTAAGAAGGTATCTAAGCTTTACCTTGTACCTTTTGTCCAATCCTCTGAATTCTCTGCCAAGTGTCCAATTTTTAAATTGCTCATCCAGAGGTGATGAATCTCCACAATTTTTTCATTTTTTCAAATCTATAACTGGGGATGAATCTCGTCTTTTAGGTGGCAGATCTCATAGTTCAGGTGTTGGGTTTCCAATAGTAGATCCAGTGAAATCCAGCTGAATTTAGCCGCCACTCCCAAGTATCACATTTGTCTCATTTTCCATTTACGTATGTTGTTTTGTTTTTGGATAGGTTCCTGTCTTGCAGTACCTTTACTACTTGGCACAGATTGGAATAGCGATGTCGCCACTGAGCAACAACTCGCTTTTCCTCAACTACCATCGCAACCCTCTTGCCGAGTATCTCGCTCGAGGTCTTCTCATCTCCCTCTCGACTGATGATCCACTCCAGTTTCACTTCACCAAGGTTTCTTCAACCTACTGAACCTATTCTTTTCTTACTTACTTTAATTGATTTAATCTAATCTACATGTATTCTGTTGTAATCGAATTTAATCGAATGAGTTATTTCTTATTCAATCTTCAGGTGAATGCTGCTCTGTGTCTCTTTCTTTATCTAGCAAGTTCATCTTTGTTTCTAAGATTTCATTAATACGTCTGAAATTAATTACCTGTTACCTGTATTATTGGTTAAATGACCTCATCAACAGTTATTTTCAATTTCATTTTCATTTCCCAGATGTATTGGACTAAGTTGTTCTGTTTTATTCATATTTCCTTAGGTGCATCTCTGATTTCCTATTCAGTGAGCTAAAGCTGTTTAATAATTATTACTATTAATAATAATTATTTCTTTAAATTTATCCAATTGACTGGATCTGCTCTTAGGAGTTTCATTTCCTTATTTCAAACATTGCAAGCTGATTGTCTTCAATGCTATCTATTGAAATTTGTGTATTGAAAGTTCTAGTCTAGTAAATATAAGAGACTGCAATGTGTTGTGCCGTGTGTTTGTAGGAGCCGTTGATGGAGGAGTATAGCATCGCTGCCCAGGTTTGGAAGCTGAGCAGCGTCGATATGTGTGAGCTAGCCAGAAACAGCGTCTTCATGAGCGGATTCTCACACGAGGTTAATGATCCAATATTATATGAAGTCTTACTGTACCTTTACTTACCTTAAATTTTGTACCTTATCTTACCTTACTTGCCTTTTTATCTGGTGAGGCACGATAGCCAAATGGACTGAACGTTCAGCCTGTAATGCAGAGAGTACGGATTCGAGGACCCCACTCAGGCGGTCACTGTGTAAAGACTTTGAGCAAGTCCTTCATGCACAATTGCTCAGCATCTTCGATGTTCTGTCGTGTGATCGTGTGTGCACTTCTGAACTTTGGAAGGAGGGCAATATCATATACAGACCTTGTATTGTATGGTGTTGTATTGTATATGGTATTGTATGGTATTTCCTTACCTTACGTCATATATATGTCTAGATATGAGTTTGCCGGTTCACATACAGGTCATGGTTTATATCGGAGGTTTGATCTCGGGTTAGTACGGTCTGTAAATGGACCTTAAGTGGTTTGGCAACCATTCACATGGGCAGAGGTGGTGAAGGATGTCTTCCGATCAATTAAATTGAAAAATGAGCAGGGTCGAGGCCATACAGTGGTCGTAGAATAGCGTTCAGATGTACATGTTATAAGTCGGTTCTTGACATGGCTAACAAAGACTGTGTTGTAAATCAGTTTCGGGTGTACTACGTAACTTCCCACTGGTTACAATTGTTATTTGTTTTTATTGTGATAGACAAAGCAGAGGTGGATTGGAAACAACTATCTGAGGGCAGGAATTGCTGGCAACGACATCAACCGCACCAACCTACCAGACATACGCATGAGTTTCCGCTACGAAACCTTCCTGGAGGAGCTGTCAACTATCTTTCATGCCGTGAAGGGCTACAGAGACTGAGCAAGGAGTGGCACAACAGCTCGTTCTTACTTGCTTTCAGATTTAAATCTACCATCACTGGCCAGATGGCGTCTTGCTTCGGTGTCCCGTAATCGGAGAGGTTGTCAACGAATAACATTTATTAGTTTGAACGCGATCGGTTTTGCGGGTAGCTGTGATTTGAAGAACTGGTTCAGACTGGATCTCCAGAATTGTTGCATTGACACCGTCGCGTCCGATTGCGGTCAGATTTCCCGCTGAGTCAGGCCATGACTTGCGGTTGCTCCAGGTCCAGTATGTTGTTATCAGTGATATGATAATTGTTATCAATTATGTTTTGAGTTTTGAGTCTTCTTATTTGGTCAAATCATGTTCTGACTTAGGCAAGAAAAACTATTTCTTTGCTGATCATTTCGATATTCTATCCAGAAGTCCAGATTATGCGAGTATTGAGCTGTTCTTGAATCCGGTTGTAGCAGTAGTGATATCAGTAACGGCGGAATCATTAACGATAGTAAATAACATCGTGACTTTGGTAGTGCACATTTTGTGTATCTATCTGACTATTAGTCTTAGTTGACTTCATGTACTTAGTCTTGCTTGAATATTGCTTAGTGGTGATAAGTTTGGATATCTTTCTTGCTCCTAGTGATAGCTTTTAGTATCTTGTCAGCTGTCAGTAATAACCAAATGCATGAGGTAGTATTTCTAGCTGCTTGTGAAAAGTAATGGTATCACTTTAGCGGTTGTCACAACCGTGTATCTACGTAGCTGTTCATGATTAGCAAGGGTTTTCCAGTGAAGGTGATAATGACAGATATCTCTCTGACCAGTAGTGATAATAATCATTAGTGTCTCTGTTTCTCTCTAGTTGTTTGTGATAACTGAAGTATCTTCTTGACTATTGCTATCAGCTGAGTATAAGTCATTTGCTATCAGTGATAATCGAACAGAACGCTTGTTCATAAGTTTAATGCATATTATCGTGTCTGCCATTATAAAGGTGAATCGTATTAACTCGTCGCATAATCAAGTAAATGGTGTCTTTTGTGTATCGTATCTATTCCAGTCAGCTGTTGAGTGCCAAATTAATCGTTTGCAAGACTTGAATGGTAAAAACTAATCAAAAGTACACTGGCATCAGTATGTTGCCCAACGCGGACCTTTAGCCTATTACCTTTGACCTGACTGAGAGAACTTGAGGTTGCTCATTCTTCAGACTCTAATCACAACAGCTGTGTATTAATCTGCTAACTGTTAATGTTACTCTTTAAATGTTAATTTAATGTTATTTCTAATTTTCTACCATTTCCTTTTGAAGCCGTCGTCACTAGTTGTGGTATATCTTCTGTTGTTGATCCTTTTCCTTCTTGTTCTCAATGAAGCACATTTCGAATGCGTGTTTTTTTTCAAAGTTGGATGTTCTTCTTTTGCAGTTGTTGTTTCAACAATGCCACACCTGTTCTTGTTCTAATTGCACTTTTTTTACTTGTTTTCGTTTTCAGTTTTGTTCTTGTTCGCTTTCTGGCTTTTCTGTTTTTGTATATTGATGTTTATTGGTGCCGTTTATGTTTTCATTACTTTACTTAGCGTGGTAACCTGTAGGCATGTCTAAATGATGAATTTTTCACTGAGAATTATTTTTCTCGATGTGTTAGGCTCGGATTTTTTTAGCAGGCTTTTCACCCTGTTCTCTAGTCATGTTCTACAGCTTTTACAGAATCACTTACGAAATGGCAACCGTAACGTAATGTAACAAGGGTTTAAATTGGTTCAGAAGACGTGTAGTCTGTTAGAATCATTACAAATTAACATGTAATGCTTAACCCTTTAACAGCCTGTACTAAAATGTATGGGAAACCATAAGCGGCTCGTCGTTAAAGGGTTAATAGCCTATCTCTCCTTGGTTCCTCTTAAAAGCTGTGATTGTGTCAACTGAGACTTGAACTACCATCGAGATCATTCCATAAAGTCCACAACTCTTGCACTGAAGAATTTCTGTCCTAATGTTCCTTTCGGTTTCTTAAATAATTTATAGCTATGTCCTCGAGTTGCCTTGTTTGGTGCTGATTCGAAAAACTTCTCCCTCTGCACTGCATCCTTTCCACTCTTGTGCATAATCACTCCCAAGTCCCTTTCTTCCTCACTCACATTCAATATCAAATTTGATTTGAAAACTCTGCTTTTACAGCATTCAATTTCACTTTTGCTCACTGTAACAAGCAAGCATTGTTCATACAAAAACCAGGGTTTCTGTGACACAGTTTTCAAGTTCATTTTCTGATGCATAATTTGCTTTATAGAGATAGATATAGAGATAGAATGTTCTTTATTGGAGTGCCAATTGTGAACCGCATTTTAGCGTGCAGTATCGATAAATTCAACTTCTAGTTCAAGGAGCTTATAAAGATTGTTTTCACGTCCCCCCAAATGTACTTGTATTAGTGTTTTCTTTGTCTGGTTAGTTATAACATATAAACTTACTTAAATTTTGTAGCAACATTGGGTTGATGTTACCTCAAGAAAGTAAATATAAACCATTCACTGTAACTGCAAAGTCAATATATCATATGTAACCATGTTATTAGGATAGCTTGATATTTTTTGATGATATTTAGCTAGATATATATACTCTTGTGTATATTTATATACACACATGTATATATACATATTATATATATATACACAATATATATATAATATATGTACCTATATCAATATGCACACAAAGATATATCTTAGCTGTTTGATATTTATATTTAAACATGTACATACTAATATTTACTCATTATATATTCATGTATAGGCCTGTCATGTTTATATACATATGCACACAAAAACACACAGACATGCATATAAACAAAGTACTTGTAGGCTAATTGTGTTCCAGACATTTTGGCCAAGTTGTTAATGCTAGTGTGTATTTGCCTGTTCTGCTTTGTATATGATTTAGTAAACAAATTATTTCTATTTCAGAAGCTTTAGTATGTTTAAAACTTTCTGGTTTTTGTTTTTGATTTTTTTGTGTTCCATTTTTTAAACGTCTGTTTTGTGTCGAGCTGTGCGATTCACTGTAATTATGTGATCGACTTGCTTGAAGAATGAATTTATTTGTTCCAGAACTTTTTAGTTTTGTCTGTTTGATCGACGCAATCACATTTCAAGGCCAAGAAATGGATGGCGTCCGATTATAAATGGCGCTATATAAATTGTGATCTTTAGCTTCTAGTTTCTTTGGCTGTGCGCTTAGTTGACCAGAGAAATCTGCTTCATTGCACCAATATAAATACTGCATTGATGTAACAAAGTGGCGTAGAAGCCTGTGTAAATACTAAATGTTGGACTTGGTAATTTGTTACCTTTATACTGCGTGTATCTTTACTGACCATTTTCTTAACTCAGATTGACCTTTCCCTACTTTGCCTTACCTGATTTGTGATTTGTCACTGGAGCGTTTAACCGTGAGGCATGGTTTCGTTGGACAACAGAGCCTGGAGATGTTATCCTTAGCAATATTAGCTATTCACAAATGATATCATTCTGCTTATGCTATATTATATAATATTATACTCTAATGTTTTTCAGCATTAATAGCAGATTTCAATACATGTAGAATACTTTAGACTACTGTTCGACTAGGTAATAGCTTTTCCATTTGGTCTTGGACCCATTTTGTCAGCTTAAGTATTTGCTTTTTTCTGCCTAGAGCCCTAGAACTTCTCATCTTTCAGGTCAGAATTTGTTCATTGGCTTTTTACATTGCAGTGTTGTAAACATTTTAATTAATTAAGGTTGTGCTTATTGCATTAGTTCGCAGCTAATACTGTATGCTTTGATGTTCTTATCACTTTCGCTTCGGTGCTGTTTTCTTCTCTTGGTTCTAATGGTTGTCGTAGAAAATGCTCGTCTTGAGGAAGAAACTGTAATGGAATTTCTCCGCTCATGATTAAGTACACAGTGAATCAAAACACAAAGTTTCTTAACGTGAAATGATTCTGTAAGGTTTGTCTGGAAGTATGCTTGCTTCAGGTGTGTCGAGTATTTGGTGCTTTCGGACAGTTGTGATTGAAATGAAACTCAAAGTGGCCAGTGTTCCTGCTGATTTATCGTTTGATAGCTCTCAGTTTCCCAGCTGGATCTGGGCTGAACTGTGGCTGATAAATTAGTGCATTTGGAGCATATCAAATTTACTTCTAGATTTAAGACTTAATTCTCGTGAATTGTTTGTAAGTTAGGAAGAATCAGGAACGTATTTTCTATGTTAAATTATTGATATAAGGGAAGTGTCCCGATATTCTTTCTGTTGCTCTGTTGTTTTCTGTATTATTACTAGTTGAAGTAAAACGGAAATGCAAGCATAATAATCAATGTGAAACAAAAGTATAAAAGAGATGTTGCAGGATATTAAGAGGAATGTTTTTTAATTCACTGGGTCCTGATTTTTTTGTTCTGATTCTTAGCTTTGAGAAATTGTATCACTCTCTGCTACATATTTACATTGTCACTTTCAATAATTTTACCCAGAGGCTTTCCAAAATTGGGACATGGTAACCGATTATTTAGAGTGCTCATCTTGTAATGCGGAAAGTACAGGTGCCAACCTCACATGGGATGGTTACTGTGTAGGGACCTTGAGCAAGCATTTAATTCACTATTGCTCAACTCCATTGATTAATGATTGGCCACTAAATATTGGCACTTTGTAAATGCATAATAACAATAATAAGAATAGTAATTATAATAATTAGTCATTTCTCATATTCTCCATACAATTGCATTGCTTTATCTGCAATTTTTCTGTTCTGTGGAATTTTATGCCTCTGAAGATATATTGTTTGCACTTTTTGGTATGAACAAATGCCAACAAATGTTTATTTTAAGCCTGCCTCAGTTTTCGGAGTGTTACTTTGCAGGATGTTTTCTATCGTTAAAATATAGCCACCTGTTGTTTGATGAAGAAATTGCTTTCTGCTGCACATTGAAGTTGTTCCGAGTCGGTTCTTAGCAGTGGAAGGAGTGGGCAGATATCCAGAGTAATCTAGTTTGTTGCATTTTGTTTTTGAACACTGGAGGGCTAAGTATCATAGGCAGAGGGTTTTCCTGCATGGGAGGGTTCAGAATGATGGGGTTAAGTATCTTAGACATAGGATTTTGTTGCATGGAAGGGTTCAAAATAAATGGGCTAAGTCTCTTAGACATAGGATTTTGTTGCATGGAAGGGTTCAAAATAAATAGGCTAAGTCTCTTAGACATAGGATTTTGTTGCATGGAAGGGTTCAAAATAAATAGGCTAAGTCTCTTAGACATAGGATTTTGTTGCATGGAAGGGTTCAAAATAAATGGGCTAAGTCTCTTAGACATAGGATTTTGTTGCATGGAAGGGTTCAAACTAAATGGGCCAAGTATCTTAGGAGGGGGTTTTGTTGCTTGGAAAGGTTGATTCAGAGTGATAGGGCTTCGTTCAGTGTTCAGCATTGTTTAGTTTTTCAGGGTAGTTTTGACTAGTTTGTATGTTAATCATTGTGAGAGTTATACAACTGCTTTTGGGAAAAATACTTGACTTAATGACTTCAGATGTAATTATATGTTTTGTCAAGCTGATTTTTGTTTGTGCTGTTGCCTTCGTACTGGTGCCGAAGTCCCTCTCTTCAATCCAGTTCACCACATCTGTTTCTTTTCTGCTGTGCTGTTTATGGCTTTGGGGCCGTCCATAAATGACGTCATGCAATTTTGGCCGATTTTTAACCCCTCCCCTCCCCCCTCGTCACACTTCGTCACAAAAGGTAACACCCCCACTGAAAAATTACGTCACAAAGCTCTGACTGACCCCTAAAATCAAATTTCCATGGCAAAGCAAAATGCTCCTTCATGGAACAACTAGGGAGAGCATGAATATTTTAAAATCTAACGGTGACCAAATATTTTAATAATTGGAATATTATTAATAATGGTGCCCGCATACATTAAATTAATCAAAAATAATGAAAATTTAATACTCAAAATTAGTGCTGTTATTATTAAAATTAAATTGTTGTTATTTGTTAAATTTAATCACACAGACCTGATGTGACGTCACATTTCTCAAACCCCACCCCATGTCACACATCGTAACAAATTTCCGACCCCCCCCTACACCCTAGGTGCGTGACGTCATTTATGGACAGCCCCTTTCAAACAGGTAGTTTGATAGATAGATACTTTCATGTTTATAATGTTTAGGAGATCAGTACAGCCATTGCATCGCCAAATGCCAGATATCTTGGAGACTCCGTACAAATGAAAACGGTTTAGTAGCTGCTGTGATGAATGATTCAATTCCATCTCTGAACCCTGTAGGAGATGTGTAAGCAGTGCACGCGAAACTTGTTGAGTTTGAGTTTGTTCTCCGTGTCTCTTTGTTCTGACGTCTAATTTGAATTCCCCAAAAACTTGGATCATTTAACTCTTATCAGTTATTTATTTTTTCATGGTTTTGACCAGACATCCCCCGCATCGTGGATGAGCAGGCGTTTTCAAAAACGAAATACTGCTTAATAGAAATGTATAACTCTCGAGATTATGATTACATACATACATACATGATATATCCATACATACATCCATACATACATACATACATACATACGTATACATACACACATCCATACATACCTTAGATACATACATACCATGCATAGCATACATACATACACACATTCATACATACCATACATACATACATACATAGCATACATACATACATACATACCATACATACATACATACATACATACATACCATACATACATACCATACATACATACATACACACTGCAGCTTCCAGCTAGATAGGGCACTGCAGTCTAATTACCCTGTAGCAGTAGATTTGGTTTGACGTGGGTCTCTCTCTGTCGTTGACGGTTTCAAGGCGCATTATTCTGTTGACGTTTCTAATTCTCGATTCTTCGACATGCAGTCGACGTGAGCTGAGTTTTCCTGGGGCAAATATGCCACCGTCCGAAAGAGATGAAGGAAGGAAGGAAGGACTGCATGAAGGGATAGAGCGAAGCCCCTTCGGATTCACCGATCTGTCGCACCCAGATGCCCCACACTGATCCCCCAACCCCCTGGAGTAGAATTTACTCCTGTTTCATCCATAATGGCATTGATCAATATTTGACGCACTCGTCCGCCCTGGCCTAATAGACCAAGTATCTGTGTGGCTGCTTTGGTGTATACGTATTCCTGTGTGTGTGTGTGTGTGTGTGTGTGTGTGTGTGTGTGTGTGTGTGTGTGTGTGTGTGTGTGTGTGTGTGTGTGTGTGTGTGTGTGTGTGTGTGTGTGTGTGTGTGTGTGTGTGTCACAGTAGGTGTGTGTCACAGTAGGTGTGTGTAGGTGTATGTGGTGTACTTATATGTGGTGTACTTGTATGTGGTGTCTGTGTAGGCTATATGGATGTATTTATTTATGTATATATATATATATATATATACGTTTGCATACCCTATGTTACGTAGGTATGAATGAACATGTATAGGCCTATCTATACGCATGGGATGGGATCCTCAGTTTAACGGCAGCTTATGACAACATTGGCCGTTGCCGCCGACAAAGATTAGTTTTTGGCATATTACAGCTCTTAAATATCAATCAATCAATCGTTTATTTGTAGCCAAACAACAATAAACAATAATATTACAAATCAGATTGCACTTTTAAGTATGGATTGTTGAATGCCACAAGGGAAGGCCCTGAAGGGATCCCCACAAGCTAAGTAGGGACACCTCTATACAATTTCAACATAATATGTGGCGACCGAAAGATGCTTTACATAGTATAACAGTTGTTGACTTGATTAACATAAAAATCTTAACTAACCTTAACTAATTTAAACTAAATATCGAAAGTAAAAGGAATGAGTGGGAAGTACAGTTAAACACATGGAAATAAAAGATTAAAACAATGAAACAATAAGGCAATGAATTGATATGTAGGCCTACTGGTTACATGGGGTCCAAAAGGGATCATGGATCCCGCTAAATTACAGCCAGTCGATACTTAGATTGGAATAAACAAACAAAAACATAAGAAGAGACCATTAAACGACATTAACAAAACAATATAGGCTACAATCTTAACTAAAATAGCAGTACAGACAAATACAACTAAGTTAAGTCAATTAATTCATTAACTAGGAGGGAGCGTAGCTTTTTTTTGAATATCAAGAGATTAGGTGAAGAACGAATAGCTAGAGGGATATTATTCCACACCAAGGTACCAGTAAATTTGATAGAGAATAAACGAGTATTAGTGTGAGCATAGTCACGACGATAGGAATTCGAACCTCTCGTGTTGTAAGAATGGATGCTGGAAGTACGACAAAAAAGCCTTTGAATACCAGTGGTAACAAGTCATGATCATAGCGATACATAAATTCCCCGATTTGAGCGATCCTGATCAGTTCGACCCTTAATAATCCAAACTCAGAAAATAGTTGCTTAGTGTGAGAACCATATGGAACACCTGCTAAGAAACGGACAGCACGTTTTTGCAGTATAGTTAAGCTATGGAGCCGAGATTTATAAGTTGAGGCCCATACTATATTGCAGTAAGAAAGGTAGGGGTAAATGAGTGAGTAGTATAGAGTAGTACGAGTGTAAGATGGTAGCAGATAAGAAATACGAGATAAAATTCCAATATTCTTAGCAATTTTTGATGAAATATTTCTTATATGCTCATTCCATGTTAAGTTTTGGTCTACATAAACACCCAAGAATTTAGTTGATTCAACTTGAGTAATAGCAACACCGTCAATGTACAGATTAGGGCAATCAGAGGGATAGCTTTTTCGATGAGATTTGAAGAGAATGTAGTTTGTTTTATCAATATTGAGTGTTAGCTTATTAGCACAAAACCAGTCTGCAACAAGGGTTAACTCAGAATTCACAATTTGAAATAACGTGTCCAAAGAACCATGAGAATAAAAGATATTGGTATCATCAGCAAACAAAATAAAAAACATGATAGATGAAACATTAGGAAGGTCGTTTATGTAAATGAGAAACAACAAGGGACCTAGATTCGAACCCTGTGGAACACCAAAATTAATTGCATGCATAGTAGAAAATACACCATTGCAGCAAACAAGCTGCATGCGATTCTCAAAATAGCTAGCGAACCAGTCAAGTTGAGTACCTCGTATACCATAAACACTTAGTTTCTTTAATAAAATACTATGATCCACAGTATCAAACGCCTTGGCTAGGTCAAGAAAAACTCCCAGAGAGTATTCATTATTCTCAATTGCATTAGAAATCTTATCTTGCATACTCAGTAGGGGCATGAAAGTGGAGTGTCCAGATTGGAAACCATGTTGAGATGGGAATAGGATATTAGCTTTTGTAATAAAATTACTAAGACGTTCATACATTAATTTTTCAAAAAATTTAGAAAATAAGGGGAGAACAGAGATGGGTCTATAATTAGATACTTCGTCTTTCCCTCCTTTCTTAAAGACTGGGACAACTTTTGCAATTTTTAAGGCCTGGGGTACAATGCCTGAAGTAAATGAGCAATTAATTATTTTAGCCAATGGTTTAGCAATACTAGCCAAAGTAGGAATTGCAATATAGGGATCAATATCATCAACTCCTTTACTATGTGACAGATGAATAGAATGGCTCAGATTCAGGATTTCTTCAGGAGATGTTTCGCTAAGTCCAAAGCAATTAGGAAGGGGTGGGTTCATGTATTTTTCAAAGGAGATAGGGGAATCAGAAATTTTTCAGCTAGTGATTGTGCAATACCTGTAAAATAATTGTTAAATTTGTTAGCCATCATTGCAGGGTTTGTTATCATTTCCCCATTAACTAATAGAGAGTCAATATTAGTTTCATGGCCTCCCATACCAGCCAGAGAGCGGATAAGACTCCAGGTTCTTTTAAGGTTATTACTACATTTACAGAATTCAGCTGCATAGTAATTTCTTTCAGCCTTAATCCGAATGGTTTTGAATTTATTTCTATAGGTTATGAATTTACTTCTGTTAGCATCAGTTGGATTTTTAAGTATTTCAGGTACAGTGAGGATTTCTTTTTACTAGACTTTAATAGACCACGAGTCATCCATGGTTGCTTAAGGGTAGGTCTACCTCTGGTGTTTTTAGAGGCAAGAGGGAAGGAGTCATCATACGCTCTCTTATAACGAAACATAAATAAATCGTAAGCCCTATTTGCATCACCACTAGCGCAAGCATCCATAACTGAGGACCAGTCAATGAGATCGAGAGATTCACGAAAGGAGTCAATCCTAGCATCAGTAAAAGACAGTAATAATTCGGTGGTCTCCAAAGGATGTATTCTTAAGCTGCAGAGACTCATAGTCGAAACGGGCCAAAATAGGTAAATGATCAGAAATGTCAGAGGCAATAATTGAGGAGTCGATTAACTTGGGCCAAGCATTAGTGAAAATATTATCAATAAGCGTAGATGAGTGGGAGGTGATTCTAGTAGGCCTTGTTATAACAGGTAGAAAGTGGTGGGCAGTCATGCAGTTATAGAAGTTAGTAGTGGCCTTATGGTTATTAACCTTTAAAAGATCAATATTAAAGTCACCTAATAAAAGTACTTCTTTATTTTTTTAAGGATCTCAGAGAGCAGAGAGTCAACCTCATTACTAAACTCATCCAGATTATGACCAGGTGGTCTGTAAATGACTCCCATTGAAGTAGTTCCTCTTTTATGGGAAACACTAATAAACAGACCCTCATAGGAGCTAGAGGGAAGGTTGTGCTTCGACAGGTCTAACAATTGGAAAGAAATATCATCCTTGATATACGCATGTATACCAGGGATGGCGAACGTTTTTAAGGTGTGTGCCAAAATGCCGCTGAAACATTTTTAAAAATACGGTCGCGTGCCCCTCGGAATTTGGCAGTAGCCTATATATAGGCCTAATTGTTTTTTCGTGTAGGTTTTAATTGACAAAGCATAACAGAAAATGAATTATAAGACATTATTTCAAAGATGGTTTTGGAATGGTGTTACAATAAAGTCTCGTATCAGAAAATGTGGATTCCTACAGTGATCATGTATTTCTAAGTTTGAAATTTGGGGGACGTTAAAAATTCCGCACGCCCAAAAAATGTGAACGCGTGCCACTTTGGGCGGCGGCGTACCATCCCTGGTGTATACATATAAGTACATATTTATACACAAAAAATACATACATACATACATATACATATAAGGGCATACATACATACATGCATACATACATATACGAACGTATACATACTTGTTTACACGCAAACATACATACATACAAACGTAAAGACATGCATACATAATATATATACTGAACTCATTTCTGTACTTATAAAGAATAAAACTGATAGGCCTATGTCACCTTCTCTGAACGGATAGGCCGACCATATTTTACATACATACATACATACATGCAATACATACATAATTATATAGGCCTACTGTACATACATAAGCCTGAATGATTAATGTTTACGTGAAGGAATGCATGTTTTGCACATTGCTACATGATGCATGTGCGAGTTCTGCAAGGCGTTCGTTTCTGCCCGAGCACCGTGTACCATCGACCAGGTACCGCGGTGAAGGTTCTTTATCGATTCCCGCTCTACATGCTTCTTGATGCTATAAGACCTAATGACGTCTTCGTCTTTGTCGCTGACACAGTGACAGTGTCTCCGGGTGGTGAGGGGGCGACGGGTGATCACGCGTCGTCTGGAGGGGGTCTGGTGAGCGGGTAGGTATACGGCCTAGTGCATAGACGTCTTAGAAGTCCATGCCTAGTGTCATGCTTTGGATTAGTGAGGCGCATGCAACACACGGTGACGTCAAACACACACAAGCACACACACACACACACACACACACACACACACACAAAGACAGAGCAAAGATTTTATGATCCGGTCTCTTCGTCCTAATAACTGTCTTCTTTTCTCCACAGCCTCAAGACAAAGGCTTGCACATGCCGCGAAAGGAAGAGGACAAGAGGTATACACGCACCTATAATTATATGCAACAACATACAATGATACACACGTATATACGCAGGTATACAAACGCACCTCGTCTGTCTGTCTTACTCTCCTTCTGTGTGGTAACGTTTGTGGTGTGAATTCTCGTCTGAAATCGGGCAAAAGATATATTACGGGCGTGAAGCCGTGAACCTCCAGAAGCTTAACACAACCTTACCGTCTCATTATCGATTCTAAACGCAATCCACCGTAACCCTTTGGATCTTGACCTAGAACAAATTCTGATCTCTGGCTGGTGCAGGGCTAGACTACTAGAGTGACACTTCAGACACTATATAATATAACCAGTTGCGTCTATGACTGCTTGGAATATTAATGAATAGGCCTAAACGAATATTGAATTGAGGTCTTGAATAAGCCAGGTGAGTTCATGGATGATGGAGTTTCAGTAGCGTTTCCCTTCGTTTCAACGTAGACCTCTGCGTATTTATTTATTGTCACGAACGTGCCATTCGCCGAGTTTGGCACAGCCTCTTACCTTCCCACTATATCGGGTCTCCAAATGTCTCGCGGTGTCACAGCCAGGGTGGAACCGAGCACCATCGGATTAGCGGGGGGCAAAGGCTCCGGGACCAGACAATGATTGATTGTTCGGATGTTGTCCGGCAGCGCACTGGTTAGGCTATTTCCGGATGCTCTCTAGTTCATATATATATATAGGCTACATATATTATTATATTATATATATATAATGTAATATATATAAAATAAAAATATAGGCTATAATAAAATATATAATAAAATATATATATATAAAAATATATATAATATATATATATATGTATATGGCCATTTATATAACGCCTTACAAGAAACTCACGAAGGCGCTAGAATGCGCTAGGCGCTATATATATATATATATATATATATATATATATATATATATATATATATCTATATTATATATATATATCCTATGTCGCCCGAACCAGGACTTAGATTTTGTATATAATATGCTAGGCCTACATCATTCGTCCAGCATATGAATCCACTGTATAGGCCTACATGGATACGTGGGACACAGCAGCCGAGTGGTTAGAGTGCTCAGTCTGTAAAGCGGGAGTTTGGGTTCGAGCCTTCCCTGAAATGGTTACTGTGTAGGCCCTATATATACGAACCTTCAGCAAGTCCTTCGTTCAAAGCGCCATCGATTGAGCTTGGTAATTAGATAATGGCGCTTAATAAATGCAGAAATAATACTGATGATAAGATATATCGCTAACCAAACGATTCAAGTTGACTCAGTAGGAGATTGGAGTGCAGCATGCACCGCCAACTCAGTGAAGTGCGACCTTATAGGTAAACATACTATTATGTGTGTTGAACTGGATCATTGGAAACGGTGCGCACAGTTAAATGAAGATTGTTCCCAGAGGATTGTCCGGTATGGAATGAGGTGACCACTTTGGCTCTCCGTAATTGTTTCATACAGTTCATACCAGTTTAGAGGGTATTCTTTAATGGCCGATTGGTTAGAGGCTTAGAGCGCCTTGACAAGTAACACGGAGGGTACGGATTCGAGCCTCCACTCTGGTGGTTAACTATATAGGGACCTTGAGCAAGTCCTTCACTTGCAGTTGCTCAGCGATATCAATGTTCTGTCGTATGGTCGTGTGTACTTATGAACTTTGGAAAGAGGACAATATAAAAATAGAGTTGTATTGTATTATATTGTATAATGATTGTTCTTCCTAACAGCAATTCAACCGCGAATCGAAACCAATGCTTCCAGTAACTTTAAGGTCCGTTTATTACGGAAGTCTGTGCCCGATAGTCTATATAGTGGTTAAACCGTTAACGTACTAGACCGTCAACCAGGAGGTCGGGGGTTCAAATACCCGCCAGGGCAGAAATTTGTTTTGAGATTTTTGCTCCACTTGCGCCCCCTGGTCAACTCAGCTATGACGAGTATGCTGAGCGTAACTGTCAGTGGGAAGATCGAGCGGCGAGGGATAAGGCTGGCCACCCGCACTAATATGACGAGGCTAAGAAAAACGGGATCATGTCCATGACTGCTCCTCAGTCTGTTCTTTTTCTTATCAAGAAAGTCTACGATGTAGGCCCAATATAGACTTACAAAATAATTGTCATAAAATTTTTCAGTTGAAAGATACTGACAGGCTGAAGTATAGAATCGCAACACGGGAACACTGAAAGCGAAATAAGATAATTTACAAAGAGGCAAATGTAGAAAGAGCTGAAGAAGTATATATATCTTCTTCAGGCTTAAATTAATCCCTCTCAGCGGAGGGGTCCGCCACACTGATCCTTCTTCTCCACTTGTTTCTGTCACCAGTATCTTCTTTCTTCAGATCTTGCTGTATGATATCTCCCCCTCTCTTCTTCTCAGTCTTCTGCCATCCCCGACTGCGGCGGTCCGATGATCTCTGCCATCATAATTCTGCTCATGCAGCTTTCATCCTCTGTTCTCATCACATGACCGTACCACTTCAACCTAGCCTCTCGTATTTTGTCAGCAATACATGCCACTCCATGCATCTTTCTGATATCCTCGTTTCTTTTCCTATCCTTCACTCCCTTCAGCGATACTCCAAGTAGCCACCACAAAATTCTGAAAGAACTGAAGAAGTAAGGAGAGACAAAGAACGACAAATAGCACAATCGACTATAACAAAAGCAGAATATCGATAAGAGATATATACAATTTATATACAGTCCAACAGAGTCGATATTAGGCCTATGAGCACTGAGCAGATAAACCGACATAGGCTACGTACTAAAGGTTGACAACCAAACATACAGATACCAAAAAATGCAAGCAAGCAAGCACACACAGCCAGTGAGACACTCGCATACAGACAAACATGCAGGGAGACGTAATACCTAACGAAAACGAGTACATATTCCCTGCCACAGTCTGAATGGAAAGGCTAAAACGTGTCCGTTTCTGTCGCTGGAGGCGCCACTGTAGCCATCGAACCAAATACCACAAACAGCTCAGCTCGTCATTTACCACCGACAGCGTTTCGACTTAGGTCTGGACAAGACTGAGATTATTAATTTCTTGCGGGTGACTTTGATTGGCAGGTCCTCCTCTTTGCCTCACCCTCTGTCTCACTCCCTCTGCCTCATTCCCTCTCCCTCACCCTCTGCTTCACTCCCTCTGTCTCACCCCCTCTGCCGCTGTGGGGAACCGCAATATAAGGGCAGCGAAGCCTTTTAACGGATTCCGTTGACATGATGCGTGGAATGCATTTTTTATGAAGCACGGATGATTAGTTTGCAATATCTGCGTCGGTGAACCAACCACAGCAACCACAACCACCACCACGACCACCACCACCACCACCACGACCACCACCACCACCACGACCACCACCACCACCACCACCACCACGACCACGACCACCACGACACCACCACCAGTCCACCACCACCAGTCCACCACCACCACCACCACCACCACCACCAGACGTCCTCCTTTTTTCTTTCCATCCTTCTTTTGCTTCTGCCCTCTCTTTCTCTCCTCCATCTCTTGCTTTTCCCTCACAGCCTCCTCCTCTTTCTACTCCTCCTTTTTCTTCTCTACCTCCACCTTCTTCCTCCTTTTCGTCGTCAGTCTTTCTCTTCTCTCCTTCTCCTATTTTCTTTCCTCTTCTTCTCGGCTATCTCTTCCTGCTCCTCCTGCTCCGTCTTTCTCCCTTTCTCCCATACTTCCTCCTCCCCCTCTTGCCTGTTCTCTCTCCTTCTTCGCTACTTCTTCTTTTTCACTCTCCCCGTGCCTTCTCTTCCTCATTTTCCTCTTCCTTCTCCCCGCGCCTTCCCTTAACCTACTCCTTTTCGTCCTCTTCTCTTCCTTTTTCCTCTTCCTTCTCTCCGCGCCTTCCCTTAACCTACTCCTTTTCGTCCTCTTCTCTTCCTCCCCTTTTCCTCTTCCTTCTCCCCGCGCCTTCCCTTAACCGACTCCTTTTCGTCCTCCTTCTCTTCCTTTTTTCCTCTTCCTTCTCTCCGCGCCTTCCCTTAACCTATCCTCCTTTTCGTCCTCCTTCTCTTCCTCCTTTTCCTCTTCCTTCTCCCCGTGCCTTCTTCCCCGCCGTTCCTCCGCCGCCCTTCCATCCTTCCCTGCTCTTCCATCTGCCCCCTTGCGACATTCTTCGTCGTCTAATGAGTCGACATCAGTAACACCATTCATCACATCCCTCGACAACCTCCGCCGACAGAATTGGGCGCCTCACAGATATTCAGCAACACAGACAGAACAACAAAGACACACAAGTACACAGACACAGGATCGGACACGCGAATATACGACACAATAACACGCAACAAACAGAAAAGAGACACGTGTATTATCAACAGACAGAGAGGCAAGCGGCACAAGAGACGGACGGAAGGACGGACAAAATGGACGAGTGGATAGGCCGTTTGAATGTCCACCTGTATGACCTCTGCGGGTCAACTCTGAATCAAACCTGATCCAACCTGTAATCGTAATCGTAATCGTAAACTCAGAACTTCTACAGCGCCCACAAAAGCGAAGTCGCGGGAACCAGCTTATTCACAGGCGCTCAATAAAATCAAAATCGATAGGCAGGGGTCAAAATCCAGAGAGTCAGGCAGGCAGACAGACAGGCGGCTAAGGTGGATGGTGTTTGGTGTTGAGACGGCGAGGTAGGCAGGGAGAAGTGTTGGATTCAGGATAGGATTTGTCAAAAAGCAGTGTTTTCAGTTTCGAGTGAAAGACCTGTGGAGAGATAGCGAGAGGTGGAGTTTTGGTGACTTCGTAGGATTGGTCAGATATTTGTCGTAGTGCTGGCGGAAGTTTGTTCCAAAGAGGTGGAACAGCTATGGCTATGGAGCGATTGGAAAATTGTAATGATGAGGTGACGGAAGGGCGGAGCAGTGTTAGGGAGGAGGAGGAGCGGGTTGAACGAAGTGGCTGGATCGTGAACAACTGACGGAGATAGGAGGGCTGGGAGGTTTGAAGTGTGTTGTACGTGAGTGAGATGATTTTGTATTCTATTCGTTCAGGAATTTTGAGCCAGTGGAGTGATTCGAGGACAGGAGTGATGTGATGGTATTTGGGGGTTTTGGTGACAGCACGGGCTAGGGCATTCTGAATTGCTTGGAGGCGGTTTATTTGAGTTATATCTATGTTTAGGAAAAGAGAATTGCAGTAGTCTAATTTAGCGTGAACTATAGATGTAGCTATTGTGGATGCAGTTTTGAAGTCAAGCATAGGGCGGATTCTACGGAGGTCACGGATATGCATGAAGCAAGAGCGAGAAAGATGGGTGATGTGATCGGCGAAGCTGAGATTTTGGTCAAAAATCACACCAAGGTTGCGGACAGGAGAATTTGCAGTGAATGTGTGGGGAGGTGCAGAGTCAAGGTTGATGGAAATAGATGGATCTGGGATTTTCTTAAGTTGCTCACGGAGGCCTATGAGTATAAATTCAGTTTTTGATGGGTTCAGGCACAAGAGATTTGATGTCATCCAGGAAGAGATTTGGGTAACTACATGGAGAAGATGATCTATGGAGTCGGAGAAGCTGCTTGGAGAGAATGAGATGAATAATTGGGTGTCGTCAGCGTATAGGTGATGGTCAACCGAGGATGCTTTGATGAGTGAGCTGAGTGGAGTAGTGTAAAGGATGAACAATAGGGGCCCGAGAACAGAACCTTGCGGAACACCACTGGTGAGAGGACATGCTTGAGATGTGGTTTTGGATGTTTTAACCTGTGTCATCGATTTCGTGTTAATTAAGCGCCTGCGATGAATTACAATTCGGTCTACAAAGGGTTGGCTCTGAAGCCTCTGATGATACGTCGAATTTACGGTTACAGAAAGGAAAGAAGAGAAAGACGCAGAGATTAATGATACATTAATTTAACAGAAGACAAGAGATGGGTATTCAAGAATCAAGAAAGACGCAACACCGAAACAAACAGGCAGACAGACACACACGCACACAGATAGAGACAAAAGAGTATCCATTCATCCATCCATCCATCCGTCCATCCGTCCGTCCGTTCGTCCGTCCGTCCGTCCGTTCGTCCGTCCGTCCGTCCGTCCGTCCGTCCGCCCGCCCATCCATCCATCCATCCATCCATCCATCCATTCGTCCATCCATCCATTCGTCCATCCATCCATCCATCCATCCATGATCCATCCATCCATCCATCCATCCATCCATCCATCCATTCGTCCATCCATCCATCCGTCCGTCTGTCCGTCCGTCAGTCCGTCCGTCCGTCCATCCATCCATCCATCCACCCATCCATCCATCCATCCATCCATCCATCAATCCATCAATCCATCAATCCATCAATCCATCCATCCATCCATCCATCCATCCAACCAACCATCCATCCATCCATCCATCCATCCATCCATCCATCCATCCATCCGTCCGTCCATCCATCCATCCATCCATCCAACCATCCATCCATACCATCCATCCATCCATCCATCAATACATCCATCCATCCATCCATCCATCCATCCATCCATCCATCCATCCATCCATCCATCCATCCATCCATCCATCAATCCATCCATCCATCTGTTGATGGCATCCTACCGGTGGCACTGAAGTCACTCATCCTGCAGACGATTGGAACGAACGGCTGCAGAAGCAGATAAGGCTTAATAAGACCATTCATTTGGCGCCACATTATGCCGACAGATAATCCATCACTGCTGCTGCTGCTGCTGCTGCTGATGGTGATGGTGATGAGGTTGCTGAATCTGGTTTGGTCATCACGAATCTCCATCGTAATGTAGGTTCCGTCTAAGGCAGTAATCTGCGAATCTCCCTCAACGCCAATAGGCTACTCGATTAGCATTGCAGCCAGGTTCCTTGCTCGTCTCCCTCCCTTCTCCCACATTTCTACCTACATGACTGATGTTCTACACTGGCTTCCCGTTGCCTCTCGCGTCCAATATAAGGTACTTAAGAACTCAACAGGGACCAGCTCCTAAATGTCTTTGCGATGTAATGCGCTCTCTGCTGTCTCTTCCCGCACTCTCCGGTCTGCAGATCGACTTGATCTCCTAGTTCCCCGGGCAAGGACTGCCATGACGGCATGGCCCGATGCCTTTGCCATCGTGGGCCCTTTTACGTGGAATGACTTCCCGCTCAATCCGTAGTAAGATTTTAGTCGAGGTTCCACCCTCATCCCTTCGTTGCTTGAAGATTTTCTTATTTCCTCGGGGCTGTCACGCTCTGAATAGCTAGTACTGGAAGAGACGCTTTATAAATTCTCAGATACGATATACGATATAGCCTCGTAACTATGGGCATGCTCATGTATTAAATTTGCATATTGAGCCGTATTGGCAATCGAGATAAATGCGACGGTAAACGTGTATTATAAGTTCTTTGATGTTGGAGGGCTTTCACGAGTTCAGAAAGGACTCGGTCACTCCAAATACGACGTCCAGACCTCGAGTTATGGCACATCACGAACCTGCTACATTGCAATAGCGATTTATAATACAAAAGAAATAGGCATTTATTTTAAACCGTAAGAAATTACGCCTGGGGAAACCCGGGCAAAGCCGGGCACAAATGCAAGTTAATACATAAAACCATTTGGAAGTCTGAGATCCTTTCTCTATGAGTCTATATATTATGATGCTCGGGCGAAATCGCTCCGCTACCGTTCATCTTTATTTTTGGTCTTTTTAGATTAAGTAGCTCGACGTAGACTGTATTGTATTTCGTTAACGATAACGATAACGAAAATGTTCGTTAACGAAAATAAAATGATTTCATTAACGATAACTATAACTATAACTAAAAAATATCATTAACTATAACTATAACTATAACGAACGCTAACGAAAATCATCTTTAGTTTCGTTAATGCAAAAATAAAAATAGAAGTGCAATATGAGCAATTGCGAACGAAAAATGCGATATTTTATTATGCAGGGTCAGTTACGCTCGCGTATTCTTTGAAGGAATGGATGCTTCAAAGGCTTTCATAGCCCTGAGCAAATTGTGAAACAGCGTGTTAATACGCACAATTTTGCTTATAGCCTTAATTATTGTACTCTAAGTATTAACTAAAATTAACGAAAATAAAAACCCATTAACTATAACTATCCTATAACTAAAAAATAATACTCTGATAACTATAACTATAACTACCGGGAAAAAACCATTACCCGGGGCTATAACTAAAATAAAATCTGTAAGGAGAATCGGAGAGCGGGCACCAACCCACTCGGCCAGTCTCAGGATCCTTGTAGCTCGACGAAGACTGAAGTTTTTGGTTGTTTGGAAGGAATGAATGACGGATGACAACCGCGTAAGTAGACTGGAACTAACTAACCCCAGTGTCAAAATAATATGAACAGAGCATATACAAACTGCTCTTTAAGTCTGGGTAAATTCAAACTCAAGCAGTTCATATCACCATTAGCAGAGGCTGAAATGTGAGGAATCTACGCCCCCACAGTATCCAGGCTTTGGACTGGCACCACCAAAAAACGGTTGAAAACGGTTGCCAGATTGTAAAGCCTACATCTTGTGGAAGTCAAAATTTACCGATTGGGTGGATCCAGGTCACGAACCTACACAGTGATGACTATCTTGTGGGAACAAAGACCGTCTGACGTCGGTAGAAATGATTTTGATCCGGGCACAGCAGGATTCTCACCGTTCCTATCATTCTCGCATAATTTAGAAACGTTGCAAATTATTTTATTGAATTTCCCGATCGTCCAGAAAAGAGCCAAAAAAGGGACTAGTTGACGAACTTATCACAGAGTCGAATAGGGCAATGACCCAATGCGTTTTAAAGTTGTTTTTTTCGAAAACTTTGTTTTAAAATAAATTATATTAATACATGAAAGCGAAGTTTCGAAAGACGACACAACTCAGCCGTTTGGTGAGTGACGTTTCAATTTCCGTGCAACCAATTTGTCGAAAATTCCGCGCATCTGTGTATAGTGCACATTGTGTAGCGCCACGAGTTTTCCTTCGAGTAGCATCCGCACATGTTGCCCGGTTGGTCCCACGTACCACTGAGGGAAAAGGGAGTGGCCCCTGCACGTGATGCCTTTCGCCCTGGCCAGCATCCCCGTCACGTAGACGTCCTCAAGAGGAAAGTAGGGCACCTGGGATACCCCTGCGAGGAGACAGTCAGTGACGCTAGACGTCATAGCGTAGGCATTTCCAGAACAGTATGGCGGAAAGTAGTTCGACGAATAGAGGTTCGTCTTGACCTTCCACAGTCCCCGGCGTTGAACCCTTGCCCTCGCGTTCAGAGATCCGAGAATGAACCTTCCTTCGTCACTGGCGTTAAGCAGAACGTCTCTTAAGAGATCAATGTCTAGGTAGACATCGTCGTCAACCTTTACAATATACTCAGCCGAGCGGCAGAGCGCTCTCGCCCAGTGCATTCCGTACAAGGACTTGAGCGTCAGATTCCTGTAGGCATCTTTGAAATCGGCAACGATTACGTCACGGTAAAGACGGTTCTCTTGCTCAACACGCGTCGTCGTCGACGAATTTAAATCGCGCCCCAATAGAAAGACGACCTTCACCATTGGCTGGTCGTCGTCATAGCGACGGCTGGCCACGCCCCACGTGTTGCGAATGGCGTCTCTTTGGTCGGAGCTGGAGATTCGCGAATGAACGATGACGACGATCGACGGAAGTGACGTCACGTCCTCTGCAGGTTGGCACATGTGACGTCCGTCGATGACGTACGTGTAATTAAGTTCGAATAACGGTTTCCGATCGAGGTTTTCGTTTGGCTTACATACGGGAACTTCCGTTTGAACCTCTTCTTTCTCTGATGCTTCTGTCTCATTTCCTCTGGATTCGAGCGTACGGTCGCCATATTGAAAAAAACTGAAGTTTCTTGGTTTTATCTTTATAAACAACAAGAAAAGAATAATTGGACAGCAAAAAGCAACGCACAAAACAAGTTTTCCTCTTGTGTATGTGTTTTTTCTCGTCGAGTATGCCGCCATCGTTGGTTGTTGAGCTTTCGATGACGAATGTAAGAACGTGTGTCCAACGACAGCTGCCTATTACCCCTATTATCGCTTCCCTTGCGCCGGTCTTCTCTCGTCCTCTAATGCCATCCGGCCGGCATCGTCGTTGTCGTCGTCTTCGTGATGTTGGCTGCATATAAATTGTATTCCGCAACTCGTGACATGCGCCGTGTTCGGGCGGCTGGAGGGCTGGCTGTTTGGTGTTGCAAGCGACCGACCGGCGGGCAATTACGCACTGTCAATAGAATAACAGTTCTCGCCCAGTGCACTCGCCACTAGACAGATGCCGCGCTTGCTCTGCCGCTCCGCTGCTGCTGCTGCTGACCGATGGCTTAGTCTTCAAGCACGGTAGCCCGTCAAGTAATGCATATGTTTGTGTATGCATGTAATTAAGCATATGTATATAGCTATGTTTGACATTGTTTGTGTGCATAATGTTAGCATGTAGGCCTGTGTATGTACAAACGCAGTGATAATCATACATTGTATTGTATACTGTATTTGATCATTTATAAAGCATCTCATAGCATAAGCCTTTCAGAAGCGCTCCCACTGACTCCCAGTGCGAGGTACTCCGAGGAAAAAGGAAGGTTTTAAGGTGAGAGAAAGAGGTCGAGACATGTATGTATTATGAGTGTATGTATGTATGTATGTATGTGTGTATGTATGTGTATGTATGTAAGAGTGTGCATATTTAAGCCTTTGTACATAAATACATACATACATTCATACATAACCATAACCATGTATGCATGCATGCATGCATACATACATGCATACATACATATAAGTGCATACATGCATACATACATATGTACGTACCGGTACGTACGTACGTACATACATAGTCTACATACATGCATGCATACATACATACATTCATACATACATGCATGCATATATGCATGAATCACGCAAGCCGAGTGGACCATGCAGCTGTAGTTACATCTAATGGGAAAACTCCGTGCAACGTTTTTCACAGTTCCGTCCCAACAGAGTTTCGTCATTGATGGATAATGGATTGTGTCCAGTCATTGACCCAGGGTCCATGGTCTAGTAAATGCGCTCTATTGTACGCTCATACATGCCCTAAACACATAAACTATACATCACTTGCAAAAGGACGCCTATGTTGCCATACATTGGATAACAATACACAGGTATAGATCGGTGTTATTGTTATAATACGTATTTATGCATGATTAATGTATGCATGCATGCGTGTGTGTAATAGCACTGTGTATGTATGTGTATATATAGGTGTATGTATCTATGTGTATGTATATTTGTGTGTGCATGTATGTATGTGTGTATATCTGTGTTTATGTATGTGTGTGTGTGTATGTATGAATGTATGCGTGTGTATGTGTTTATGCATCTATGTGTGTATATTCATGTATGTATATCTGTGTGTATGTATACGTGTATGTATCTGTGTATATATATATATGTGTGTGTGTGTGCGTGTATGTGTGTGTGTGTGTGTGTGTGTATTTATGTGTGTATGTATGTCAGCACGTGTGCATGTATATTTGTATGTAGATAAGTATGACGTACGTACATGTATATATGTATATAATGTACGTTTGTATGTATATTGTATACGTTCAAGGGTTTTATTATGCATAATGGTTGGCATGCAGAGATCCCTAGCTGCCTGTAGACCGTAAGTCTATAGGCAACTGGAGTCGACCGAACTATACACTGGGGACTTTGTGTATACATCTGGTCCGTCCTATACACAGCATAATATAGTCAAGTCCTTGTCTCGTCTTTGCCTCCTGCCCCACGCAGAATCCCCCCTCTCTGTCTATGTCTCTCTCCCTCTCTGTCTCTCTCTCTCTCTCTCTCTCTGTCTCTCTCTCTCTCTCTCTCTCTCTCTCTCTCTCTCTGTCTCTGTCTCTCTCTCTCTCTCCCCCTGTCTATGTCTCTCTCTGTGTGTCTGTATGTCTGTCTTTTGATCTGTCTATCTTATACGTCGATCCGACCCCTGACACTAGTGGTCCGGCGATGTCAGATTCTGACAGAAGATGCCGTATAATTCCCAAAAGACACGCATGCATATGTATAAATACATTCATTATGTTACAAAGATGCAGCCATTTATACATTGTATTGCCACCACCTCCATAGCAATAGTAACAATGGACACCATCATGATGATCATCATCACCACTACTATACCATAGCATACATATGCACATGGATATATACATTAGAAACTTCAAGATTAGGCTACATCTAATTTCATAATCATCCTTTCATGACTTTCCTGACACTCCAGGCTTGACCTCCTTTGATAATGACCAAACATTGAAGTGACACACACTGTTTCATCAAACCATTCATCAAACGGTTAGCGGTGGTAAAGGATCTCACCCGATCAATTCATTGAAAAATGAGCAGAGTTAAGGCCATACGGTCGCTATAGAATGGCATTAACATTTACATTTAGTCATTTACGTTTGTGACGGTAGGCCTACATGCCCATAGACGTAACTTTGCATTCTGAAATATTTCTTTGCGACATAATAGCATTAGTTTGGCTTGAAGCAAGTTCAATTAACGGCGGTCTATATTCTTTGTTATCTGCGAGTAGCCTTAAAGTTGCGGACAACGCATACTATAGTCATTTATAGGGGTAGAGGAGAGGGATGATGGGGAGTGGAGGGAGATAGGGAGTGGGGAGGGAAAGAGATGGAAATGAGGACGAGGATTGGTCCCTACTACTTTGGTCCCCACCAATTTGCGAGACCAAGTAACGCCCTTGCATGTGTCTTGCCTGAGGTTCCCGTGTATATGCGTGGTGCGGATGTCATCAACATTTCCACGGATGGCATTTCAGTTCTGCTGTGCCACGTGTCCCTTTGTTTAGTCTACGTGAAGAGATTTCAACGGAAGTTTCCACAAATTCCACTAACATGGAACATGACACTAATAGCCTGCGGCATACCTTCACCACCATCGCCGCCACCACCACCATTCCTATCACCGTCTTCATCAACACCACCACCACTAGCATCAATATGTTATATACTGCCGCAAATTTCATTTCATCACCACCCAACACCAACACCATCACCACCACACCCACCGATCTCCACCATCGCTACCACCAAAGCCACCATAATACTTCAACAGCTGATGACCTTGTCACCACCACCAATTCACTACTACCACTGCCATCACCACCATCAGCAGTATTCCACTACACTGACAGTCTTACACATTGGCATTAACATCATTATTACAATTATTATTATTATTATTGGCCAATACCCCGGCCATCACCATTAACTTATCATCATCGTCGTCGTCATCATCATCATCATCATCATCATCATCATCACCATCTTCAACATCATCATCATCTTCAACATCATCATCATCATCATCATCACAAAAGTGAACAATTTAACATGGCAAGGTCGGTGAAAAGCAGATGTCGATCCGGCGTCGGACAGAAATATACCGACAGTCTTTGGAACAGGTAGCTTGTTAATGTTAATTCTAGAAGGGAACGGAGGCACGTCGTGGTGTGTGAACACGTCCAAGTCTCCAAGACAATCCATCACATTCTAGAAAAGAATCGACTGGCGTCTTCAGGACGACGAAATCTCCTGGCGCTACATCAATCAATTGTACGTCGGAGGAGGAGAGGAGTGGGAAAATAAGTAAGTAGAAAGCCATGTAGGTTAGTAAAGTAATCTTTCCTTAGGATTTATCACGAAAATACAGAAGCAGAAAAGGCCAGCAGAGCTACAGACTGAAATGACGTGACATCAAGTTTGTGATTGAATGAGTGAAGTGAATGAATGAATGAATGAATGAATGAATGAATGAATGATTGATTGATTGATTGATTGATTGATTGATTGATTGATTGATTGATTGATTGATTGATTGATTGATTGATTGCCTACTATAAGCCATTGATTGAAGGAATGCGTAAATCAGCAAGTTAGTCAGTCAGTGAAGGAAGAAAGAACAGCAGAGCCACTTCAACATTTAAACTGCATATTTTAAGACGCTTTAAGGTAATAATCGAGGCATGAAGAACAAACAGAAGAGAAGAGGTGGTCAATTCTCTCCCTTAACGGTTCATCTTTCCACCGACTTGTACGGTCAGTGTGCACTCATTATTGCTCATATTGCCAATACAAGGACATCCTTCTGCTCACTAACCCGTCATGCACCATGTGCCCACCCGCCCGCTCATCCACAAGCCCACACACACAATAATTCATTTCCACTTGGGTCCACTAACAGCTAAAGTAGTGTGAAAATTCTTCTTCATTGTAGCAGAAATTAATGTCGTGCGTGTGCGGGGAGGGGTATGTAGGCGTGCATCGGTATGTGTGCTTGTCCGTCTGCATGTACGTGTGTCTTCGCTTCACCTTTTCGTTGCTGCGTCTTGGCTTCTGACGACAGACGACGACTACGGTTAGTTCGTCGAACGGCCGCTGTGTGGCGCTGCATGCGGCGATACATATGCGACGACGTCGTAAGACGCGTTGACCTTCATCCCTGGTTGCTGCTGCTGCTGCTGGTCGTGTAGCTGATGATGGAGTTGTTGGTGATGAGGTTGGTCTGGTACTTGGTGGTCCATTGTACGGCGAAATGGAACGCCCTCTGTTGGCTGCCGAGTGGATATCGTCGGTCGTGAAAGTCTATCGATTAAAGATATAAGAGGCGGTGGAATGGCCAGTCGACGCCAGGATACAATTCCATGAGGGGAAATTTATTTTGACCACCACCACCACCGCCGCCGCCGTCGTCGTGTATGGGAAAGGTCCGTTCGCTGGTCATGGGTCGAATGCAGATGGACGGAATGAGTGAATGAGAGAACGAGTGAGGGAGGGAGGGATTGGACCAGACAACTTGGTTAAATATGCACCACTGGATCTGTGTGAATATGCTTGTCGTTCTCTCCTCTCGTCTTCGTTACTCTATATCCACAGGTCCCACGCGCTCTGTCTGTCTGCCTGTCTGTATGTATACATACATGTATGTGTCCGTCTCTCTGTCTCTGTCTGTCTGTCTCTCTCGTCTCCTGTCTAAGAACTAATCTTTACCCTGTTGTCGCATTTATTCGTTCACTGCCTCGCTCACTCACTCAGTCTCTCTTCACTCTCTTTACCCGCGCTTTCGCTCGAGCTCTCTGCCTGTCTGTGTCTGTCTGTCGGTGTGTTTTGATCTCTTTCAGTGATCGCAATCCTTAGATCTGCATTTCCTTTAGATCTGTACACCTTTTTTTATTAATCGTGGCTGCATTCTAAACAGTTCAACGATATCTTCTGGCATCAAAGGCGGCAGACGTCGATAGGAAGAATTTCTCTGGACGATTGACGAGATTATCTAATATGTAGCGACATCTAACGGTTACCAAAATTGTTGTTGACGTCGACCTTTCCATAATTAACTTAAGAAGGAAATAGATTCAAACGCATTCGTTGTCTCGCCTATTCAGTCTCTCACAAGTTAGGCCCGAGCACGGCAGATTTTTGCGTGGACAAACAAGGCGGCGTAAGCCATATAAGACCAAGCCTACATTTGAACTCAAGGCCAAACTCCGCCATTGATAGTACTCTGTTAGTGCCAGTCCCAAGCCTAAATGAAGGTCGAAGGAGGAGGGCGACGCTAATGGTCTTTGTTACCACACAGTGATCGTTAAACAGTAAACATGCAAGCAACCCAAGGCTATTTCATGATTGTAACTGAAAACCTGTTCTGTGCAACAAATAAATCAAATCAAATCATTCCTAGCATCTGCACGGCCCTGCTCAACAAGGTTTTGGCTTCTTGTATTAGTCCTCCTTGCCGTGTTTTACCCTAATTTGGCAGGCCCATCCAAGTTCTTAGTAGTCTGTATTACGGTCTATCCGCCCCATCCCATCCCCTCCCGCTGCTTTGTTCCCGTCTCATTATGTTCGCCCATGTCTTCATGCCAGCAACTAAGACTAGAATGGGTCATACGGATCATTCCAATCGTTGGCCACCCACCGTGCGTCAAACTCTTTCATCTTCTGCAGGAATTTATCGCGGTAACAGGAGTTGGCAATTAACAGGAGTTGGCAATTAACAAGAATGAGCTATTAAAAGCAATTAGAAAACGCTGCGTAAAACAAAACCTGTCAGGCTGCGTGTTGTGGTTGGGTGGGTCCCCTTGATGTTGCGTGGCCTCGATGAACTGCTGCCTAGCTTGCCTATTGTGTAACCCCGGCCGGTCTACGATGACGGTCACGGTGTGCCCCCCGCATGGGCTCAGTAGAGTCCTTCGCACCATCGATTTATGCTTCAGTAATAATTATAGTGGCGCTACAGAAATCGTTAAGTAGTTTTGTAGTGTTATAGCTAGACTAACAGGTTATTGTTGCTACTTGTGACCAGCGATCGTCCCATGTAGGACACAGTAGCCCGGTAGCCGATTGGTTGACGGTTGACCGCTAGCCTTGTAACGCGGAGATTACGGGTTCGAGCCTCCCCGATACGATTACTGTATTAAAGGACCGTAAGCTAGTCATTAACTCACAATCGCTCGGGACCATCGTTTGATGCTTTTCATTAGATAGTGGCGCCTAATAATGTTAGTGATGATCATGATTGTCTTGCCAAGGCAATGAATGTTAATGACCGGTCCTATATAGTATAGCCTTTAACCAGAACGATTTTCAACTGCGATATTGGAACGTAAATGTAGGCCTACTCGATTTTATATAGGCCTAGCTACCGTATGGCCTTGACTCCCTTGACCGTGCTCATTTTTCACTGCTGTCCGTTCGAATAGACGCCACCCCATTTAAGGTCACCATGGCACCGTGCGAAATCTCCCAAATAAGCCATCTTCGGGAAGCGAACCGCGATCCGTATACGTATAGGCCCTACGCTCTCTTTCACAGAGGCGCATGAGACGCAGCCGACGCTCAAAGCTAGCTAAATGGGATGCGACCCATTCGAATGTCCTGCGCATTAGAGAGGTAAACGTAAGTTACGGTAAGCCTTCGGTAAGCCTTCGTTTATCATACATAGACTATCCATAGTTCCGCATGCTCGCTCTGCTACTAGACAGCGTCGGGCTTCCTCGATCGTTGGTCCTTCTTTTTGGAATAGCCTCCCCTCAGACCTTCGTTCTCTCCCGCGAGACCTCTCTGAATCTTTCTACAGACTACTTAAGACCTTCCTTTTTGACCGGGCCTGGGTCGGGAGCGCCTCTGAGTAGTTATCTTGTAGGGGCGCTATATAAATTCCATAGATAGATAGATACATGTCTCTTTCAACAGTACTGCACGAGGTACGGTCCAGCAGTTGTTGGACAAATCGGCTACATCACTTCGGATACTTGCACAACGACAGCAAAATATCGAGCAGCTGGACAACTCTTTCCATTGATTACACGGCCCGAAAAATCTGCTGCTAATTTCACGATGCCATCGGATAAGGAACATTAACAATAGGAGTTGAATGATCACCCACTATGCCATCTAACATCATGCTGTGACCAGTGGCGTAACGAAGGGTTTCAGAGACCAGAGGCAAGAGTTGATGACTGCGCCCCTTTAAATATTCTTGTTGACTTTTAATTGTTTTTGTCATAGTATTGTGTACCACTACCACTGAAAGCTAATTTTGCGCCCCCATTGTAATAAAATTAGAAAAGTGACAGCTAGCAGTTAGGCCTACTTAATGGTTTCCTTATACGAAGGAATAATCGTAATAACAATGTTATTGTTAAATAATAACATCAAAAACAATTATTATTAATATAAATTAACGAGCCAACGGCGAAATTGAAAGAGGGCAATTAGGCATAACTATTTTTGCGGTTAGAAACATTAGGCTGATAGGGGAACAGTGGACAGTCTGGTCTGACCCAGTTGAAGTCACAAACCCCCGCCGAGCTCCCACCCCACCCACCAGTGATCGTGCCAGATCAACACCGACTAGCAGACGACGACTGAAAAGGAAAAGACTCGGTCAACATTTATCGTTGATAATAATCGGGCGCAATGACACTAAAACGCGTCGACCACAAAGTTGCACAAACACACGACGACACAGTCTGGCGGCGGATGATCAGACAGCCAACATGAGACAAATGCAACCACAGAAGCGAAACCGGAATCAGGCCCCGATTAAAGGCTATTATGGCCTCTAGGTATAATGTGGGCCCGACCCTCCCCCACCCCTCTGTGAAGCGGCTTCCTCAAAGGTGAAAGGGATTTGGGAACGCGTTTAGGCCCGAACCTCCAACCGGTGCTTTTAACTATTGCAAACAATTCTAGTCGCCGCCATATGGGCTCATTGAAGCTAAGGGACCCTTATATATAAGCCTAGTTTTCCTATTGGGTAATTTCACCCAATTAGCTACATTGGTCCAAGCGTATACGTCCCACGCCACTCTGTGCATGAGTTTTTCCCGGTTCACCTCCTCATGGTGGCTTACTAAAGAGATTTTAATCTCGGGCTAGCACGGTCCTTACATGGGGACCCTAAAGGGCGTGACACCTATTCAAACGGGCAGCGGTGATGAAGGATCTCATTGGATCAATTCAGTGAAAACTGGCCAGGGTCGAGGCCATATACGGTCGCTATAGAAAAAGGTTTACATTAATCTGAGCCTGATCCGATTGTACATTACAAATCAAAGAACAGATCGGAAATATTTTGTTATTGGTTTGAAATCTAGTTACAATGCTTTACAACAAAACGACTGGTTTTCTGCTCGTCAGCTGAAAAATCCGAGCGTAGAAAATAAATCCTACATTCGCTGTCACTGAAATCCAATGAAAAGAAATAACTGCTCGCTTGAACTGTTCTATAAAATATCTAAGCAACGCGTCCCTAATGTTATCAATAGAAAACGTTTATCCTAGCAAATCGAAGGCAGATGTGTCGAACAAAAATATCAACTAAGAGAAAAAAAACTCAAATGTTTTGATTAGAAAACGAGTAAATACTGAAACAGGATCCTGTTAGAAAATTCCAATCAAAGGCACTTGGAGGATTTTAGCCACGATCCTAGAAAACTATCAGAAACATTGAATGCAAATCAACCAGCATATGACCTATTTGCACTCTAGAACGTTGTATGGCTGCTCAGTGAAGATGATGAGGTAGCCATAGAAGGAGAGGAGACATTCAGATAATGACATCATCTCATGATTAGAGCAAGTCAAAGGGCAACAGTTGTTGAAGCAGTTCATGCAAACAGCTGAACCCATAAAAGAAAACTCCAAACAGTTAAGTAAACTGCAAAACTAGATGATAATCATAGCTTAAACGGAGTTAAAGATAGCAGAAACCCCTTAGTTGGAAAGATTCAAATGATTGAAGCAGAAACAGTAAACGAGAAGTAAAACATTTTTTTTGTTATATCATTATTTGTAGAAATTCTTGATGCATTCCTAAACATTTACATATCTTCTCTGACACAGATGGATCAATGAAACTGTTGGAACAGTATTACCGTTAAAGATATCACTGTCCTTGCTACACTGAATCCCTGCTCCATCCTCAATTTCTCTCATGAAGGGCTTCTTTCAAGACGAACACCTTCACATTTCTCACCCGCTTTACAACGCTGTTATTTCTGCATTTATTACGCAACACAAGGAATTAGTTGGAATTAGAACATGGTACAACCAAACACAAGGAATTAAATTGTATTTTACAGGCAATATTTGATACATGTATTATGCAATTTTTTGCAATACTTTATAATAAGCAAGTGGTATTTTAATGGCAATATTTGAATAAAGGAAGTGGTATTTTTGTGACAATAGTGATAATAAGCAAAGTGGTATTTTGCTGCCAATATTCAATTGTCTGCAAGTGGTAGCCTTCTGCTGATATTTAATGTCTGATCAAATATCAAGCAAGCGGCTATGTTGTTCTGTCTCGAAGAGCCGTCTCCACAAATATTATGTCTAGTCGAGGACTCATCAGGAAACATTACTGCAAGCACACATATTATACCGGTGTATGTATATATGTATATGGCAATAGCATATATACATGTAACACTCGAACACATTAATTATAGCCTCATTTATATTATATATCAGACTATGTATGAAATTGTATACATACCATTAAACATTTATGTAGACTTCTGTATGGTAACCATATATGATATACATATGCCTCCTTATTATAGATCAGTGCATGTACAATATGGGGGAAGCAATATACATGGCTCAGAAACAATTACTAAGAATCCTTTCTACTTAATTGTATCAAAGATAATCAGTTTAATAATTGAAATTGACGGCAAGTGTTTTGATTTGCTCGTTGGGTGGAAGTGAGGTTGTTGGCAAAGAAATGGCAATCTTGCCTAAATGGTTCATGCATTGCCTGCTCTACAGAAATGACTACATGAGGTCAATGTATGATGGCTTTAAATTTGACTAAATGCTTAATGATGCCACAGAGCTGGATAACCGTATATACCAATGGTGTTACAGTATCCGCTTTCGGCATTCAAATGAACATGACGAAGAACTGGGTCAGGTTAGAGGTCAGACTGGGTCGAACTGCCTTCCTTTGTTACTGTTGGAACAATAGGCTGGGATGGTATCAATTTCCGTAATATAAAGCACAATGAAAACATCGTCTAGGGTGGAAAGGTGAAGCCAGGAAGTTTAAGTGCAACCTCAGTTTCTGTTGCCCCTCTCCAGCCTACACAAGTGGACAGCATCTAATACAGGGACAACATTGAAATCAATTCAAAAGTCCCGTCAGCATATGGCACTAAGGTTACACTGCCTACAACTTTGCCAACACAGGTGTTCAAGAATCCACAGGACAAGCAGGATACATGGCAGATTCCTTATAACACACTTAGTTATATCAAATTCTGACCATGGATCCCAGCTTTAGAAAATCACTACTTCTGGTTAATGCAGAAGTCATGAACATAATAAACCAGTCATCTATGAATGCACGTCTCAAATTTCCCCTCTTCCATTTTATTATCAGTACTACACTTCTAATCTAACATCTTCTATAGCACCAGTTTATACCATACAAAGAGAACCGCATTGATAAAATACATCAATGCTTGTCCATAGATTCAGTCAATTCCAGAAAGTCAGTCAGACGACCTAACCAGTTTCCAGTCCAGATCTGTTCTAGAGATTTTAAAGAAACACCGAGTCCAAAATATCCAATAAGCCGATCGAAAACCTAAACAGAACAGAAACACTTGGACCCTGACGTGTTAACACCCCACAGCCATTGCCTACTGCATCTACAATTCGTTGAATTCAAATACCAACCTTAATTAAATCCCCAGCTCATAGCCAACTCTGCAAACCACAAAGAAATGCAGAATGGCTTTCTAACTCCAACTGACGCTTCTATATTGCAATCAAACAGCCAAGCCTTGGGACAATTATTAAGAGAGCCAGATAACGAAATGCTAACACTGCTTCTCCAATTTTTCTCTATAAATCATCAAATCAATGTTGCTTCCTCTGACAAAATTTCGTCCTCTTGCGTTAACTTTATACTACTGCAACTCGGGTGCGAATCCTCGTGCCACACACAATTGAAAGCTGTCGTTAAACACAGCAACCTATCAAGGAAGGGCTGTCCATCTGTTGGAAAACTGCTTTTGTGCAGTCATGCACAAGCAGTGTTAGCAATCAGTCAAAAGATCTTTCAACCAAAGGAATGTGCCTCAAAGATTTTAATGCTATGTAATTGAACATCTAAAGTAGCACTTCAAGACATTTATCAGCTGGACTAGAGAATCTGTGCACCAAGATCGAAGTCATATACTGGCCAAGAAGACATAAAGAAACAAACTGAGAAAACGACTGAGCGAAGCATGCACACAATGTGCTACACTTCTGAACAGCCCTGATTTACCGAATTCAGACGGAAGATAAAAAGAAATTGTTAGCAAATAATCACTGACAGTAGAATCGTCTAAAGCAGCTGTAAATACAAACGTTTATTCAACAGATGTAAACACCGTCATAGACCCGCATTGAAGTAAATTAAATTAAGGTTCCAAGACTGTATCAATAAACTAGGACGCAATAATAATTGTGCATGAATGACTACGATTTAAAAAAAAGCCTGACGACGTATTACACAAGCACAAAATACACGACAATTAAACGCATTGCAACACACACAAATCGTCATATCAACAGCAGACCCAAAAAAACATTCATCAAGAGTAAAAATATCGAAGCAACAACTCAGTACCAAAGACAACTCGAAATTCCACTAGATAATCAAATCAATGTGAGAAAGAAATTCCACTAAATAATCAAATCAATGTTGCTTCCTCTGATAATATTTCGTCCTCTTGCGTTAACTTTATACTATTGCAACTCGGGTACGAATCCTCGTGCCACTAGCAACTGAAAGCCGTCGCTAAACACCGCAACCTATCAAGGAAAGCCTGTCCATCTGTTGGAATACTGTTTAAGGCCTGCACCTTATATCTTTCAACCACAGGCAACAACTGGACTGTTCGTCAAAGGTGTATGACAAAAACAATAACTACCTTCTGTCATATGAACTAACTTGGCTGAAAACTGTGACAATGTGTCGATATTCGAAACCGAATATCAAAGTCTGTTCGTTTGAAATACCCGTCAGATGCACATACATATAGCAACAGTTACGATAAACAAGCGCTCGCTACATCTTGGTCTATGACTAAACGTGAAGTAACATATCTGTTGTGCACTAATTGTTACAGCCTGAGAGCCGAGACCAGCAGTAGTGTTAAAACATTTGCCATACTACTGTAATAATAATATGATGTCACAATTGTGTTACAGTACACCCAGTGTAAGTTGTACAGCATGCTATAGCAATGTGCTGCTACTAAAGCACACCCAGAAGCATGCTGCAGAGGTCTATCAAAAGATGTCATTGGCTGTTATTTAAGGACAACAGAGATTTCAAATACAAAATCAAACTCTCAGGTGAAGTTGTGCAACAAGCTGTGCACGAGTAAATCCTAGCGTAGGATGTGAAATTTTGGCCTCAACGTTATTTGAAAATTATCCATGATTATTGTATCATCAGTCCAAATTTGAGGGCTGGGATACCGAAACGAAATACAATAAGAAGGGCACGTTATGCTTTTTGGATTGCACGGTTGGTCATAGTAGTCAGTCATTTGCATACAGCAAATTCACTTCATCAGACAAGATGTGCACTAAACAACAAAGACAACCACAGAATAACGCCACACTGACATGCTCGAAAGGTGCTATATAAATGTCCAAAAAACAACACACAGCCACTGATATTGGCACGTCGGAATTCTGCCAAACAGAGAGGAATACAAAACAGAAAAGCTGCACACCGCAAGATTACGCTTTCACGTGTTTGCCAGAGGCATGGGCATAGTCAGTGAACGAGCCTCAAACTTAAGCAACCACCTGTTCACTTCAACGAGGCTCACAAATTATCCAAAGAATCCTTATCTATACATCCGTTAACTCAAAATGATTATATAAATGACATAGGTAATCAAACTAAATAAAGACGTGTATGTATATACTATACATATATATGAACACACACATACATATGTATATCAAAAACAAGCCTTTACACAATATGTCGCTATGTACAGCTAAAAAACGACCGACGAGTTTTGATAATATTGGCCGTCGCTTCCATGAAAACAATGCATGCCCTGTTTTACAATGATCAGTCCTCACAGTAATCGGACGCAGTTATCTGATGTTTCACTGTATAAGAAGGCAGGCATTAGGACGAGCAACTGCAACTCTGTTATCAGTTGTTTGGCATAAGGGACACCGATGCTCAAACCGCTCAGGCAAAGAATTCCTGATCCCGGGCTCTTGTGTAGGCAAAGCCGTAGGATTTCTTTGGTTCGTCGAGCGCGTAGCTGCCTTCGTCCTTCTTACGCATCCGATAGATCGTGAACATGATGAGCAGAACGATGCATAGCAACGCCAGAACAGCACCACCGATAATCCCTAGATGCAAATATGACAAATGAAGAGCATGTAGCAATATCACATTCACAATATACATACACAACACACAGCATACGTTAAGTGATGTACTATAAGATCGATATCAGCAACTATGCCAGCCAAAGGATGTAATTAAGTACCAACTACAACTACATATATTAAAGTCTTAAACTTTATAGGCTTTTATAAGCCAGACCCTGATATTACTAGTGTGTTGAAGTATATATGTATCTGATGTAATTAGATGTAGTTAGAAGATGCTTGCATACATATGCCTCTGCCACTAAGCAGTTCAATATGGTATTGGCATAAGCTTGGAGTCAGATGGCAAGTCTTTCAGCAAGACAAAGACAGTGCTCACAAAACACAGAGTAAGAGAAAACGTACAAAAAACCATGATTACAGCAAGCTTTCTCTTTTTCTGGCCTGGTTCTGAACCCAGAACTGGGGTTCTGCAGTAGCTGATTTTTACCAGAGTGCCTTATCCCTCCCGCAAGAGTACTTTTAAAGTACCAAAACAGGTACAAGCCAAACTGCCTCGGCCTCTTATCAGCTCAAGTGAGAGGATGTTGTTCAAAACTTGGTCACCCATTCATCCCACCAATGTAAACAACTCGACTGCATAGCCACCCAAAAAAGAACCGGAGTCACCACATGTGTGCCATTTTCCCGTAATTGGACCAGTCCTATACTCCTTCTAATGCTCAAATGATTTGACCTATTTGTTTCCAAAAACAAGACAGTTAGTTCTCAGGCATTTGAACACACACAGCTAATTGCAGCCCCTATTACAACATACCACAAAATTAGGCATCAATCATACCCAAGTTGGTAACTGTGTAGAGCCTACTACTTTTGTCTCTAGCTAATGTGATTACTGCTTAACTACATAAACTGTTTTGTCACGTTTGTAGCTAATGTGAAGTATGAGACTAAGTGTATGTTTAGTTTAGTCAATGTTTGATTACCTGTGTGTTTGTAGCTAATGTGAAGTATCTAATCTGATTAACAGTTAATCATGCTAGTTAGTAGCCAATTTTTGAAATGCGCAACTAACTTTGAGCCTAACTCGATCAGCGTTTGGCATCGTTTAGTAACCAGTTCTGACACGAATTGGTTAGATTTCAAACTAATCAGATCAGAGCACAACTATAGATCATCCATGCCAAGAAAACTTCAGCTTACCAGCAAGAATCAGTGGATCTTTGAAGATGAACGCAAACATGTTAGTTTTCTGTGCATTGACGTCGCCATCTGAATGGCCATGGTCCTGAAGAGCACCTATAACAGCACAACAAAAGAAATGAACTCATCAGTTACTGTTGAGGATAGCTACCCTTTGGCATACAATGAATATGTATTGTGACAGGAGTGTAACAGGGTTGTATTTTGTCAATGATGATTTTGCTCTGGTTGTGGATTGGATGATGACGAGGGGTTGTGGTGGTAATACTCGACTACGTAGGTTCACCTGTTGTCATTCACAGAGGCAAGGGTGGGGCTCACTATCAACCAGAGAAAAGAAAGATCATGATGGTGGGAAAATGGAATGAAACGGACAGGATTGTGATTGAGGATGAAGAGGTTGGGTACATGGAAGACTTCTAATACCTTGGTAGCTACACATCAACAGACAGTAGTTCTGATAAAGAGGTAAAGATATGCATAGGGAAAGGCTAATGCTGTGCTTGGGAAGCTTGAAAGGATAAGGAGGAACAAAGGTTGCAGTATGAAGACTAAGATTCGTTTATATGATACCATGGTCTTGAATACACTGCTGTACGGATCAGAGACCACTGGCTGATAACAGAGGCAAATGAAAGGACTGAAGGTAGCACATCATACGGTGGTTGAGGAGAATTATGCATGTATCCTGGCATGATAAATATCAAATATCACTATAAGATGCAGATGAAAGAAGAGGATATAGAGAACACTACCAGAAACAGATTACAATGGATGGGGCATTAGTTCGTTTGGACAAAGATAGAAGAGCCAGCCAATGGACGATCTGGATTCCTTCCTGTGAAAAGGAGACCACAGAAAAACTGGCTGAAGACTATTAGAGATGGCTTGAGGTGCTTGGGAATGCTGTGGGAAGGGCCAAAGACCTGGAGATGGACACAGATGCTGTGTTGTCCGATGTGCGGACCATCACCTGAAGGACTAAGTACCAAGTCAGTAAGTTACTACCAGATAGATTCCTCACCAACAACAACCTATTCTAACAACCAGAGAGGTGGTTTCAGCAGTTCAGAAACCCTTAAAACAAAAACAGTTCAGACTGCTATGCAATATTAATACAAAGTCCGTCAGCCTCCTGGTACAGCCTCCAGTTACATAACTTGCATCAAGTACAGTGTACAGAGTTTTACTGTGCTCTCTTTACCCCAAGTGCTTGAAGACCATTCTGTTCGAACGTGGTTTCATTGAGCACAAGTGATGAGTCTCTACTCAAGTGGCACTATATAAATTTGAAATTACAATTACAATTGTGTAATAAAAACGCTCAGTTCATTCATAAAGACAATGAATTAAAATTTAACTCAAACTCAGTTTCCTTGTTACAACGTACAGTTATTAGCTCATTCAATCATCCACCTCATCAATTTTAACGCTAAACAGATAAACGCAGGCATGCAGCTGCAGCATAAAATGGCCACGTACTGGTCGTAGTATGTAGTTTTGAAGTTCTGCGTTCTGTCGTCTTTTCTGGAGTGAAAGGTTTTGGTGTATAAGGGTCCTCGATAACAATGTCGTCACCATCTGAAGGTGTGATACTGAGAACAGGAGGACGCGTCTTTCGATCACGATCGCCTGGCAAGGCAGCCTGTGCTTTCCTGGTTACAGCTACGATCTCTGAAACAACAACATTCTACCTCAGTAATGCAATCAAATGTTTAACAGAACCATTCAGTGGTAAACGAATGTGCTTTGGGTAAACAAACTGCAAGGTGTAGTCAGACATCAAGCTGGAAGTGTTATGGTCAGAAGACAGCCAGCTGCCCAACAAACCCCAAACAAGACAATGGCCAACAAAAACCAGTCCTCAGCGATAGCCACATTCACAATCTGCAGTCTGTCACTGAGCCACGTGAATTTAATGTTAACAACATTACGCTAAGCTTCAAAACAATACAAACAAAATCTGTCTGCAACTGGTCTTTTGTGGCAAGGTCTTAGACTCCCTTAACACAATCAGTACGGTATGTATTGGTTCAATCACATTCCGAAGCGACAGCTTCAGTCATAACTGCCATTTATGCTCTTTCACCAAACATTAAAGCTACATAAGCCCAGACATAATGATAATAAAATTATTAATAATAATAATAATACAGAAAATTTAAATATTTTCCTGACCGACTGATTTAACGTGAAGTGTAACCTGTAAAATATAGCCACTTCAAGGTACCGGTAACATAGATCTGTATGGTAACCTTTCAGTCAAAAGTTCAACTCCTAATCCACAGATTCTTTACAATGAAAATTCCCATAACAAAATCACTTTCTGTTCCTCAATACATACTAACCCAGAGTGCACTGTATAAGAAATTGGATGCTCTGTCACCAAACATTGGTGCTGCATAAACACTAATGTTTTATGGCACGTGCAGTACATTTGGCAAAATGAAGTACTGGCCACTTGTAAGTTGCGAAGTACTGTGTTGACGATTAGTAGAGGTGGTAGTAAAACAATTGTGCTAGGCAACGTCTCAGTGGTTCATAAGATCAGGTGGAGTAATTGGCCACCCACAGAGAGAAGACATATTTACATATGCTTTTGAAAGGGACGACATATTTTCAAACGCTGCTGAAAGTGCAAGTCAAGTAGAGGACTACCTACATAACTGAACCTATAGGAAGACATCAGAAGCAATAATACAGGTGACTGAGGAAATGAGGGTTACAGTAGTTTTGAACAATAGATTGCATCTTATCAATCCGTCACATATATTCTCTTATTCCTAGCAGAGTTGCCACTTCATGATGTAATCTATGATCAATCCTGCATATATCTACAGGCCGGATGCTTTGTGGGCACAGGTCAGACCCCAAATCTGAGTCCATATCTGCCAAGGCCACCCGGTTGATATCTACTGGCATGCTTGCATATCGGAAGGAAACCAATTGCTTTACTGCTATGTGTTGTACAAATACACTCATAAAATGACTATGAAGCTGTGCTTTCCGGCTTTAATTTGTGTTATGGAGACTTTAAAACATGCTTCCTTAACTGTTATCGAGCAAAGGTTCATTTCCTTTTAGAGCATACTAACCACACGATCCTATCACGGCTTTAATAATAAACAGAGAACACGAAAGAAAACAGCTGGCTAAACAGCTGCCAAGTTGACTGGCTGGCTTTCCCAAGATTGTTCTACTTCTGAAAAAGTATTCTCTCCAAAGTTTTCATATGGCTTGGCATGGCTCCATGTGACATCAATACCAAAAAGATATTTGCCATACCTAATTTGGTAACCGTGTGGAACCCTGTAATTGGTGTTTTTTGCTTAAATTTTTACCCAGCATGATTCGTATTATTACGAACTACAAACATTTTTAAAGTAAGTATGGTCAATGTTTGGGTAAGACTTCACGTAATCTGACCAATATAAGTTTCAGTTAGCTACAAAAACTGCTCTGAACAGGATTTGCATCACCTACCTACTACCCACGTATCGGTAGGCTGCAGCCTTAACTATGCTGTCTCAAGAATGCTGTAGCTTAAAAGATATCAAGCAAGGTACGGTAAATGTCTATACAGTTGTCTCAAAAACTTGGGCACTACTTTCTTAGCCTAAAAAACACCACTAACAAGGCACCACAAGGTTACCGAAATAAGTACGGTAGATATCTTTTTGGTGTTGCTGTAATATTGGGCAGTGCCAAGCCAAATGAAAAATTTATAGGAGAAAACTTTCTGATGATCTTGGGAAGGTGAAATAAACAATAGAACTCCTAGCACAAAAGCACGCAGGCAGAAGTCCATAATGAATCCTGAGTATTCCTGACCAAAGGAGTTCAGTCAAGCTTTCACATTCACTCAGATAAAATGAATCATTAATCATATCCTTAACAATATTGCTTTTGTGACGTAAATAAAAAGTGCTATATTAGGCATCTTGATACATGCGTACATCCATCCAACTATACATACCTAAAATTCCGTTTAACTGTCACTTCACTCCTAGTTCTGTTAAATCGTTAAGATTTCTCAGCATATAGGAAAAATTCTTACCAGTTCCGGTTGGGCATTTTACTCTGTTTGATTCCGGCTGCCTTGAGCCCGGCTTCTCCTTTCCCTCTTTATCAACGCACCAACATTCTCCGGATCTATCACTGCACTGCCTTGGCTTAAATTCGCCGTCTCGTGTACACTCTGGCCTGAAGGCACCGGGCGTGACTCTGGCTGCCTGTCTTTCGCATAGGGTTAATTCTTCTTCATCTCCCTCTACAAACCAAGAACAGGCAAGTTTACACAGTTTCTCGGCACTGTCAGCAGACGACAAACACAATCTGTAGGGGAACAGAAGGAAATTGACCCCAACTAGTTCAGACTATTCCCACTTGGCAAGCATTCTTGCAGCATCTATATTTTGTTTGCCCTGCGACCCAGGGTACAGTTGTATGGGTTAAGAGGGGAAACATACCCCCCACTGGTTCAGACTATCCCCAACTGGGACACATGCCTCCATTCAAGTTATAATATGTATAGCTTCTTGGTGCTTTCTGCAAAACACAGTGAGATTTGAAATGATTCATGAACATTTATTTCTCCCATGAATTCCTTTCCCCACTGACTGGTGCTAAAAGTCCTATGTTTGGGCATATATCCTGATGGAGAAAATGAACCGATTACCTAAGTGAGAAAATGCACCTAGTTAATATGCGCAGTTGTATAGCAGGCTGTACTTCTGGTTTGCATCTCAGTATTTTCCATCCATGGCTGCCGACATCTTTGCTCTGCCACACAAGGTGACCTAGTTCTACCAACCCAAGCATCCATGGCCCAGTGATAGGAGTTCTGCTGCACATGGTGGTCCATCGGCTGGATGGACTTGTTGCCTAGCAACCTACGACATGAGCCTCTTGACCTTTCTCTATCTCCATTCTGTAAGCACTTTGTAACGATTCTACCCATTCAATCATAGTATTGCTTTTCCAAGTTGACAGCATCTCTGACAGGTTTCTCAAGCGTGGCTCTATATAAATCAGCGGTTAAGATTACGATTTAATTCCTGCACATGAAGTCTTTCCCCATGTTGCTTGAACTTGCTTCCTAGTCAAGGGGAAGCTTTCCCTTACCGAAGGTTCACTAAGATGCGGGTTTTCAATAGTGTAGTGGTTAGCATGCTTGACTGTTGCTCAAGAGGCTGGATTTCAAATCCAAGCCAGGGCAGAAATTTAGTTTGAGATATCTGCTCTGCGTGCGCCCCCAGCAAACTCAGCTATGATGAGTCAAGGACTTCTTGATTGGATGAGTACACTGACCATACGTACAACTGTCGGTGGGAAGATGAGACTCGCCATCTGTCCTCACACATCAAGGCTAGGAAAATGAAGTCACTAACACTTCATACCCATATCAGCCTCAGGCCCAGCTTAAACTAAGGGACTGCTCTTCTTCTTACCCATCAGTCTTTTCAACACTATTTCCAACAGTGATGGGAAGCTTTCTTTCGCTGGTTCATTGGGATACATTTCCTCACATCAAGTCTTCCTCAACATTTCTTCCAATGACATGACCTTCTGGAGACTCTCTGCTCAAGTATAACCTACTGTACATTTTAAGCCAATGCAAAAAACACTTCCACACCGACAAACGTTTCTGATAAAAGCAACCTCATGAACATTACTGGGGAGACTGAAGGCCCATTTTGGAACTGGGTAACAAAAAAGGCAAGTGTCAAGGTCTAATAATTAACCTAACCGTTGCTATATTACAGGGAGATCTGTGGTAAAATCAAAGAGCTGATTCCTGACTGAGGCAAACAGCTGCCTGCCACACAGCAATTACACGTTTGGTAGAGTTAGAACCAATCAGCATAACTACATCCAGAGCCACTGTCTCTGCACGGCGTGTACTCCTCTGCATTTTCACACAGCAATTCCGTGGTAGGGATTAGCCTAGATATCCGCCAGTGCGCCGGTGAGCGGTACAAGGCAAAAACTGGCCCCATGTGCAGTTGAGCAACAGGATATACCGGGAACATCAACCCTCTGCATGCCAGATATTATCATGCCGTATATCCCAGCATATATGCACTCTGCCTAACACCGTAAACAACACGATAATACGTCTGCATTGTTGATATTCCGGCTGGGAATATGGTTGCGCCGCGACAGAAGACCAGACTTCTAGGATTTCTGCATCTCATCCATAATATGGGACATTCAGACGCTCCGAAGTAACGTAGACTAAGTAAATATAAACATATAAATATATGAGTGTAGTATGGCTCATAAGAGTTCCTGGTTTCTTACACGGAAATGCACCTATTTGCAGAGGGTGAGGTAATGCCAGTTAGGGTATTGTATGCTCAGGTGAGAAAAGATCAGATAGGACAAGGTAATTCACAATGCAATAAAAGGCAAGGATGATATTACAAGGTAGGTGAATTCATAATGAGATAAATGTAAGGCGAGACAAAGATTGAATAAAGTATCAGACACGCATCCAGCATACAGATATGGGGCATCATATAAAAGAGGCTGAACATACAAATGTGATACGTGGGTCATACACCACAATCCAAATGTCTGGTGGCAGTGGTGGGTAACAGGTGTTTCACATTTTATAAGTACAGTATTCACAAAACACCACAAGTCCACAACAGAGTGAAACAGTAACATCATTCATTCAAATTTATGTGGCAGCCATCCAGATATTCAGGAGAGCAGAGAGAGGAGCTTAGGCTCAGCAAAAGAGAACTATTTTCACTCTTTGATAAAAGTTGTACACAGAAACCTCCTTGTTAGTTCAAGATGCATACCCCCCCAAACCTGAGTGCAGTGTTTCTGTGAGGCACTTGAAAGGCACTACAGTCAGTGCCACTTAAGTGCATAACGGATAAGTGCATAATCTGCCTATGTGTATGGAAGCTGGTTGGCCCAATTTTAATATAGGCATTAATACTCAGGGTATGTGCATATGGACTACAGGCCCGTTATGCATTGCTCTGTGTATATCAATGCTGCTTAATTACATAGGCAGCTGAGAACATTCTGACCACCTAGGCAGTCCACCCCTGGACAGCAAGCGACCCTGGCTGTCCAGTGGTCTGTCTTAGCTGCACTGTGGTCTGTATTAGCAGGTGACGTAACACTGTTACTGGTCTATATTCCAGAATGTACAAACCATTTCACAAACACACCCTTTAGTTTCTGTCATTCACACAGTTCCTGTTGGTGGCTTGACACAATTTTACACAGTACAGGTGAACTTATAGTAGGTTAAGGGCTTAGGCTGAAGGCAGTTCCAAGGTTGTGCACTTAAGTGGTGCCCACTGTATATTGTTAGTGTCACCAAACAAGCATACATACCTCCAGAATGATTATTCTGGGTTGATGGCCCTAGCACCGAGCAGCTTAAAGCACTAAGTGAATGAAATGCTTAGGAGTGGTTACTCCGGCCCCTGAGAGCTCTGCAATGGACAAAACTAAGTTCCCACACACTGGGCCAATGCATCATAGGAGTTGTGCTCTCACCTTCCCATGCACTCAGGCCCATAATAAATGATACTGCTTAGTGGTGTACGAATGCAATCCTGTGCAAACAACCTGTCCAGTGTTCACCATCCAGGCTTACAGGGTGTTGGAGTTGGCTCAGCAGTTTCAAACCCCCAATCATTGGATTTCTATACAAAAATGTGTTCCAAAACAGATCACTGAACTGTACAAGTAGAGAAGGCACAACTGCATTTTATGGTAAAAAATACACATCACGCAGTCCGCTTGATAAATCACCAACATATTACCTCTGATTGGTATGCACTGTGAGAGGCACTTTATAAATCTTTAAGTACAATGCAATACAATACAATACAATTACGACTGAAACTCCCTTTGGATCTATGAGTACTATCAATAAGACATGCCTTGTGCACCTTCAATACACTTGAAACTATTGCTTATACGCTCTTTAGTCAGATGAAGGCTGGAGCCCCTCTGAGTAGACACCCTGAAGGGGGCTATATTCACGCTTTGAGAGAATGAATGAAAGACGTTAATTTCAAAGCATGAACATCTAACTTACCATTACCAGCTGAGCCCTCTTCATTTGATCGTATCACTTCCTTATCTGTGTCATCAAAGCCTGACGCCTCATCATCATCATCGCCACCACTGCCTGCTTCTCGGCCAACGACATCCTGCAAACAGTACCAGATCTCCAAGTAAAGTCTTCGAGCCCAATCGAAATTAAATATCTTTTTAAAAGTCTTTAGATTTAAAAACCTATTTAAAATCTATGATTTCACCTGCTTGGCAATCCAGAAATATAAAAATCAACTTAATCAAGATAAAAAAAAGGAAACGCAGTCACTCAAGCAAGCAACTAACTCCAGACGACATGGTCAACAAAAACAAACCCATTAAGAATTTGACAAAACGTATACCCTTTAAAAGTCAACTCTGTATATAAGCCTTTACACGCACAAATGAGCAATTTACTTGCACCAATAGTTAACATCACTAGGCAGTATTGGAGCTGTACTCAGTGTACTGTACAGTTGGATTACTGTTAGAATGGGTTACCTCCACCCATTCTGCTACATGCTGATATCTTATCTGACAGTGAACTGGTGTTATTTTTATTAAGAAAAATTTAAGTGAGCAGTCACTCAAAATGCGAATCGAGTAAACAGTAAGACATCCAGATGTTTAAAAGCAAGTGAGAACGAGTGAGTCTTGAGGCAGTTCTTGAAGGAAGCAAAACATTTTGAGCAGCAGAGAAAAGTTCAGGAGGCTCCATTCCTTGGGGCAGCAACACGGTATGCTAGAGAGCCCATGACAGCTCTGCATTGTGGCTCAGCCAAAGACCTATATCCAAAGATCGCAGGTTGCATGGAGGAATGAAAGAAGAAACTAGTGTCCAAAGGTAAGTAGGCGTGCTCGTTGTAAAGACTTGTAGGTCAGACAGGCCACTTTCAATCTTATTCTGAAATCTACAGGAAGCCAATGTAGCTGAACGAATATAGTTAAGGAATTTGTAAGAGAAGATGCAAGCTGCACTACGTAACCAGGCACTTTTGGATGTGTTGACGTCTGTTGAGTTCAAGGTCTGAGACACCTGCAAAAATCGAGTTGGCATAATCGAGGTCAGAGCAGACAAGAACAGGACATATACCCAAACATAGGACGTTTAGCATCAGTCAGTGGGGAGAGGAATTCGTGGGAGAAATAAATGTTCATGAATCATTTGTTTGTGACATGTCTTTGGTAACCGTATAAAGTATTGCCCTGGTATGACAGAAACACGATCTGCAAAGGCTTATTGTGTGAGGATGACCAATGATGTCTGGATAACATATAGGAGCCCTTCGGATGACTATCTGAACAGTAAACTCAACTGTGAGAGTACTGTCCAGAGTTATTCCAAGCATTTTGACAATTTTTCATAACACAACAACGATGCCAACAAGGTCAATGCTGGAATGAGAAGGGTAAAAACCCATGCATTGGCACGAATCACCGAAGTTTAGTGTTGCTGGGTTATAACACTGCCAAGCAGATTCCAGTAAGTAGTGCCATATAAATATCAGACTACATTACATATGTCACATACTAAGTACAGCTGGTACTGCCTATGTATACTAATAAACTCAACCATAGGCAGCCACTCTGACTACTAATAAACCATATGCAGCCATTCCGACTATTGTCTTGTTCACCTACAGCGTTTTGCCTGTTGTTTTATAGAAATAAATGATTATACATACATACATACAGCTATATTCAAGCATAATCGATTCTGGGAAAAAGAACCAATTTTGAAGATATAAATAGGCTTCCAGTCAAAAACATTTGCATAAATACATAGTACTGCAAGATTTGCATTTACAGAGCAAGAAAACAACACTAAGAGGAGCACCTGCCATAAGAGCCCTATGCCATAAGAGCCCTACAAAAGCTGGCGAGTCTTAAGATGGCAAAGCACAAAATACTCCAGCCTGGAACAATTCAACAATTACTAACAGTATTCATATCTGATTCACAATCAATTGAAGTTCTTTGCTGTGTTCTAGAAGGTCACCTCTATCAGAAGTGTTGAGATGTTGTAATATAGCAGGTAAACGTACATAAAACACGATATCATCATCAAAAAACAAATTCAGGTGGTACATTTGTGCAGTGTGTACAGTGTACACCCATGCTATCCAACATGCGGCCTGATTTTAAGTGGCCTGCCCATTGGCCCGAGCTAGCTAAATTTTTTAATTTGCTTAAAACTGAAGTAAAAGACAAAGTCACTGGCCATAACTTGACTTATTTGGTGCTGAACTATAATAAAGCATGCCATACATGGCATATATACATGTGATTATTCAATATGATTATTCCACAACAAATATTAATACAGTTAATAATAGTTGCTTAAATTGAGTTTACTGGTGCAGCCTTCAGCTTAAAGAATAATTTCTAAGGTGGCCCACAGTGTTAAAAAGGTTTGACAGCACTGGTGTACACTACTAAAGTACTACGTTTAAACTCCCTGTTCAGCTCTCGTATCTTTTTAAATTGTGGTATGTACATTCAAAGTAATAATTTTTGTCTGTTACTGTGTGCTTCTGGAATCCCTAAAACATTTGGCAAAACTGCCGTGATGTAAATGACCCCAAATCAAAGGAATCCACGGTTTGTATCAGAATAAAGTAATCTCTTGTGGTGCACAAAACAGGCGAAATGGTTCTCCCATACTCTGATAACCGCTCCGGCCAATTCCGATAATTCACTCATCCTGTTTGAAAATTGGCCAAAATTAGACCTTGTTACAACATCAGCAAATCCCCACCAATTCCGCAAAAGCACACAGGATATATATATATAACGGTCTATATATATATATATATATATATATATATATGTATATATATATAAATTGCGACATACACACACACAGTACAAGTACCTACTCGTGACGACCCCTCCCTTTCTCCCTTCTCTTTCTCTGCCTCTATCTCTAACCAGGTCCAAGGTTATCAAAGCCAGTCCCAAGAATTGGAACAGATAAACACTAGCCGACTACGTCAGCAGCTAAACGCCAGTGCTTCCGATACTGGTCTCTGAACTGCAGAATTTATAAAAGTCTTCCACAGTCCACACACACACACAAGCACCAGAAACGCCCCAGCCACACCAAACAGCCATACAACTCCATTAAAGGCATTTATATGTCATCGTCATTTGCAGTTGGCGCCATCTGCACGCCTTAGATCACAGTCCAAGACTGGCTCCAAGTTCACGCAGTTGTCATGACTTGTGGTGATGACGACGGCCCCGGTTTTCCTGTAAACTCAAGTAATGGCTTCCGATGAATTGGGCTTTATACGCAGTAAGAACACGCCAATATGTAGTAAGCCATTTCGACAATTTACAACAGAAGGAACCCACACTCCAAGGCGGTAGAAGTACTTACTCGGAAGTAAAACTGGAAGTATACAAGACGACTGCTTTATCTTGCGTTCAATTACTGCAAATGTTCACAAGGCATTTGATCTAAACTGAAGGAATTACCACACCTCTGCATTCACAAAGAACGCACCCAAATTACAGCCAACTCTACACCACACAAGGGGATTCCGTTAGGCATATCTGAAGGTAGAAGCACCGTTGTTCACACCCACTCTCAAAATAAAAGCCACCAACCCGTCTGATGATTGCCTACACGATAAGGGTAGAATGAAAACATCACTTGTGATTTGACCGACTCAAGAGCCGGGCTGAACCAACTGATAAGGACCACTTCTTTCAGAGGTAGGGACGGTCTGGCAACCTATTTCAACGGAGTGTTGGAATGCAAACCCAAACCTCTGAGTTTCATTCCCAAACAGAACAGACAGACAGATAAACAATTAAGTGTTTGGGTTGTGATCTTCCTATTCCAAGGTTAGAAAACAAAGTCAACACTTACTAACTCTAACCATGCCTTGGCCTTAGGGTGTGGGACTCATTATTTTCTTTTCAGCAGTGTAAAAGTTTTAGACAAATAAAACATAAATAATAAATAAATAAACAACAATTACTAGGTTATCTGCAAACATGCTTTAATATGAGTTAATATCAGACAATCCAGCAGATATTGGGTACTCCTAACAAGACCAAAGTCGTATTGTATCGTATCTGAGAATTTATAAAGCACCTCTTATAGTACAAGCTATTTAGAGGCACTTTTAGCGTGACAGTCCCTGGAAATAAGAAAGACTTCAAGCAGCGGAGGGATGAGGGTTGGACCCCAACCAAAATCTAACTACGGACTGAGGAAGGGAGGTGGAAGTCATAACTTAGTTCTCAGACACCCTAAACACATTTTAATAGTGCTAAATTTCCACAGAATAACCAAGGAGCGATAGCATGATGTTTCCCATGCATCTGCAAGGCCAGACTGAATAAAAACTGAGTTAAATCCAAAAACATTAAGTCCAATCATCCTGGCAGGGTATGATCTTTCCAAAAACCTAAAACACTCCACCAGAACAGAGAGAATCAGACTCAACACAATATTTACACTTCCATGCAAATCGACAAAATGGAAACTACCAAATAATCCTAACATCACTAAAAATAATCATAAGCCAGATACTCCACATTTCGTTTCATCTCCAGGCATTTTTTGCTTTCCTGAGGGACTTCACTAGCGTTGGTAAATTAGGCCAAAACAAAATAATGTTGTGTTTCCGGTAACCCGACCGAGTCACTTTTTTAGGCCACTGGCAAAAAAAAATTTTTTTTAAAAAAAATTTTTTTTTTTAAATTGCTGAATTCCTTTGACATTGATAACATTGCTTTCCATTGCACCTCAGCAAGGTGAAATATGATGACGATATATTCTATTATTATACAACGATGCAGTTGCATAAAATTATTTTACAAAATAAAATTTTTTTTCCTACCTACCTACCCAGATTTTAAATTTAGCAATAACAGCTCCAGAGCAGGAGGAGGAGGAGGCCAGATTCTCCAGAAATAACACTTATACCTGTTACTTTGATTTCATACCTGTGCGACTGAAAGTAAAGTTACAGGTAGAAATGTTTCGACCAACAGTAAGAACCTGCATACCTCTAATCTCTAATTCTTACCCTGGAGGGTAAAACAATAATTAGCAGATATACAGGGTATTTCTGTAACACCTCAGAAGTGGTACAGATATGCTCTGCTACAAAATAAGCAGCAATATAACGTCTTTGTTCAGTGCCATGATGAAGTGCATATTTCCAGACAAAAGCAATATTTCTAATATTTCTAATCAAATTTCCTGTTCTTGAGATATTAATTCCAGTTCCAATAATTAAAATCTTAACAGAAACAATAATGACAAGGGCACAATTACTTGTATGGCTTTGTTGTCAGACCAAGGTTGAAGGAAAGCAGTCACAGAACCTTTACCTTACTTAACCATACTCACATTCCCTTTGTATATATTATTTGTACTATTTCTACTAAGATTGAAGGAAAGCACCTAATCTTATTTGACCTTGTTCACCTTACCTCATCATATACTATTTCCACTTCTCATTCTTAACTACAAGCCGTTACAGCACAAACACTACCATCACTGCCAGACATTTCTTCTAGTATACTGAACAGAAATGGAAAGGTCACATACATCTGAACAAACACCATCTAAATGGGAAACTATGCTTAATTAGGTTTGCTAAATAAATGGTCTGTCATTAAATATGAACTCCTGCTGAGAAAAGCATGCACTGGGCACTATTAAGGCCTCCATGCACTGGGCTGATGGAATTCCTAATTAATGCACTCAAAGGAGGGCTCGGTTTTCCGTTAAGACAGACAGACAGAGCCTCTAGATTTCAACAGCCTTACAGATCAACTGCCTTCATGATTCCCTGGACTGCAACGCCAGCTAGTTGTTTTGCATCAGTACATCAGGAGGTCAGAAGATCTAGGTACCAGAGGTAACGTATGGAAGGGTACTGAACTAACCCAGTATCTGAAGTTTATTTAAGAAGTTAACAGAACAACAGTTTTGGTTATGGTTTCAGCACCAAACTCAATATAAACTATAATTTCAGCTAAGTTTCAGTTTCAGCCGTGCCTGAGTTTTTGCTTTGCAAAGGCTCAAATTGTGCAGTGTGCAACCCCACCCCAATGAAAAGCTTAATGGCGTTTTTGGCAAAATTATTAACTGGAAAGCAATTTAAAAGGTCTTTTGTCCTGCAACGGTTCATTACACAGGCCTAAATATTCAAGGATAGTTTCTCTCTGATAATGACTTTAAAACACTCTGGACAGTAATCATATATGTTATTAATGTTCTGACAGGGCAGATGTGTATTAAATGTGGTTGTTGGGTTCATAGAAGGTTTCAGTTTTAAGTAACAGAGTCAATTTGGGTAGTGGCTGTTTGAGTGGTTGATCCACAGCCAACAGAGTGAAACTGTCACTTTAGGCTCACCTCTAACTCAGAACACACACACAACTTCTGCCAGATTGCAATGGAAACCATAATGAATAATGGCACTTCACAGAACGCAGTATTAATTAAAGACAAATATTAACTGTGAAAGGTCAGTGGACGGTGGGTGGTGGGAGATGACTGCCCCACAAGAAACTGTTTACTGTTCATACTCTGACCTACTGGGTCAATAAACAACAACATGGGCACACACCACGGTGGCCCCCGGGTATTAATAGTATTTAATACCCACCTACTTCATACCAATCCGGTGAAGCCGGGCACAGTGAACTAAGAGCTGCTTACACAGAATCCAGCTGGTCAAGCCAAACAAAGCCAAGTCCAGCACAGTCTGTGGTCACAGAGAAATAAGGCAAGCAGAGTATGGTGGCCAGTATTTAAGATTTAACAGGTGAGGAAAAGAATATAAACTCCGCCACTGCCCCACTTGTGGTAGTGCCAGTCCCAAGCCTGGAGAAAGGAGGAGGGTGACACTAATCATCTTTGTTATGACACAGTGTCGTTAACCAGCAACAAGCAGCAGGTAAAGTATAAACTTTTTGATTCCTTAGCAAATCACACATTCTGCAGGGCTTAATTCACATAGAAGTCAAACCACATCAAGCCTTTTTCAACTGACACCCTGTGTTGGACTGCAGTAAGATACACTGGAAAATTACCCTTTACAGGTCTACAACAATTCTTGACCCCTCACCTGACTTCTGAGAAATGCTGAAAACAATTTGGACCAACGGTTTCTAAGAGAAAGTGGGTCAGGATTGCCGTTTCCTTCAAGTCATGCCATACAAATACTTCATATTATAAAATAAATAATAATTTATATTGTGCTGTGAATCGTTTATCCAAGACGCTTCCGACATGCCATTGAATGCCGAGCAACATGAGCAAAAAGAAGAAGAGAGCAGACCCTTAAGCTAACCCCACGAGGCAGCCATGGATATGAAGTGCTAGTGACTTCATTTTCTTAGCCTCTGCATATGAGGGCAGGTGACCAGTCCTCTCCTTCGCCATCTCATCTTCCCACCGACAGTGTACGGTCAGTGTACTCATTATGGCTGAGTTTGCTAGGGGTGCAGAAATCTAAAAGAAAACGAATTACTGCCCTGGCGGGGATTTGAACCCCTGACCTCTCAAACGACAGTCCAGCACACTAACCACTACACTATCGATCACCCAATCTCCTAGTTCCCCGGGCAAGGACTGCCACAGCCCAACACCCTGCGGCCATTGCCATCATGGGCCATTCTATGACCTCCGCCTTCAATCCGCAGTAAGATTTTAGTCAGGGTTCCACCCTCATCCCTACGTTGCTTGAAGACTTTCTTCTTTCCTTGAGGCTGTCTCTGAATAGCTAGTACTGTACGAGGCTCCTCATAAAATTTTCAGATACGATACGATACAAAAGTCTCTACAAAGTCCAACGTCCAATGTGAGTGGACACGTATGACATTTAGGAAACATCCAATGGGTCTAGCCCTACCGAGTAACATTTTCATTCCGCAAATGAAGGCATTAACAGCTTCGCCATAAACATATGCCTCGACTTCACCGGCCGGCCGAGAGCAATTCCGCTGAACCGCTTGCAATATTTAAAGCCGTCCACAGCTGAAGGAAGATGAGAGGCCCTCCATCAGATATGCACCAACAGCACCATGGAAACGGGGAAATCGAGAGCAATCTTGATCCCGCTACGATCTCGTCTGTGATCGTAAGTATTGCAAACAAAGGAACACGAAGACGAAAGCGAAGATACAAATGACAGAATTGCTCCCATAAACAGCGCCTCCAGTGCCTTCCAGCAAACACCATGATCACAAATTCGGACAATAGATTGTCATAAAAAATTCTGCAAGTAATGTAATGTAACTGATCAATTATACAATGTTGAAAATCATTTGAAAATGCCATGCTCTTAAGATAAACAAAGATAATTCCTTCATCAAACAAGTGTGTTTACCGTAATTTAATCTGAAGTAATCCAATAAGCGACGAAGTAATGGACTGATATGATTACAACTCAAGAAACATAATCAGGCTGACACAAATCACTCCAGATTGTTACCTAGTGGGAAGTTGAGGCAAGGTAAGGTCAGTATTTCTTATAAACACAATTTGTACAACGTTATTATTAAACTACTTTTAATATAATTAGTAAACTACTTTTAATATAAGAAGGAGGAGGAGGAGGAGGAGAAGGAACAGGAGGAAGATTTGTATAGCGCCGTAGCACAGACGAGGCCGAAGGAAAGGGCACAAAGGACATCCCACCTGATTATCACACATGGTATAACAGTAAATAATTTACACTGCAATCAACGAAAATAAGCATCACTTCAGTAATTGCAACCGCAACTGTCATTATCTTTAATTAAATCTGCTTATTAAATCTGACGTCCGACATATCGCACACATATAGGGTAATTTGAAAATACTATAATTATTATGATTCAAGTTCACTGTTGTACATCTTTTGACATGTTTTATTGTAGGCCAGGTAGAACTAGACTTCGAAAATTGGAAAAGGCAGAATTACAAACTGCAGTGGTATCATACTGGACTGGTATCCATAACATTGGCTGACCTGCGTCCTATTGGTCGTGGAAAGCAATGATTCATTCATTAAATATTTTATCCGTTTATGAATTTGATTCCTAAAGCTGTCGATAATATCATGGTAACTTATATAGATCCATAGTTATAAGTTTGAAACAACGAGACACTGTTAGGTTAAAGCTACATAAAGCGCTACAAAAAGCCCCACTACAATGAATTACGGATAGGTGAGCATGCCACTCACTTACTTACTTTCTTACTCACATAAACCGCATCCTATCAAACAATTCTTACTACACACAAATACATGATCCACCGCCCAAAATTATCGGCTAAATTTAATATCTAAATACCTGATAATTATCTAATTAAGGAAGAAATACTGACCTGATGTGTTCGGACGATCAGGTTTAGCGTTAACCCAATAAGCAGCACTAAAATCCATCGCCCCATCTTTTCAACGTTCTTTTCGCACAACGCACGCCTTTATAGTGATCTTAAGGTTCCGAAACGATCGTAGATTTTCCCACTTAGTCCCTGACATCAATTTACTGACTAAATATTGACTGATTATTCATAAAATTTACCCGACAAATTTAACTCAGTTCCGACACAGGTTTATCCACATCAGAAGAACTTCATGAATAGAATCCTCCGCTACGATGATTGACACGTGTATCAATGCGCACCTAAGTTCATTACAGTTATTCTGGCATCTGAATCCTGTTTTCTTTGTAATTGATGGTTGTTTTACTTTTAAACACGGCGTCTTTGCGAATAAAAGTGTTTGCGAGTTTTTATAGAAACGCTGGAGATAATTTAGAGGGTTTCTAAGAGGGACTATTTACATTTTCGGACGCAGCACTCTGTTGTAACACTTTGCCCGCTATTCCCCGTTTTTCGTGAGTCACGCCCCCGGTGACGTCACACGCGTGCCGAAGCTGCCCGCCACTCACGCCACCACCACCACCATCAACACAACCACCACACCACCAGTCACCAGCATAGTTAGTACAGGGTGAAGTCAAGATACTTCCACTCTTGGGGTGAAGTCTAAGAGCTCATGTATCTGGTGCTCCTCCCACCCACTCGATGCAATGAGGCCCTTCTTAATGCCTCTTAAGTTGGAATCTGGGTTAATGACAGTGCAGGCTCACAAACTTCAGAGCAGAACTGGTATCAAAGCCACTCAAAGAATTGATAAACTCAAAGATCGTGTATACCGACTCATGTCTGAGTAAATTGAGTGGGGCACATTTTTGTCTTTCGTTGAACCGACCGGCCGTACTTAACGGACTCGGCCGGGTTAGCAGGAAAGCCCCAGGCTATATTTTGTGCATTACGTTAAGCTATTGCAACATGCAGCTGCTTTATTTCGTCATAATCGCCAAGTGTGCGCCCACGTTGGTCTTTAATGGTCAAGTTAGGTCACACGGTATAAGACACGCCGGGTTTTGAGGAGAAGGTTCCTCTCAGTGATCTGTGCTGTGCTTAACAGGATTTGAGGGAAGCAGAATGCAGATCCGATGACGAAGAAGGTTAATGAGGATATTTTCTATAGCGCTCTACTCGTACTTTAAAGAATTAACTGCCGTGCATGCATGATCAGTTTACTTGGGTGTAGGCCTATATGAGTATACGGCGCCTCTGCTGGTTTTGGTATATTTGTGGTGTGCTTTGTAAGTCATGGTCCATCCATCTATCCATCCATCCATCCATCCATCCATCCATCCATCCATCCATCCATCCATCCATCCATCCATCCATCCATCCATCCATCCATCCATCCATCCATCCATCCATCCATCCATCCACCCACCCACCCACTAGAGCTGTACCGATATCGCTTTTTGCCGATTATGCCGATACCGCGTATAGCCGATTATTAAATTGCCGATACCAATACCGCGTATAGCCGATTATTAAACTGCCAATACCCATTTATGAGACCGAATATTTCATTATTTGTTTAGTCAAAATGTTCTGTTCCGAAACATAAACCAGTAATCTATCGTCACAACTATAAGGGTGGACGTTTAAATGAAGTTGGGAAGTTGTTAACGATATGTTTTAATGCATAAATAATAAAAGGCAGTAACACGAAAAATGAAAATCGATTAAAAACATTGGAATATGCAAAAATTCAAGTAAAATTATTAAATTATAACACAATTTTGACATCGGCACCGATTAACCGATTATTTCTGCCGATACCCGATTATGCCGATTGTTCTAATAATCGGCCCGATTACGCGTATGGCCGTTTAATCGGTACAGCTCTACCACCCACCCACCCACCCATCCATCCATCCATCCATCCATCCATCCATGAGTTGGGAAAATTTCTCAGAAAAATGTAATTGAATTACAAATTACTCGATATGGGACAAGAAATTGAGTTTTATTTCAAAATTTAATTACAAAATACATGGGAAATGTAATTGAATTACAAATTACACATTGCAAGTTACGTAATTTCAAATAATTTCAATTATGCAATTTCAGTTACTGCTCATCCATCCATCCATCCATCCATCCGTCCGTCCATCCGTCCGTCCGTCCGTCCATCCATCCATCTGTTCATTCATTTTGTCTGTCTGTCCGTCCTGTTTCCTGAAAAGGCGCAGATCACGGCAGCTGTCGTCATTTCGTGAACTATAACAATATTAGGCTTTTCGGTCTAGGAAAACGCTCAAATAAACGATACTCTAGAATCGTGAATGCCTTTGAAGCCTGTTTCCGGTTGCTGTAATCACGGAGAAAGTGATGATTCACAACGGCTTTTGTTTGGAAGGCCTTCCAAGTTAATTAGCCTCTGTTTAACGACACTTTGCCATAGCAATTATTAGCCTCGCCTTCCTCCTTTAATCGTAATCGTAATCTCGAGGTTTCTTCAGCGCCCAAAAAGCGGAAGTCGCGGGAACCAGATTATCCATAGGCGCTCAGTCAAAACAAATCGATAGACAGAGGAGTCAAAATCTGTTCCAGGTAAAGATCCAAAGGGACAGATCGACAGACAGACAGACAGACAGACAGACAGACAGGCAGGCAGGCAGACAGGCAGACAGGCAGACATACAGACATACAGACAGACAGACAGCAACAACCCAACAAACAGACAGATAGCTACGGTGGGTGGATTTTAGAATTGAACAGATGAGTGAGGTAAGAGGAAATAATTGATGACTCAGGATATGATTTGTGAAAGACCATGCAGTGCTTTCAGTTTCAGAGATGGGTAAGTAATCGATTAGATTCTAATCGATTAGCTAATCGATTAAACAAACAGTTCATTCTAATTCTAATCGATTAGCAAATGTCAGTAGCTAATTCTAATTCTAATAGATTCGCAATTGAACTAATCGTACCCATCTCTGTTCAGTTTACTCAGACTTGGGATTGGCATTACAAGAGAACAGGAAGCGGCGGAGTTAAAGCATCTGCAGTTAAATAGGTTTACTATATATATATATATATATATTATATATATATATATATATATGTATATATATATATAATTATGCATAGGTGTGACAGTTGTGACTGTACAGGTATGCGTATGCATGTGTGAATGTATGTGTGTGTAGGTGTGTGTATGTAGTATGTAGATTTGGGTGTAGGTGTGTGTAGCATTGACGTATTATAGTAGGTGTAAGTTTTGTGATGGGCACGATTATACTATATTTACTATATTTATATAGGGCCTATACATCGGCCCCGAATATTTATGACTGAATGAGTAAGTATACGACTGTGAGTCTGTGACATGCAGGATGACAGCAGGATTCGTTCATCGCCCACGTGCCTTATCTGCAGTCGCAGTGCACGTGCAATGTCGTGCATCTTACAGAACCCTTCTCGTGTCACTTCCATCAACTGTTTCTTTGCAATGACTCAGAGCAAGTCTGTGTTTATGGTTCTTGACGCCACGCCGGCCATTGCCATTTAAAGAGTAGCTCTTTAAACATGCAAGTTACATCTAGAAATAAACCTGCACGACCATAACTAGAAGTATACTTATTATTATATCATTGCTGAGACATTTATAAAGTGTAAGCCTATAGGACTCTCAGCAGCTGTTGAAGCCATGTCCATTTGTCATTAAATGGCAGCGCTGTATAAATCTGGGTCAATAAAACAAAACCTGCGGGGGGCGGTGAGCGCGGATAGGCGACTCCCTCTTAAGAACCATCGGCGAAGGAAGAATGGAGTCTTTGATCGGAGAAAGTAAATAGGAGAGACCGGCCAAGACTATTGAATGTACGATGAATAATAAAGATGGAGATTTGTAATCAGGCAAAAGAAGAGGAGGGAACTCTTCTGGCGCCTTTGGAAGCCCAGCGGCTCTGATTCTCTGAATCTGTACGAAGCAAATATTTTTACTGTATTTCTGTTAGGAATTTAGCAAGTGTCTTATGATGTGCTCAAGTCTAATAACGGCAGCGCCTCTGGCGGCTAGCAAGTATCACGTCGCACACCTACACCCACATCTACATACAGACACCTACACACACACCTACACACACACACACACACACACACACACACACACACGCACGCACGCACGCACGCACGCACGCACACACACACACACACACACACCTATACACATACATACACATACATACATACACACATACCTGTACAGTGACACCTATATGCATATGCACTCTTAACACACGCGCTCCTAAATACACACATGTTTAATATCTCGGAAAAAACACTGGCCATTGCCTTCTAGATACAGGCCCACTACAAGGAAGGATGAATGAATGAATGTGAAGACAAACAGTTTAATTCAGATGTTTTCATGGTCGCTATTTGACCTAAATAATTCCGCAGAAATAGTAAACTTACGAGAGGATAATGACTGTTTGTACCTTAAATGCGGTTGGGCAAAGAATCGGGTGTGTGCGTTTGGGGGTTATCATAATAGGTGGGTGTGCCTGACTCGGTGTGTGGTCTTGTCGTAGCCATTATGTATCATTACTGATACATATTATGTGTAAACTTACATCAATTACTGAGAGGGGAGGGGTTGGGCCGAGGTGCCACCCTACAAACTTTGTTGACTTTGTTCTCTCCTCTCTAATGTGTTTACTTAGATGACGAAATCTGCTCAAAGTCTTGCAAAAATATATAGATAGCATAGAAAGTAGGAGAAGCTCATGTCAAAGATCGTATGTATTTAAGTAGCAACTATTATATTGAGACGCTTAATGTAGCGCCTTTTTAGTACCTCACATAAGACTGCATGGAAGCCAGTTCCAGAATGAGAATGTTTCTCTAGCAAAACAGTTAATGATTTGGTAATGACATCTGCTGGGAAGTAAACGGTAAGCCCAGCGGCCGCTGTTCCCTGTCCAGGGCTTAGGGAATCGTCGCTACCCAGGGTGAACAAATGTCTTAGACTGCATGGAAGCCTGTTCCAGAATGAGGGACCAGCCAAGTGGTATGTTTCCATGTTGAATTGTAGCAATACGCCGCTACTACTTGGGAACAACCAGATCACCATGGGTTGCAGAAGGAAGTGATCTGCCATCAGGCGAAGATGACACTGGAATACACAGCTCTCTACAGACGTTTAGGGGTCATCCCCGGTGAAGGGTCAAAATAAGGAATGCCGACCAAATGAGAAATGTAAATAAAAAACAATGAAGTTGGAAACAAACAAATGCACTGGATAAAATGCTGTATTTGACATGCAACTGTCTTCCAAACGCATCACTCGCCTACGAAATAATGTTTCATCTGTCTCTGAAATTACAAGTATAGTAACACGTACGTTCATCTACACATTCAACTCTTGCTAGTGACGTTACAAGTCTTGCTAGAAAGTCCGGCAGATCCAGGACATCCTTTCCCTTCATTTAAAAGTTTTTGGGGTTCAAAGAGCAGTTTTCTAACAGCCACAAATAAGACACGCCGAAAAGTCTTTCAACAGAACACTGACAGAGATGTGACTTTTCAGGATCATACCATGTAACACAAATTTATCACACCAGAAACGTACGATTTCTGACCTGAAATTCAGAATTTAGTACCCAGTAATACACTGCATCTGGAACAAAACTGAAAATCGAAAACTGTCTTCAAAACTGACCATTGTGGTTTTTATCACTATGCATTTATTAAATGCCACGTACCAAGTTTCAGTCGATGCCACTGAGCAATCGAGAGTGAAGGGCTTGCTCAGGGTCCCTACACAGTAACCGTCTTAGAGGAGGCTCGAGCCTGTATTCTCCGCGTTACAAGGCACGCTCTAACCAATCGGCCACCTACCGTGTCCCACTAAGACAGTCCATATAAATAATTCCTATAAGCAACAGCTACCACCGACCACAAAATCTGTCTGCTCTGAGAAATTCTCTCCAGAAACTGGGATCACAGAGGTCCTCTCCAACAATGCCGGCCTTACTCCTGGATCTGCCACTTACACAATGCTAAGTCTATAATACTAGGGTGACACGATGTCATGATAGTAGTTAGCTAGGACACCACACTCCTGCAGTTCGTTGCACCTATACCAAGTTCAAGGCCAGACCTCCTTAGGGGAGATTAAGTCTACACCATTACTCATAACTTCCGTCTACAAAAAATGGTAGGAGTTGCCACAAGAACCAGTAATTATGAGGGGAATGTCACCTAAAATAGATGGCGCTGGAGTGAACGCCAGCTTACCATACAATTCTACTTCCGGTATATAGTTAGGTAAAATAGTCGCCGGGAAAACTAGCAAAAGTGTTAAAATAGTCGCCGGGAAAACTAGCAAAAGTCCCCTAGTTATTTTCGGGTGTACCTCTCACGGCTCACTTGAACATTTCAGACAGGAAGTCATAGGCCTACCAATCACCGCTTTCACAAAAAACGCCATCTAGCGGATTAATTAACAACATGTCATTAACAATCAACAATCATTAAGAGCTGTTGAATCACGTCTGTTAACAGTAGCTACGGTGTTACATGACAGTAGCCAGGGTGTTACATGCCAAGTATAAAGGACAGTACTGTTGTAGGTAGGCCTGTGTCAACAGTACATGCACACTCGGCAACATCCGGGGAGTTGGTAGGCCTACATCCGGCAGCAGCAGATGAGGTATTTGGCAACCGATAAGCAGAGAACGAATGCCCAACTCTAGCCATCAAAAATAACTAGATTAAAACAGATCTATCACACTCAACAGATAACAACAAAAATACGAAGTTATTACACCAATTGGCTCAACGCTGCCAGGCCCAGGCAGAATTTTTTCCCACAGCCTCATGTCACATTAATCGACATTATATATATATATATATATATATATATATATACTTGAAAATCGCTATCTAGAATTCTAGATCATAGGCTATAAGAGGTCGTTGGTCAGCAATCAACAGAAGGCTCGATTGGATATATATATATAAATATATATATATATATATATATATATATATATATATATATATACACACTTCTGAATAATATTTACATAGCGATTTTCAAGTACCTCTTCATAAAGTGTATAGAAGGAATCATACACTTTGAAGCATTGCTATCTCCTGCCACTCTGTGTACCGGCAACAAGTCTGAAACTGCGTATGCCATACTGACACGTGCGGATTAGTCACATCGAATACAAAAAAGTCTTGTGAATTCTGCAGTTTCACTTCCCGGTTTGTAGGCGTTTATAATTATAATATTACGATACACACATTAATTCGGTTGGAATGTTAATCTTGTTGCTGTGCCCAGGGGTGGACTGGGCCGCCGGGACACCGGGAAGATTCCCGGTGGGCCGCCAGGACCGGTGATATAATAATTTAATCAATTTAGTACAGATGATACAGGTTTTTTTACAAAAAATTGCGGCATCGGTTAACCGGTTTTTAGTTTCGGTTAACCGGTTTGTAAATTAACTGAAAAAGAGCAATGCATACTTACTTACCTACAGTGCTCCGTACAGCCAGCGGCCGCCATGTTAGATAAGAATTTACATCTTCCATTCTACTTCCGGCGTCTTCCACTGAGTTTGTTTTGATAAAATTTCTTTTAAATTTGTTAGTTAGTAATAAGTAATATTAATTAAATAAGATATGTTACGGTTATGAGTGATATAAATCCGAAACGTAAATGTAAAGGTGGTGCGGAGAAAGTAAGAGATAAGAAACTAAAGATTCTTGGTAAAGATGGAGCTAAATGCCGAAATCTAGTCGATTTATTTAAAGCCACTCCAATTCAAACTGAAGACACCAGCTCTCAACAAACACCTTCTGCAAGTAAACAACCCGACACAAATCGAAACGATGAAAACAATCAGCATTCGGTCCAATCAGTCGTGCCAACAAACTTTATTCCCACCTTACATTTAGAAAATGTTACGGAGCCGTCGGAGTTAACTGACAACACAACGCTGGCAGTGGCAGATCTAAATGCCGAGAATGATAGTTCAGAAGAAGTGACAGAAACTTCAGTTATCGATGATAAAAACACCAGTTACTATTTCAAACGTCCTCGACAGAATACTTTACAATCGTTTTTTAAATTTCACCCAATACAACCTAGTGTGAGTGAAACTGATCTACCATTTACAAATGCGTATCGGGTATTTTTCAGAAGCAATGGTATCAATAGGAATTGGGTGTCATACTGTAAAGAATCTAAAGCATTGTTTTGCACAGTATGCTTAGCATATGGCAAGACTGACGATATGAACTCATTCACAACGGGAATGAATTCCTGGAAACATGTGCATCAAAGAATAGAGGAACATGAAAACAGCAAATATCACGAGAAGTGTGTGGAAGCTCATTTAATGTCTGTAAGTGGAAGAGACATTGATAGCATTTTATTCTCTCAGCAAAGTAAACGAAGGTACCAAGAAGTTCAAGAAAAGAGACAAGTGCTGGAAAGAGTAATTGAGATTCTGAAAATGATTGGAAAACGTGGTCTCAGTTATCGGTCAAAAAATGATGCTGCATATACATTAAACGACGATACAATCGATCATGGAAATTTCTTGGAAATATTATTATTAAACAGCAATAATACCATCACAGTGAGTCCGAATAAATTGATTTATAACTTGAGTTGACGCATTCTTAATATTTTATATATAATTATAAATTATATATGCGATTTATCGTTTTTGTTGTTATTGCATAATGTAATTTGTAAAGTGACCCATGACTTTGGAGGTCACTGGCCTCGGGTATGCATGAAAAATGCACAAAGAAAAATAAAAGTCATGAAGTTAGGGCCGCTTTTTGTTTTTTTCCCGGGCCGCTTGAACTCCCCAGTCCACCCCTGGCTGTGCCTTAGCCAAATTATCCTTTTATCTTGTGTCGTGTTTCCGAGGAGTGTCCTATGGCGAATGCAAACAAAGATGAATGTATGCATCTAAAACACTTAAAACAGCGTCTTTTGTGATCTTACAAGAGTTATACAGTTACCAGCACCTGCCTAAATATATTACCTTTAACACCGGTTGCCATTACCTGTGACAGTTAAAAACTAATTAGATAGGGTAACGTCTCATTGGTGACAAGCCTCTATTAACAATGGACGTTAGACATGTGTGGCATTGTTCAATTTCTGTATCCAACTTGACAACAGAATTCTAACAACAGCATAACCTATTGTTTATTGAATACATGTTGGACAAATTGTCCGTTCAACATAGAGCAGTGGAACTCGGAATGCACCAGTCAAAATGGACTACAAACTCAGACATCAGAGGTTCAAAACATAGCCAGCGTAGAAAGAAGTCTCCTCATTTGCAATCAGACAAACGGTCACAAACCCCATAACAAAAAATGTGTACACCACAATACTTCTCGGGCGAACACTGTCTGTACATAGGGACCTTAAAGGGTGTGTTACACCCATTCAAACGGTCAGCCCTGGTGACCAGATCAATTCATTGAAAAATGAGTGGGGTCGAGGTCATAGGGCTGCTAAGGCAAAAATTTGTACATTTAATACTGAGGAACAAGAGCATAACTTTACCCCACAATAACCTCCTCCGTTAATAGCTGTTGCTTGAATTTGGTTCAAACCAAAATAACGCTGTTACATCGCAAAAATATTTCAGCATAAAGCCATAAAGTGAGAGTGACCAGAAGTGGTGGTGACCAGACACCAACGTTGCACTACAAAGATATGCCTATGCTGAGGGAGAAGTCAGAATACCCATCCTCATAGACAACTACACTATGAGTGGGAGATCAGATGGTAGGGAGAGAGAACTGATCATCTAGCCTCATATGCAGAGGCCGAGAAAATGAAGTTGCTAACACTTCATATCCATGGCTGCCTCTTGGGGTTAGCTTAATGGACTGCCCCTCTCCTTTAAGACCCAAGACATTTATACTAGCTTGGAATAACCCTTGTCACTCCAATCAATAAAATTATAATCATCTCTTTACAGCATTTAACAAAATTAGGGATTTAAATGCCAACCTCCGTGTTGACAATACAATTACTTTCAATGCTAAGCTGCTGAACCACAACATTGATCCTTGTTTGCTGAACCCAAAACGCCAACGGGAATAACAAAATGATCAATTAAGGAACAAAAACAAACAACTCGAGATCATCAATAAACTGGTTGCATATAACAAGTCAAACCAATCACCAAATCAGACCGGCATAAAAACACGAAATAAATGGTCAAAACAAATCTTAAATTAAATCCTATAAATAACATAGATGATCAGAGGTTCACTGGGCGAAAAAGTTCAAGCGGAACAATCAACCAAAAACAATCAACGGGAACAATCAACCAAAGTTATCGATCCTGAGTTTCATTCTACGACAAACTGTCGGTGGATATGTGCACGGTAACTGTGCGACCGAACATTCAACTATCACAATTAACTCTATGCGCAGTTTCTAATCGGGTGAAGCGTCGACTTCTTCTTCTTTGGGAGAGTCGGAAAGAGTCCGATGTCACGTCCACTTTACCACCCACTTCTGAAACGCTCTGCAAAAGAAAACAATCTGGGCTTTAACAACAAATCAATTGTCAAGTAAGTACATTGTTCCCCTTAGCATTATTAGTCCTATTGATGTTATGTCCTCATTTATTTTGTCTATCCAATTTATAAGTTACGTACTGACAACTCGGTTAAAACAGTGCCCTGACTGTACGCTGCAAGTGGAAAGACCAGGCGGCAAGGGAGAAGACTGGGCGACCACTCTCATATGCTGAGGCTAAGAAAATGAAGTCTCTAACACGTCAAACCATTGGCTGTCTCTCTTTATGGACTCTTCTTTACCGTCTGCATTTCTGCCTCTTTATCATTTCTTCTTTAACTTTCGATGAGTGCAGTAGTATACTCTCTCCAACCAAAGCAACAGAACAGCCACAGAAATGAGTGACCAGAAATTGGTTGACAAGAACTGGTCACATTCAATTCCACTAACATCGTTTTCACCAGTAGCATAGCCAGAAAACAATCTTTTTTTTGGGGGCGTTCCATTGGACATGGTCGCAAAAGTTAAGTTTCTGTGTATTTCGCATATAGAAACATATAAAAAAATGTCGGCAATTTATTTGGGGGAGGGGTTTGAACCCGTAAAACTTCCCCCTAAATACGCCCATGGTTTTCGCTAACACAAATTCTGGGTTCAAAACTATTACGGCTAATCTCTTGATAGCAGAGTAACACTATCAACTAATGCAACATCGGGTCATCTCTGTCGTGGGACCGTATCTGGAATGGGCTTCCTTTAGAGCTCCGTCTCCTACCTAGGAACTCTTCACCCGCATTTTATGCCTCTCGGAAAGCTACTCTTTTCAGCCGTGGTTGGGCCGGGAGCGCCTCTGAGTAGATATCTTGAAGGGGCGCTATATCAAGTTTCTTTGATTGATTGACTATCAAGAGTAACAGACGCACCTTACTGTGAAGCCACTGATTGGTAGAAATTCAGACGAGCTTCCACACTTCGAGGCATTGAATCATGAAGTCTTCTGCAACTGTAAGCAGGTCGTTATCGTAAGTGAGGCAGGGCTGAGTGCGTCCGTGATAGAGGTCACCATCCAGCCACAGTCCGTAGACACCCCTAAAAGCAACAGTACAGTGACTATTACATTTATATAGCACCAATTTATTATAATAATCAGGATCACGTAATGTAATCGGACGCTGTTCCAACACGGCATAAAAAAACTAAAGACATGTAAATGGACATTTATATAGCACAGTTTCGTAAACGTTACTGAAAATTGAAAGGATAATTCTAAGTATGGATTCTGAGATGCCAAGTCGTCTGACCAGAGCAGAAACAAAGAAGAATTCTTGTAGACATGGTCCACATGGACAGACTTTAAAAGATGATATATAAACTTCCAAATACTTTACTTACATAAAAGTGATCAATTTGGTACATTACATGAAATAAATATTGATGTACATTGTACATGTAGTCTTTTGTTAATGCAGGACAAACAACCACCACCACTGCCTCCACTACGCCCACCACCACCATCACCCAACCAATATCACCCCTCCACCACCACCGCCTTCACCACCGCCTTTACCACCATGTCTCAGACTTAGCAGTTTAAACTATATATTATTTCAATAAAAAAGTAATAATATAATATCAATAATAAAGAGTACTAAAGAGTAATCAGTAGCACTAGGCCTACTATTATCGGCTAATTCAAAAATAAAGGCGATTGTATGATGAAGTGCTATTATTATAGAAGAACCATGTAAAGAGTGGTAATTTCTAAGTAATAGCTCCATTTACACAGGTCAATGATCCCTTTATCAAATACCATAAAATCTGAGGAGTGTCACATGCAAACAAGGATGCATGTATTTATGCACCTAACACACGACTATAGTCGAGTGTTGCACAGGTAGTATTATTGGTAAAGGAGACGATTAGGTCGGTGAGAGGATGTTTTTAAGGATTCATAATCCAATTTTCTCACAATATTTTTTGGTAAAATTTATATTATCAACACACACACTGCAACCACCTGAGCACCGAAATTAGTTGACTGTGAGGCGCCCTTGTAACTGCATGGCTGTGTTACGACGCCATATAAATTGTCGTTATCATCGTCGTTATTATTATTATTAAGTCCCTTCAACTATACCAGAATTTCATTAAAATGCTGTCTCAGGAGTCATATCAAGAACTGTTTCATAACAAGGTTATGTTGTAATATGAAGTCACCTTCTAAAGCTGCACTAAATTTTAAATCCACGACCCTGGCCATATCGTATCAGAACAAGTGCACTATAGTGAGGCTCTGAGGTAAATCAGAACAAATTAAAGCAAATGAGAAATCAATCGTAATTCTTAGAGCCTCCGTTGTTACTCTGTGCAACTAAATCAGAAGACAGAAAACAAACCAAAGAAAGGGCATATTGCCTGGCATGCAAGCCAGTTACTGTAGCCCACAGCTACACATTAACAACTGCTCAGCAATGGCTGTATTCAGCAATTACTGTATGAGCCTGATGAAGCCAAGACAGAGTGTTTTTCTCTTGTTACTACCATAGATATTACTTTGGAAATCATTTAGGAGTTTCTGAGGCCTCCTATTGTAATGTAAATCTCCATTTTCAGTACCACACAACTTCATTAGAGAGACCAATTTATTAACTGGCACCAAGTCAAATCAAGTTGCAGAGACCAGTAGCATAACCATGGGTCCACAGGCACTCAGACAACGGTGGGTCCCGGGCCCATACAAGCGAGGGCCCATTCCAAGCCAGATAAAGTACAAATACCCCTCCTCAAAAGACCCATCTGAGCAATCTGCAGAAGCCCATAAATCGAAGTTACGCTACAGAAAGAGACAGGTTGATCAGTTTTCATACTCAGAAGTTTCTATTAAGGAATGCCTTCCAACGTACGTATCTACAATGTGGACTCGCTTATATGCTCCTGGTTTAAACGCCATTCCGTTTAACATGAAGTAATCAATGCCCCCCCCTAAAGCTATTTACTTAACACCATACTGATTAACATGCAGTACAAGAACTGCAGTGTAGTGCAGAATATTGATTTTTTCGGCATTTATTCCTTTTAACGTGTGGTCTGGTTAACACTCTGTATGATAGGCATTTCCCTCTGTCTCCCCCAACAACAACTTCGTGTTAATTAGTCTACACTGTAACGTGTCCAAAAGTGTGCAGTACGAAGAAATTGATATCTGCCGATGCTTACTCTCCCGCTCCAATCGATAAGCTCTCTGCATTGCCTTTGATAAAGTAATTGTTTTGCCCAGTCCATGAGAACTTCTACAAAAGCAATCAAAAACCAATCAATAAATCATTCAGTTATTCATTCAGTTATTCAATCATTCGTTCATTCGTTCATTCATTCATTCATTCATTCATTCATTCATTCAGTTAATCAGTCAGTCAGTCAGTCATTTTCAAAATTTATCTGCACAAATGACTTTTTCAATTGGTCTTTTTCAATCTTATAGCATAATCTTAATTAGATTTAGCACAGATTTCACACATGTACTTCATAACTGTAAAATAGTAATAACAATTTATAAAGCACAGTCAGTAGCAAGCAACGTCTAGGATGCTTCACAACGTCAACTGTCTGAAGTAATAAGAAATTACATAGTAAATAGGATTTCAATTGTCTTTAATTAAAAAATTAACACTTCTGTCCTCCTGACTAGAAGCCAGAAAGAAGTCTCGCTGGACTGTCCTTTAGAAAAGAGTGACAAACCCTGAATGCTGGGTGGAAGGAGAATAAGTAAGATTCTCCTGAGCCGTAGAAGCTATCGCTCATTTTCAATGCACATGGTAACATTGCGCCAAACACCTACAGACAAAACACAGCTCACTGTACAAGGTACAAGGTACAGAATTTAATGCAAAGCTTCTGAAATATATGACATAAATAACATATGGCAACATGACCTAAATATCTGACCAATGGGGTGCAATCCTGATGCGCAAATGAACGTGATAATTGTTCCTATAAAGGTACCAGCACATGACATATGGAAATGATCATGGTATATGAAGATGATCGTGGTATATGAAACGATCACGTGTTAAGGATTGCTGCGTGTGTTCATGCTTCACTAGCAAGACTTTTCAATCCCAAGGCCATAATTTCAAAAACTATCAAGGTCAACAGAAAGGCTTGTACAGAAATTCTTCAGTGCAAGACTTGTGGAATAGTTTAAATGGGTGTTTGCACTATCTTCATGGATGGTATCATACAGTCAAAGAGGAAACTATGAAGAATACTAGTAGTCACAGTACGGAAATCTTGAAGGATACCAGCATTCACTGTAAGCAAACTAGGCAGAATAATGGTATTCACTGTAAGGAAACTACACAGAATACCAGTATTCACTGTAAGGAAACCATTAAGAATACTGATATTCACTGTAAGGAAACTACACAGAATATCAGTATTCACTGTAAGGAAACCATTAAGAATACTGATATTCACTGTAAGGAAACTACACAGAATATCAGTATTCACTGTAAGGAAACCATTAAGAATACTGATATTCACAGTAAGGAAACTACACAGAATATCAGTATTCACTGTAAGGAAACCATTAAGAATACCGGCATTCACTGTAAGGAAGCTACACAGAATACTAGCATTCACTGTAAGCAAACTATGCAGAATACCGGTATTCACTGTAAGGAAGCTACACAGAATACCAGCATTCACTGTAAGCAAACTATGCAGAATACCGGTATTCACTGTAAGGAAGCTACACAGAATACCAGTATTCACTGTAAGGACACCATGAAGAATACTGATATTTACTGTAAGGACACTACGAAAATAATATAAGTCACTCCACAAACGAAAAAGTGTGGTAGATGAAACTGAAATTGGTTCATCGACATACGTTGTTGCTGTCATCTTTGATGATCAGAAGAATGGGTGAATCGACTCGAGCCATCTGGCGATACAAAGTCTTCAGACTGAAGCCGTGCTTATCGGAACTGTAGACGAGATGCCACGGACAACCCTCAGCACGAGGAGGCAAGTGAAAGCACATCTGCAACACATTAATGCATTTTCAGATCACTAAATGTTAATCCCAAACAACGCGCTACATGCAACGTTTGAAGGAAAGACAAGCAACGAAGACAACAACTGGACAACGTAAACGAAGACATAACAAGTCTTGAACTAAAGACGAGAAAGCAACAGATTTGACAAATGACTGGACAGAATAATTGAGAAAACATACTCGCACATATCGCTGCCAAATGGCCAGTGTCATGAACTTACAATGATGATGACACTGAAGTATGTATGCAGGATGACACACCCAAGCCTATTCATAGACTTCTCTAGAGTGCATTATTATTAATGCACAGACTATTGGCAGATCGAAAAAGTTCTAAAATGTCCTCACCTCTCGAACATGCGTGCTGTTCATGATCTTGCTTGGCTGTGACAGTTCGGGCAGCGGCAAACTCTCAATTTCCGCAACATTTATCATTCGTCGCACTTCTTTTGCATTGATAATCTGTAACAAAAAGGTATTTAATAATTCCAAAGCAACTGCCAACACAATTCTGCCATCTTTAAAACTAGTTGTTCATCGTTAAAACACTCGTTATGTTCTTGGATAGCTGCGCTTGTGTTCGTACATTTGGAACCAGACTTTAAGGAGAGATTAGAAATAGCTCAGATTAGATTAGAATGCTATAGTTAGGATCCTTATCAAGTTGGCCTACCTACCTATGGGGAGATGATTGTGGTAATATGCTGGCACAAAGATCAGAAGGACGTGGGTTCAATACCCGCTAGCCTATAAGGTTGACTCAGCCTTCAACTCCCTAGGAGGCGACTGTAGAATGAGCAGTAGGACAGATGGGTGCCTTGCAGGCTGCCATACAGTTAAATTCGACTCCTGTTAAACTTGTTACCATCTGTTACAACTATATTCATGTAATCTAACTGCGTACTTGTCAGTTTGAATTAATAAATGAATATTATTATCATTATTATTATCATTATTATTACTATTATTATTATTATTATGTTAGAATATGTTATGATGTGGTCATGTTCCAAAGTTTAATTTAAATCCTTAAATTAAATTATAATTTTTCAAATTAAATAAATTTTTTGGCTCTGTCTAAGAACTGATAAATGTCTGGTTATCCATCAGCTGCCTCGTGTCAGAATTCTTTAGAAGAGTTTCTATAAAGTTGTATCAATAAATGCAAAATATTTGCCCACAATAATATTAATACGTATTAATTTCATGTACAGCTGTATCACCTATTGTCTCACATTGTAAATAACAGCTCCAGGCTATTGTAATTCTAACAGTAATAGGAGTGCTAATAGGGATACTGATTTGACTTCGAGCTCATAATTAATATAATTAATGTTTTAGTCAACAATGAATGTTCTCTGCTACATAATACAAACAATCAAATCAAAACTTGGAATTGTCCCAGTCAGAATTTCGAGGTCAAGGAAGCATTACTGGTGTTTATCCAACCTATTTCCCTTTCATTTTTAGCCTGGAAAAAGCATCTCAGATTTCCTCAAAAGTACAATCGACTGTTCTATCACAACTCCCTGTTTAATATTATTTCTAAACAAATGCAAACCAATTAAATGTATGAAAAAATAGAAATAACAAACAGTAATTTGACTGCAACTGATCACTAAAATTAGCCAAACAAACTCGTCTACTCAATATAATACAATACAAATGTAACTGATATTGCCCTCCTTCCAAAGTTCAGAAGCGCATATGACAGAATATCGATGGCGCTGAGCAATTGTAAGTGAAGAGGACTTGTTTAAGACTCCTCCACAGTAATCACCTCGGGCAAGACTCAAACCCATACCCTCTGCATCACAGGTCGAGCACTCGAGCCAATAGACTACCATGTTCCAAACACAGAAGTGTTTGGAACAAGAGGGAATGACCTCCCTCATGAGCTGCACCTGTTCCCTAGTTCACTCTCTGACACATTCTATAAGTGCTTGAAAACTGTTCTTTTCACCCTTGCTGGAGTCGGGAGCAACTCGGAGTAGCTTCCTTGAAGAGGTGCTATATAAATACCTGAACGAATGAATGAATGAATGTATTTATCTTATAAAAAACTCCGCAGACACTGCAGACAGACAGTATTCCCAAGTGGTCAGACTCATCAGAATGCCCAAAGCAAGCCATGTTCTTTCACCACACGTATCCAGGCCACAACAACGCCATCTGCATTGTCTGCGGACACACAGACGTCTACAACCGGAAGCCATTACCTCCCATTCTTTGTTCGTTGAATTGGACGTGCTCAGAAAATTAAGTCTGTTCGATTCATCGTCGACACCGGTGACGCCATCTGAGGAGCTGATCACAACGAATCCTTTCTCGACCAAATTAATTTCGTCCATTGCGCCGCCCGAGATGTTTGGCGACCATTGGAGAAAGAACGCGTACAGGTGGTCGACCCTGCGTCAATGGAAGAAACAGACGTTGTTATTCTCCGACGGTTGCTCAAGCACAAAATAATAATTACTGAATACTTTGCATGGCTTTCGACAACAGTCAACAGCCCACAGTGACAAACAGACCCCAACAAACACTCAAAGATATGACATACAGTAATTATTGCTTTTGCTGAACAATTGGCTACAACAGTGCCTGGATAATAACAACAATAATGAAATAAAATAATATAACTTTGCAGTTGTTCGGCTGCAGAACAATTGGCTATAACAGTACTGAGAAAATAACAACAGCAATGAAATAAATAATTACTGTGCAGTTATTCGGCTGTAGACTTCTGCAACTTTACTCTGCCAGACATCAACAAATTAAAACTACTACAAGCACACTTTCCTCTCTGTGGAGAGATTCTGCATCACCGTCTGGGTACTAAAGACTTTCAGGACAACACCAACAACAACAAACAACAACAATATTAATAATAATCATGACATTGATATTTTGACAATTCTATGCATCTATTTTTCACAGAACCTTCTCAGCATGTATGTATGTGAGTATGTATGTATGTATGTGTGAGTGTGTGTATGTATGTATGTATGTATGTATGTATGTATGCACGTACATAAGTATATATGTATGTATCATAGCACTTGTTAGCGCCCTTTAAGTAACTCACAAGGGCTCAATATCTCAGTTAGATGAGCAGCTGCCATTTCCCAATACCGTTAGAAACAATAATAACAGCAATAATAAATACAGTAATAAATAACAATAATAAAAACACAAATAATAGTAATAACAGTGATGCTGTGGGGCTGGTCTTGACCCATGTTTTGTAGTTGATATCCTTACTCAGAATCGTCTCTTCAGGGGCAGACTCCATTCGGGAGGTTGGCTGCGTGCATTGGCCATCAATGCAGAACCTCAGGAGGCAAAATTATGTTCTTTTCCAATGAAAGATATTTTAAGATCTCTACCACTAAGTTCCTCCCTTGAGAACTCAGCCATAAAACGAGTACACTGACCACATCGCACTCTCCGTGCAAGAGGTGGGTCTCACGTGGCAAAAGAGGGACATCTGCTCTCATATGCCAAGGCTAAGAAAACAAAGTTGCTAAAATTTCATACACATGGCTACCTCTCTGTATTGACCTAATGGACTTTCTTCTTCTTCTTCTTCTTCTTCTTCTTCTTCTCCTCCTCCTCCTTCTCCTCTTCCCTCTTCCTCTTCAGATCTTCCTCTTCTTCTTCTTCTTCCTATATCTGCACCCTGTAGCCGTCAAAGCGACCATCCCCTATACTCCCGCCGACGAAGTAAGATATTCCAGATCTTTTTCTTGATTTTTTAGCTTTATTATTTCTTAAATACCAAGAAATCATTGCACGTTGAGCGGTAAAATTGATAAGAACAAAAACGAAAATGAGAACAAAGATATTAATATAATATTATAACTAATAATAAACAGTCAAAATAAGCACACGAAAAAAGCCTCCCTTGCTAGATTTTTTCTGCCCTACGGATATGATACTCCGAGTTAAGAAAAACAATAAAAAATAGTTCACTATATAATGAAACAGAACTAAAGGCATTGCTAAATAATTTTTATCCTGGAACAGAACCGGCATAATGGAAAGCAGAAAGAAATGAATAAAGCAATAAGAACACAGAAACACACAAGGCTCACACCTGAAATAATTATAATCAGAACAACTATAAACAACAACTTCACAGGTCAGCAACAAATAAAAGTCCATAACATTTGATGAGTAGTGCCAGGTCTGGTATCGCCAGCCACAGGTCAATTGCAACATGAATGATTTCATGACAATTTCCTATGATGACTATAATAAAAACAATATTGTAATAATACAAAACCGAAAACAAATTTAATGATACTGAACGTAGCATCGCAAGCAGCCATGATCTCTAGGTATAGCCGTCTTATTACTCTTTATACAAACCCAGGCATTGAGTCACAAGCGGTAGAATACTTCTGAGAACGATGTCTGATTTACCAGACATTCTCCTCAAGCCTCTAGTTAAATTTTTTATATCTTAAGGGATTACTGTAATTACGAATTTGAGTTTTAACCCTTTACGACTGATACCTGTTTGACGGAATGGTAAACCAGTATTCTGGTTTCAGTTTCGTTCTGATGTAGGATGCCATCGGACAGTGCTTCAGGGCTGACCAGTCGTTGAACTGACCGATCTTAAGACACATGTAGAGGAGGGTCGATGATGGTTCCTCCTCTGGGCCACTCACTGAACTCCTCTCCTGTTCTGTAACACAAAGGTCAGAGGTCGTTGGTATTCAATTTCTCTTAGAATATCTCCAGACAAACCTCATCATGCAGAATCCCATTAAATGCAGCAAATTGTAATTCTAAGAGCTCGTTTATATAGCACTTCTTCAAGAAACCTATCAGAGGTGCTACAGACCCCACAAAGGGTCTGCAATCAATAAATCAATCAAAGAATTTATATAGCGCGTCTTGAAGGGCTCTACTAAGAAGTGCTCCCGAGCCAGGCCTGATCTTATAGGAAAGTCTTCAATAGGATGTTCAAGGAAGTCGAGTGAGTACGAGGAGACAGGCGAAGGAAAGATGGCAAGTCATTTTACGCAAGGGACCAACACATTGGCAACTTTTCTAGTCACAGAAGCATTCTTTGTTAATTGATGAACTGTTGTACTTATGACTTCAGCATCAAGCGTTTACAGCACCTTTGAGTACTTCTCTTGAAGAATAGACACCATACACCTCAACAATGCAATCTATTTTGGTTTCATATCATAAACCCAGGAATCTAACCCACGACTCAGCGAGGCACAAATTCAACAAATAAGCCACTCGGCCGCTTCCAATGTTCATACTGAATAGCAGCACTGTGAGGCCAATAAGGCACCCGCTTCGTTATTAATAATTAAGGGTTGCCGAGACAGAAATACCATATCCAGGAAAATGATACGGGGTCAAATAGATACATTTCAGTGCGCAAGCGATTGGTTTCCAATGCTTCCGGACTTGTTGGCTCCAACTGAACTCCAATTACACATGACCCTCCGGTCGTCAAAATTAATTCCTTCATTGCTATGCAAATGAGGTTATTTCTATGCAAATATAGTCAAAATGAAAGGAAATAAAATGTTAGGTCATATTTATAAATTCTTCAATATGCGTACAACGCTTCAACATCATTCTTAAAAGGCATCACACAAAAGTCCAGAAAGACACATACATAGTTACATACAAATACATACTCAAATACAAACATCTACATACATTTATACAAGTGTATGTAGATGTATGTACACACTGCAGTCTCGTTCAAAGACGGTTTGTTATAACACGCATTTTGATATAATGAGGTCGAGTCAAGGATCCCAATTTTTACTCTGCTGAAGAAAATTATTACATACAACCGTTCTTGCTGCTCGGAAAGACAACTTTATAACGAGTCCCCAGTATACACTATCATACATACACATGTTGCACATATGTATTGTATTGTATTGTATTGTATTTGAACACTCGCCCCTACCAGATTTCCCATTCAGAGGCGCTCCCGACTACATTATAATGAATTCACGCCCGAAGCGCAGTGAGCATCAGTGAAGGACTTGCCCAGGGTCCCTACGCGGCGACTTTGATGTTTCGAACCCGCAACCCTCCAGCTGCAAGGCACCGAACATACCCCTAAACCACAGCGCCCCAGTTGTATTGTGATGTGTTGTATTGTGTGTATACCTAAGAACTTGTGCATACACACATATACACAATCACATACACTTACATGCATACATGAATACATCATACACATGTACAAATACCTACCTACATTCATAATGCATAAATACATGCATACACACATACACAAACATCCTTCCCTGGCGAGGAGGCGCTTACTTCCCGTCAAATATTAGAACAATTCCTCGAGGACTGAAATGATGTGTCTCCATGAATAACTACGGAACATTAGCTGAGCGAAAGCGAGTGCCTGGCCACCCTCAGCTCCGCCATTATCATCAAGAAGCAATGCACTAAACCTAGCGCCACCTATTGTCCGTCCAGCGTCTTCTCATCAAAGCGACACAGACGTGTCTTGGATGCTTTCAACTGGAGCACCATAATAAACCTTCACCTGGCCACAGGTCATATTACTGCTTCGGTTGGAAAATAGAGGTCTCGTAACTGCAGACACTACAGCGACTAGAGCATTTTCATACACTGCGGTCTTCTCGTAACATGTATCGTTACTACATGAATTCGTTATAAGACGGTTTTTAGGTTGCACAGTGTCTAGGTGCTTAAAAAGCTAAAAATTTATGAAAAGTCTGAATTCAGGTGCATTTTGTTTTACGGTAGAAATGAAATAAGAAACTCTTAGTTCGGTCTGTATACAGTATATTGCTTTTAATTGAAAACAAAAAAGTAATTAATTAACATCATGGTAAATGCGATCACGCTGTAAGCAAGGCAACCCTGCTGCACATAGTTCAGAGTTCAGAGTTCAAAGCTCAGATTTAAATATTCTATGCATCATGAAAGTGTTTTAATCATCTTAGTCATTCTTTTGCAATCATCTGGAAACACAATAAAACCTAAACATTCGAAAACCATACCCTTTTAAAAAGTAGAATTTGTAATTGCAAATTTATATAGCACCACTCGAACAGAATCGAAAATTATAGTTGTAAATGAACATTTATAAAGCACCAATCAACAAATTTTCAGAGGTGATCCCGAGCCAAGTCAGTGCAATCAGCCAATCACTAACAAATAAAATGGACTTCAGGCGTTTCCGGATCAAAATAGTGGGAAAGCCGGTCAGATTCCGACTGGTATAACAAAACTCCACTATACAACCAACCAAGTATAGCTTGGGGGCCCGATAGTGCATTGGATAACACACTGGCATAGACAGCGAGAGGTACCGAGATCGAGTCCGTATGCGGACATGCTTTAATCGTGCGCTGCGATATTAATCGTTGCCCACCCCTAGTTCCTACAGGGACTGTAATTTCATTTGAAAATTATAACTTAATTTAAGAATTTGATTATAAACTTCAACATGGCATTGACCTTGTCATTATATTCTAACACGGTCAACTTGATAAGGACCCTATGTGTAGCATTCTGATCTAATTAAGTTTCTAATCAGGCAACTTCTAAGCGCCAATCTCATAATGCACAAAGCAACAAAATGATGGTTAGCTTGGTGATTGTACCCAAAATCCAAATTGTCAAATTCAATAACAAAACACCATATAATAAATCAGAGAGCCCCAAAGGTCTAGATACATATCTGACATCAGTCAGGGAGCTTGAGTCAGACAAGCAGACGATTGTGCACTTCTGCCTGTGGGGCTATGCAGATGCCACGCCTTCGTCGCACATCCGCTCGGGTCCATCTTGCCTTCTCCTGTGTCAGTACTTGCGTTCTCATCAGAATACGGAATACTTTCAGCAGGTAAAACCCGTAGTGAATTAAAAATGAACCTAGTAACCGTTAAAGACGCCCTGCAGAGGTCAGTGTCATGCTGACGCATAATAATTATATTGATTCCATCCCCATGACCATAAACCTAATGGTTTACTATGTATAGCATGTCGATTTCCTTCATTTAACCTTTAAACGTCTCCTGTGACAATGTAAAGGTTGTGTACTTTCAATAACAAAAACTGACAGATTGATTGATTGATTGATTGACAGATCCCAGGGAACAGAAAACCTATATCCTATAGAGTCCTACAATCAGTATGGCTATGAGCGTTCTCCTGGCCGCAGTGGTGTCTGGCGTCAATATCTGCTTGGCAATCTTAATCAGGCCTTAGGAAGAAGTTCATACACAGTCCGTCCTTGGAAGGCCGAGAGAGAGAGAGAGAATGTCGTCGTGGCAGTGATTAGTGCCATGGCACAGTCAGCCGCACTTGCCAATCACTCATCGAGATTTATTGCTAACACAAGTGAAGAACGCATCGTGACCCGATTACAGACGATCAACCGCAGCCATCAAGTCGCTCCATCACGTACGCCGTCGGCTCAAGCCAGCCACCCACCCACCCAGCCAGCCAGCCACCCATCAGTCCATCCAGGCAGTTCCAGCCAGGCACCCACTCTCCCAGCCAGCCACCCATCCAGGCAGTCAAGCCATCCACTCCCAGATAGCAGCCAGCCACCCACCCACTCAGCCAGCCAGCCAGCCACCCATCCGTCCATCCAGGCAGTCAAGCCAGCCACGCACCCACTCTCCCAGCCAGCCACCCATCCAGGCAGTCAAGCCATCCACTCCCCCAGCCAGCCACCCACCCACTCAGCCAGCCAGCCCCCATCCGTCCATCCAGGCAGTCAAGCCAGCCACCCATCTGTCCATTCAGATAGCCAAGCAAGTCAGCTACCCACCACTCACCTAACAGGCTACTGACCCACCCGTCCGTCCGTCCGTCCATCCAGTCAAGCTGGCCGGATACCCACCAATCGAGCCAGCTATCCTCCACACACTAAAGTCTACCAGCAATCCTAGTCACCCAGCCAACTCCAAACCAGTCATCCGTCCACAGGCACGTAGCGAGACTTAAATTCAAGAGAAGGCAACGTCACAGACCATTGGCAAAATCCTGGTCATTGGGGTCATTGGTCAATAGAAGTTCCAGTATATAAAAAAAGCAAGAGGAGTCAACTGCCTCCTCGTGCCTCCATGTAGCTACGCCTATGTCCGTCCATCCTGACAAGCCAGCCAGCCAGTGTATCGACACAGCCAAGTCCACCTAATGAATTAACAGACTGCGGTTTACGAATACATAAACATATACACTGAATGATGCTCTGTGTAACTATGACCAGCTCTGAGACTTTCATTGGGGCCAACACTGTTGTTCTTCACAACAATTCTTATGACTATAACAAATCAAAAAATGTCATCATCATCGTCACACCACCCCCACCCCACCCCCACCACCACCACCACCCACCCACCTCTCACCACCCACCTCCCACCACCAACCACCACCACCGTCAGTGATTGAAAAGCACAAATGTGTGAAAACAGAAAATAAGACAGTCGCACCTGCTGCACTGGCTTCCTCTGTCAATTCCGTTGAGCTTCCTCTGCTCTTTTTCGTCAGCATGTCGAAGGGGCGAAGGAAGAAGAACCGCTGCGCCTGAACCGGTTCGACGCACTGGTCCTTGTCCTTCTCCTTGTCCTTGAAAGTCTCGAACTCCGACCTGTCGTCCTCTCTCTTCGGCGACTTGCTGTCTGAACCACTCCTCGAGAACAGACTGCTCGAAAGGTCGACCAGAGGTCTCGAGTAGGAGCTGAGGGACTCCAGAGTCCTGGTCATGAGTCGGTGGGTAGGGGTGGAGCCTCCGCCTTCTGGTTCCTTGACTGGTTCAACGTCACCCTCTTTTTCGGTCGACCTCTCTGGCGTCTGGCCGGTTGCTTCAGAAACCGAAGCAGACTGAAAGCGGAATATGTTGCTGACGAGGTTGCTACACCGTTTCGAGGGCGTATCCAAACCGGTTGAAGACTCCGACAGTGGTTCTTTGTTGTTCAGTTTAGATGGTTTAAACTCGTCAATCATGGTCTTGGTCTTTTGTCGGTTTTGTCGCCACCCTGTGCTGTAGCATCGACATTGAGTGACTCTGTGAAAGATTCCAGCATTTGGCACGGCGTCTCCAGATGAACTGGAGGATCCGGTTGAAGAACGGATTCAGTTGATGCCAGTCCAACAGTTTCACATGAGCTGACATCTAGTGGTGGTGGTGGTCGTTTAAGTCTCGAATCCTCTTCCTTGTGACCGGAAAATTCTTCCGTTGCTTTATGTCCTTGACCTTTGAACTCATCTTTGTCGTTCTTACCTGGAAGGAGATCAGTAGAACTACAATCACCACCACTACCACCACCCGTACCACTACCACCACCGGTATCACTTCCACCACCGGTACCACTATCGCCAATAGCAGTCTGAATACTTTCTTTTCCAGAATCCAGTTTTTCAGCGGCATAGTCTTCTTGGATGGTACCTTCAGCCGCTAAAGTCTTTGAAGCCTTTGAAGTAGAGGAACCCGTTTCAGTTTTCATGTCAAACACATCGTCTTCAAATGACAACGCATCCCTACAAAATATATACATAAGACGCAAGGATAAATCGTTACTGAAAACATTCGTGAGTTACTTAAAAAGGTTCTCTATCAAGAGTAAAGAGGGCATGGTGGTGTAGGGGTATGTTTGGTGCCTTGCAGCTGGAAGGTTGCAGGTTCGAATCCACCTCAAGCCGCCATGTAGGGACCTTGAGCAAGTCTTTCGTGCACAATTGCTCTGCAATATAATTGCTTCTGCGCCGCCGAGGCGTGTGCACTTCTGAGCTTGGGGCAACCTTAGTAAGAAGGGCGTTATCAAAGATCAGTTGTATTGTATTGTATTAGTGATGTAGCTTTTCCGGAAAAATATTTTTCGGAAAATTTTCCGGAAATTTTCCGGAAATTTTCCGCAGAACCGGAAAAATACATTTAACTCATAATGTCAGATTTTCAGTATGACACGACACTATAAAATGGCATTTCTTTTAAATTCCTTTTATTTACAGTATTTCTGTCAATGTGGGCAACGTTCACCTTAAAAAAATGAAAATAAACATTAAAGACTGTTCATTAGCAGTTCAGGCTAGAGTAGCCTAGTTCGATATGTTGTTAGCCAGCTTTGCCCTTAGTCCACACACCGCTCACTGAAAGCAACAGCTCGTAGACAAACAATTAAACTAAAACACATTATTTTGAGAGAGAAAATTTAATCATTTGGATGATTATATGGGATCTCGGATTTAGGATAATATGTGTAGTTTAGAATATTTGACTGTCTTGATCTTCTTAAAAGTATTAATGCATGTTTCTTACTAAGTCTGCACACCAAAATGCAGATAGCAATTGGCCAATAAAAGAATATTCTTATATTATCTTTTTTACTACTTACCAAGAAAAGCAGATTTGAAAATAGAGTCAGACTGCAATGGCAATGCCAATAACATTATATTTTAAGACATAAAATAATAGTATAATAGGGCTCATAAGAATTAATCTGTTGCAGTATTAAAATTGTGTCTGTAGTACTACTGCATCAATTGCTGTTTTTGTCTCATATTTTCATAACTGAAAAATATTAAGGAGACTAAATCATAAAAATATTTTCTCTAAATTAACAGTGAAGATTAATTCCAATTAATTCTTAAATGTATTATCGTTGTTGAGCCTTGTGAACACACTGAACAGTAAGCGCTAACAGTTCCATCTATGGAATAAACATATGGGTAATGGGTAATGAACACTTTATTACGCCACAGAGGCAGAACAATAACTAAACGATACAAAAATGAGAAAAAGAAAAGCAACATCTAGCATTAATTATAGTCCAGAAAGCATCAATTATAGACCACAAAAGCTCAGCTCTGTAATGGGTTAGATAATCTATTTGGGGCCTATTATATGGGACAAAATGACAAACTGTATAGCTTAATCATCTTTAATTGTTATTGATATGCTTGAGTTTTTGTACACCAAAGTGCGGTATGCAATTTGTTTCAATAAAGAATATTTCTTCCTCTTGTTCTATATCAGTTATAACTACATAAGACAGTATAGAGTGAGCGATGTTTATACATTATTATGCATTTAAATTGTTATTTAGTAATATTATATTGATGGAAAAATATTGGAAAATTTTCCGGAAAAAACACTGGAAATTTTCCGAAATTTTCCGGAAAAATATGAAATTTTCCGGACAATTTTTCCACCTCACAACACTATATTGTATTGTATTGTAAGATGCTTCAACTCCAAATTGAAGTCTCCACCTCTTCAAGAATTCCTACCTAATCCAACCAATCCTCCACCTTCTCATCCTCCATAAAACCCACCTTAGCAGCTCCTCTACCACCTCTCTCAGGTCTCTGGCAACTGGACTTGGACCACTACTGGACATCAAGCTCTAAAAAACCTCTCTGATATGATGAGGGCTCGTGAATAAGCTGGAGCCCTGCACTTAGCTCGAGAGTAGCACTTTAGAAATTAGGAGTTTTGATTACGATTTAGATATTTATTGACTACCCTGCTAACATAACACAACAAACTTCAAATTCAAGACAAACTTCAGAGGTCAGAGAATTAAAGGATTCATTGTGTAACTATGCAGATTATTATATAAATGAATAAACGATATTCATCTGTCTATGAAAAATTACTGTGAGAGGTTCCGATACTTAATATGAACAAATTTAATGCTGTGCTGATCTGAGATCTGTGATAGGAGTTCTTTCTTGACGTTGCATCATTGAAGTCATTGTTTACGGTTTACACGAATGAATTCTCAGAAAGCTTGAATGTCTGCTGCACCATGTTTGTCATTAACTCAGTGGAAAAAGAACCAAATAATATTGTGAATTTTATCTCAGTGAGTCTGCATGCAAGGAGAGTAACTGCATGAAAAGAATGTTCACCATACTCCCTTCTTACAAAGGATAATTACAATGAAACACCAACAGCAAATCCAGTGACAATGCATCAACCATTACAACATGCTACAGTATAATACAACTGTATTGGATATCACCCTCCTTCCAAAGTTTAGAAGTGCATTCGACAGAGCATCAATGACGCTGAGCAACTGTAAGTGAAGGTCCTTACACTGTGACCTCCTCCACGGAAGATCACGATTTTACTCCCTGCGTTACAGGCCGAGCGCTCCATTCAGCTACCGTGAACCCACCAAGTCACCACCACCAAATACACCAATGCAACCATCAAATCTACCACCATAAACCAGTCATGTAGTTGAGTCCATCTAAGCCAAATTCGAGTCAAGTCCGAGTCCACCGAAGCCTACTCTGAGTCCAGAGTTGCTCATGTCGAATCCGAGTCCGAGTCACAAAAGATCGAGTCCAAGTTTGAGTCCTTCAACGCCAAAATACACTGAAACACACAATTTTGGAAAGAGTTATTGAAAAGAGTAATTGAAAATTAAAGACTTATTTTCAATAACTCATTTCAATCACTCATTTCAAAAACTCTTTCAGGAACTCTTTACAATAACTCTTTTCGATAACTCTTTTCAATAACTATTAACTCTTATCAATAACTCTTTTCAATAACTCTTTTTAATAACTCTTTTCAATAACTCTTTACAATAACTCTTTTCAATAACTCTTTTCAATAACTAACTCTTTTCAATAACTCTTTTCAATAACTCTTTTCAATAACTCTTTTCAATAACTCTTTTCAATAACTCTTTTCAATAACTCTTTTCAATAACTCATTTCAATAACTCTTTTCAATAACTCTTTTCAACTCTTTTCAATAACTCTTTTCAATAACTCTTTTCAATAACTGTTTTCAATAACTCTTTTCAATAACTCTTTTCAATAACTCTTTTCAATAGCTCTTTCAATAACTCTTTTCAATAACTCTTCTCAATAACTCTTTTCAATAACTCTTTTCAATAACTCTTTTCAATAACTCTTTTCAATAACTCTTTTCAATAACTCTTTTCAATAACTGTTTCAATAACTCTTTTCAATAACTGTTTCCAATAACTCTTTTCAATAACTCTTTTCAATAACTCTTTTCAATAACTCTTTTCAATAGGCGTTGAAAGCTCTCGCCTGTGTAGATGCGTTGAAAGATCTCGCCTGTGTAGAGGCGTTGAAAGACCTCGCCTGTGAAAAGGCGCCGAAAGATCTCGCCTGTGAAGAGGCTTTGAAAGATCTCGCCTGTGAAGAGGCGTTGAAAGATCTCGCCTGTGAAGAGGCGCTAAAAGATCTCGCCTGTGAAGAGGTGTTGAAAGATCTCGCCTGTGTATATGCGTTGAAGGTCTAGCCTGTGAAGAGGCGTTGAAAGATCTCGCCTGCATGTGAGGAGGCGTTGAAAGATCTCGCTTGTGAAGAGGCGTTGAAAGATCTCGCCTGTGAAGAGGCGTTGAAAGATCTCGCCTGTGAAGAGGCGTTGAAAGATCTTGCCTGTGATGAGGCGTTGAAAGACCTCGCCTTTGAAGAGGCGTTGAAAGATCTCGGATGTGAAGAGGCGTTGAAAGATCTCGCCTGTGAAGAGGCGTTGAAAGATTTCGCCTGTGGAGAGGCTTTGAAAGATCTTGCCTGTGAAGAGGCGTTGATAGATCTTGCCTGTGGAGTGGCGTTGAAGGATCTCGCCTGTGAAGAGGCGCTGAAAGATCTCGCCTGTGAAGAGGCGTTGCAAGATCTCGCCTGTGAAGAGGCGCTGAAAGATCTCTCCTGTGAAGCAGTGTGATTATCCTTACAGATTTTATTTTAGTTATAGCTACAGTTATAGTTAATGGTTTTTTATTTTTGTTATAGTTATAGTTGTAGTTAGTATTTATTTTTAGTCATAGTTATAGTTATAGTTAATGGATTTTTATTTTAGTTAATTTTAGTTACTACTTAGTTGCAATAATTAAGGCTTTAGGCCTAAGCAAAATTGTGCGTATTAGCGCGCTGTTTCACAATTTGCTTAGGCTTTGAAAGCCTATGAAGCATGGGTGCATTCAGAATCATGAATACACGAGTTTCCAAAGTAACTGACAGATTGCATAATAAAAATGTCGCAATTTTCGTTCTCATTTATGTCGAATCGTTTATATTGCACTTCCTATTTTTATTTTTTTTTATTAATTAACGAAAATAAAGATGAATTTTCGTCATTGTTATTTTCGTTATAGTTATAGTTATAGTTAATGATATTTTTAGTTATAGTTATAGTTATCGTTAACTAAATCATTTTATTTTCGTTAACGAACATTTTCGTTATCGTTAACGAGAATCACACTGCTGTGAAGAGGCGTTGAAAGATCGCGCATGTGAGTAGGCGCTGAAAGACCTTGCCTATAACAGTCTGACGGTTCATAGAAAGCTGACAACTACTGTAACATGTAGGTCTACCTAGGTAAGGAAAAATTTCCATGCTTTAGTTTATTGCAGTTCTTTGTTGAGTCTGTCTGTTTCTAGTCTACGTTGGTTGCTGGAACTTTGCAGCTGAGCCAATTTTAAAACCACTGATTATTTGCCAAAAAACTGGTGTAAAATGTTATTAGGCCCTACTTAATTTTAGCCAAAAAGATGATCTCCAAAATGCACCATTACAAACCCCAAAATAAAAAAGTTTCGTACTTGAGTCCCCCAGACTCGTTCACTCAGAGGTATTGGCAGCTGCGTAATATTTAGGAAGCCATGATTACGCCACTGACTAGACTAATAGTTCTATAGTACAGTTCTACAAGAAAATCATGAAGATAGTTGCTAATCGTGCAAGATAATGCAGTTCACTTGACTTGAGTAATCAAACCAGTTACTCGTGACAATTATTGAGGAAGATATATAGTTGCTGATTTTGTTACTTAAACTTTCTAGCAAATAACTAAAAAATATATGTCAAACTTGTTAGTTAATAACTAAAAATAGGGCCTATAGTTACTGTAGGCCTACGCCGAGTACGCCGTCTTTTAGTGTAGCATAGCCTACAGATGGGAGGCTGTTATTTTGTTTAATTACGGGACGCGTTAACAGAAAGCTCAGTCAATATCAATGTAAACAATGTAAAAAGTGGGTCAGTGAACGAGAAAGAGTAGACCTACTTGCGAACTGAATATCGTGATAATGGTTCGAATCAGTTACACCTACCTACTATAATTGATTTCGACTCAAAAATATTACTTACTTATTAATTAGGCTCGTATACTTATATGAAAGTCGTAATTTCTTTTTATTTCTATTAAACAAACCCTCCAAAAAGTAATTTGGGAGAGTCGTAAAATGGTATTTCTAGCACCCTTAGCTACAATGTTTAGATATCAGAAGTAATCTCGTAATTGGAATTATTAGAAATGGGAACTTGTTGAGATAAGGGCTACATAAATAATACGTAAGTAATGGCACCATCATGGAAAGTTTTGACCGTGTCACGTGACGTAAAGTCTTGTAATGTCGGAGAGCGTCGCCATTTTGTTGTGAGATTGAGAGAGGTTGAAATAGCAGCTGTAAGCGCGTGCCTACGAACACCTGATTCACGTTAATCGGTAGGCCCTATAACCCGATCTTATATCACAATAACTCTAGAAAAGAATGGCTGAAACTTCTGTTTTTAAACCTTATAGCCATCTGCTGAAATACAACGAACACTGCTGTAAACGAGTTCAGTATGGTCCACTAAGTCAGTGTGTGGTGAAGTAACGTGTGGGCTGAGTCCGTTTATCCACCCCGTCGAAATTCTATATTTATTAAGTTAGTAGAATAAAATATGCCACAGTAACAAAGCAGTACTGAGTAAGAATATCAGAAAGAAACCAAAATGAACTTGTAATGTCGTGTATTAGTGGGTGAAATTATGGTATTCCTCGAGAAACGGCGGCATACTTGTAAACAATATGCTGACCCCCAGTTTTCGATAGAAAATAGAGCGCTGCACGCTGTCGGAAAAACTATCGAATAAATAATTAATCATGAAGTAAAGTTTTTTCAAATGTTTTTATTAGTTTCAAAAGATTAAGAAATAAGCGAGTTTCTGTAGAGCATATAAGAATGTGTTTCAGAAAAAGGTTACACGAGACAAATTTTTCCAGACGAGCTTCTGAAGACGTTTTTCAAGCAAATTGTGACTTGTTCAAATTGTCCTTTGCTTGCTTTTTGGCACATGGGCTCTCCACGTTCTGTGTGAAAGTACCACGGTGTTCAGATCTACCAACTGGCTTGGAAGCACAACAGCAGATTGCATTAAAGTGCTGCCTTCTAAGTTCTCCAGATTGCAATGAGCACTCCATCCATAGGACATGATTCAATTTATCAGAAGGTATTGTAATATGCCATCCAGGATGGCTGCAACGTATCAGCTACTGGGAAAAAAAAATTAATTTCCAGGTCATCTTCAACGCTGTTTAAGGCCAAGTGACCATCATACCACCGACAGACCTGAATAATTATTTATTTATTTCACTCATTCCCCATTTCTTTTGTAAACTAGGTGTTGTTAATTTTTTACTAGTATGGTCACCACAAGCAGCTCTGTTTCTCAAGGTTTATTGAAACTGCACAGTTGAAAGAATGGCTGATGTTGGTTAAGAGTGTCAGGTCTGCCAGTGACAAATAAACATGGAAATTTGGTTAATACAGACATGGAGAAGTTTAGGAAGTCTGCAGCTAACTGGAGCCTTGAATTATGTCTTGGACCCCAGTGTATTTGGAAGACAGTTTGCAAGAAATATGGCTAGTTGAGTTTTTAGCAGAAAATTCCTGGGGGTACTTTTACAACATATTACACAATATTCACAGACTCTTAACATGACAAAATACCCTTTGTTATCAATTAGCTGTTTGGTGTACCCTGCAGCAGTCTCCGGGGTATATTTTCCCTGATTTTGCTTATTTTCGTTGCAAAGTCTTGTGAAGGTTTGGAAGTTCAACACGGTACTATGTACAGATTACTAGCTGCTGTTGATTCTGTGTTGCCAGAATTGACAGTGACAGACTGCCTCTTATAAGCAACTTATGTCATTTCATCAAAGGCAAGACTAGCATCTGATATGTTTACTGCAGTGTGGCATGGCTCAGTAATTTGGGCTTCTAACTTTGTGTTTATGTATATTTTTTATGTCAATTTTATGATCAGTTTAGACTTCAGAGTAATAAAATGGGATAAATGTCTGTATGGGACATAAAATGGTACAAATTGACATGCCTTGGATCAATGATTATGAGTTCAGGATTGTGTCAAATACATCGTGTGATTTCAAGGTAGTTTTATGCATGGATGCCTGCGTAAATATGTGCAAGAGGTTTGAAGAGGAATGAATACTTGCAGAGTTTAATTTACTTAAATAGCATATGTTTCGGTCAGAGGTGATGTATAGGTTTTTCTTGCAATTCAAAAATTTCATCTCTTTTGATGGGCTTACACCAGTGCCACTGAAAGAAATAACAGCCAAAACTAAAATAAAGTCTTTTGTCTTTCTATGGCAATCATGATGACTTGAAATTGGTTGTAAATAATTAATTAGATTAACCACTTGGTGGGCTGTCATATCCTTTGGTTTCAACATTTGACCATGTGCAAGAAATCTCCTATCAAGGTGGGAAAACATTTTTAATGAGTTTGATACTGCAATAGATTCCATGGGCTGGAAGTTGGTAAAAAATTAAGTGAAAATAGCATGTTACTGTCACGAATAGCAAACATCGTTGCTAATTTTTTTAAATGTACCTCAGTAAAACCAGTATAAGAATTATAATATATTATTCCAACCTGCTGATATGATGTTTGGAATTTGAGTGAAAACTGGCCTCTGTGCAATATTTATAAATTTTTATATTAAAAATCACAATGAACACCACCGAGATTTTTGAATATTTGGAAAGAGCACAACAAGATTACATGAAAAAAATGTCAGCCCTCCAGCTCATTTCCTGGCCGAGATATGACAGTCCAAACTTGGTCGATCATGCCATTTTCTCACGATCCGTTTTTTTGCTTATTAACTTCAAAAACTAATATCTCGGTCAAATTTTGAGATATTCTGCTCAAATTTTCACTGTTGTTCCTAATTTTGCATGTAGTTTGTGTATAAAAATTTTCAGAAAAATCCAAAGGGGTGTGGTGTACACCTCTGGTTGATTTGACGTGGAATGACCCAACAATAATTGTTTGGTTTGTAATAGCCAGCATTTGAAACAAGTTGCTCATTACCAGTTGATTGACCTTTAAAAATTGGACTTGCGTGAAGCATATTTTGGGGACCTGCTTACCAAGGCAAAAGGATGTTCTTAAGAAATCACTTTGCATTGGATGATTTAGTTGAATTTAATGTTTTTACTGAATTCTTTTACTCTTCCTGAAGATAAAATATCTTGGAAACATAGTATCACTAATTTGTTGGTTTTGTCTCTCTCTTGATTTTTCACAGTTTTGTTGAAATCTGTGGAGAAGAGAAGATATGGCTACACTAACGTTTGGTCCTGAATGGTAAGTGTTGGATGATGAATCAATGAAGCCTTGTACATTAAAGACAGTAGTAGTTCAGTAGTTAGACAAGTAAATTTTAGCCAATGTTGAACTATAACAGAAACCACATTTGAGATCTGGCTATAACAGAAGCCACATTTGAGATTTTGTCCTCAGTGTTGCCACAGATTGGCAAAAATTATATCAATTTTGCCTACCACATGGAAGTCATGTTTTATCTTCTCTTGGAGTTGCTGCTATCCAGTATTTCTGGTTTAATAGAGTTATTTAAAAAAAATTTAAAATATAAAACATCTAGAAACCTAAATACAGTTATCTTGTTCAAGAAATTGTTGGATGTCATTTTAAGGTGTGTAGATTTTATTTATGTGATGCTGAGCTTGACTTTGTAGGCTACGCAACTTGACTAGCAGTGGTTCCGCAGCTGGTGGGGCTCCATCATCGGGTGCTGGAGCAGCAGCATCATCATCATCATCATCTGCTGCAGCACCTTCCGCTACTGCAGGACCTGGTGGGCCGGGTGCGCAGGCATTTTCCAGCAATCCAGCAACGAGATATAAACAGGCGGAAAGGCGGTATGGGCGAGAAGAAATGCTGGCTCATTACCAGCCTACAAGCGATATTCCCTTGGAGTTGCAGGATATGCCGTTCATTATTTGCATCAAATCACAACCACCCTTGGCTCTGGAGCAAATGTCTAAGGATGAGCAGGTGACTTGATTTGCCTTAATTACAATGCCTGCCTAATGAATTGATTTCTTATATAAAGGGCTTGTTTTTGTTGATATGGGATGGCCGATGAAGTAAAGTTATGGCAAATCAAGCTATGGCAATACTTGCATAGGTGACAAACGTCATGCAAGGAGAATCTTGCCACCTGGCATAGAACTGAAATTGTAATAGTAATGTATATCACACCAGTGGCTGATGGTAGGGCTTCAACTGATGGTGCAACAAAACCGAGCTGTCATGTGGATGATATCCAGATTGATGAGTCCGTTAAGACAGAGGCAGTCTGTGGTTGATAAGCAATATGAAAATGTAGGTCATGAGTTGAAATGACAAAAGTAACTGGGCAGAATAGACAGATACAGGGAGAGCATTCCAAAATCTTTGTACAACAACAAAAAATCTCATTCACCGGGAATAGTTCTCAACCGAAAAATCTTGTTCACCAAGCATGGTTCTGTTTCAGGTATGACCAAAGAAAGCTACGCAGATGACCTGGCTGAATACGAGATGACTGAATTTGAATAATAATTAGTAGATTCATCTCATTTTTTCAGTACGAATGCAAGTTCGAAGGCTGAAAAGGTGTCTCGTAATGGGATTGCAATCATTGGATAGCTAGCCCTGATTATGTTTTGAGCTCAGGTCCACGCACCTAAGAAGTGTCTATACAGGCTTGTAGAAAAGTGGGTTGGCCACTTGCGAAATAAAAGATTAATGTGCTGACCACATTGTGAAGTTGTGCTAAATTAAGTTTAAGTTCTTCAGTGACATGCTACACAATTCTGTTCAAAATAGTCTTCATAGGAATATTTGTTCTAACCCCTTGCATGACAGAGTTTTAGCGCTTGTTCTAGGTCTGTCTATATATTTGTAAGGTTTTGGTCCATTTCAGGTCTTACAGGTTAAGTTTTATTTCATCAACCACTGAAGCTACAGTGTGAACGTGAAATTTGTTTAGAAATGAATTTTGATCAAACTTATGTCATTTAATAGTTTGTATGAGTTTGTAAATATTCAATATGTTTTTCAAAGCCACAATTAGATCTTTATGTCATCACAATCTATGTTTGTTGTTTTTTGTGTGACAGAATTTGCTGCTACAATGTGTGAATAGCTTGCCTATGATGCGTACATCAGGAAGGGGTACAAATTCCGGTCGTGGAGGCAGAGGGGAGTATGATCGAGGCAGAGGAAGAGGTAAGAATGTATCTGGGTGTTGTGACATCTGTAATTTATGGATGTTTCTTTTTTGATTCGGTTTGTAACGTTTGTTTTTCATGACTGCAATAGTTGCTTGACTACATGTAACATTAAATTCTACAAGTAGCACGAGTTTATTTTGTAACCTAAGCGGTCATTTGATGTAGTAGTTTCACTGTTTCAGTTAGTTTCCCCATGTGCTGCTATCAAACTAGTTTGGAAGTTATCTGGAAAGTAGTGAACTTTTGGAGAGAACTATAATGGACTCTGTTTATGATGGTGTGAATTTAGGAGTCCTGTCAGATTTGTGTTATAACAATTTTTCTGTATTATTATGCTGTAGTGATGCCCTAAAAGTTGAATTAAATTTGGGATCCATGTTCCTAACCTCATTGCATCAGATTTTGTACTAAGATGGTATGCTTTGCTCTAGTGTATGTGTTGTCTTGTCTTAGGTCGAGGTAGAGAGGAAGACGGTCTGGGTAAAATGAGAACCAGAGACAGTTGGGATGACAGGTAACCTCGAGAGTTACTTAATGGCTTCTTTCAGTACTACTGTGCGGTTGTGTTGATACACTGATCATGCCAGTAGTTATGCTAAATTGACTGACTGTTAGTATAGACTATAGGGGATTGCACCAAAATATCATTACAGTTGAACCATACAAAGATCAGCTTCTTCATTGTGCTAGCACAGGTTATTGTTGGCTGTAATTTGTTTGACGCCTGTGTAATAAATGCAAACTCCAACCGTCTAGGTCACCATCATCTAGGAAAACTCTGGGTAACTTAGATTACCATGATTTGTGGCATGCCTCTCTTTGGGAGTATTGCTGTTTTCACAACATGCTGTCAGCATTTCTATTCTGGGTGCATGTCCAAGCCCTGTGTAGCCCGAAATTCAGTGGGTGAAGGTCAAGCTCCACCACACGTAACCATATGTGGGAAGGGCTTCCAGTTGGTCACTTCCAACCTTCTGAGGAGTCAGATGTCATATGTTGTAGAGCTCGGGTTGGGTCCTGATTGCGATGACAACACGAGATGTGTACAGTCAGTTGGAGCCTCGTTGTTTGGATCATCTCCTAGATTAGGATTTGCATCATGTGACAGTATACCTCAATGTTGGTGACATTGGGGAATTATGTTTGAAAACTAAGTAAAGTGAGCCTGGGTAATACAGCTGCAATTTAAGAGATATTAAATTTTACTTGCTAAGGCCTTATGGGTGGTATAGTGATAGAGTACTAATGTATCTGCTTTTAACCTGTGTCCAAGCTTCAATCTGAAGGTTTCAAAGGATGTCTGGTTTAAAGAACTGTCTGTCATGGCTCAGTCAACATATCTGTCACCCTCAAGACTATGCCTCTTAAGACCCTGTATGCTATAGCAAATGAGCAATTACCCTGCCTTACGTTTGGTTGCTTTAGGGGTAGCAAAGGTTTCGATCGAGGTTTTTCTATGTACGGGGTTGACGACGGTCCGTTGGGAGCTGCACCTAGGGAAGTGTCTCGATCCATTTCAATAGAGAGTTGGAGGGACAACAGGCAGCATATGATGAATGAGGAGGAGGTCGACTCGAGAAAACCCGAGCGCGACAGATGGTACGATGTTCCAAAGGACAGATATGGTAAGACTTGGACTGTTTACTCTGCCTGGTTATCATGCCTTCTACAAGTGTTGTAGAAGACATGATAACCATTTATTGTGTTGTCTTGCAGTTAATCTGTGGTAGTGTTTTTGGATATTTAATTATGTTAACTGTGGGAAATTGCTGGCACTGCGAGAATATTTTGTTGAGACTATTTCTTCAGTTATTCAAGCTGAATTGTAAAGTAAATACGTAAATTTTTAGATGATTTTATTACTGATTTATCTAAGGGAAATTAGTTATAGTTGTTTAGTTTCCATTGGCAGCTGGTGACAAATATGTAGCATGTTTTTGATATGTGAGATTTTTGTGTTAAGCTGTTGTATAACTTTTTGTGTGGAAAGTGAGATATTTGGCCGTTATATTTATTGTTTGCCTTATATTTTAGACATTAAACAGTTATGCTTTGAAATACTAGGCCAGTGAATGGTTTATTATGCAGATATTGTTGTAATAAATGGTTTTTGATGCAGACATTGAGCCATCAATGATTGTTCTGACAATACATTGCAGAACTGCTTTCGGTTTGTGTTGCAAATGTCGTTTGAATAAGTGATTTGTTTTGAATTGTAATGGCTGATTAGATGAATTCATCACTTAATTAGCTAATTACTGATGTCCCAATTAATTTTGATAGGTCCTAAGAACTGGCGCGAGCCACGCGTGGACCAAGGAGATAGACACGACTTCGATGACTTCAGACGGGGACGTCCTCCCACAGAAGCAATAAACAAGATAGAATACAAGCGGTCACGAAGCTCTGGGTCTACTTCGTTCGACGATGAGGCCTTCCAAAGTGAGTCTTGTGAACAAGTTGTAATAATGGCTTAATTAATGGTTAAGGTTGTGTAATTGTTCATTAAGTCATCTGCAATCTCTGAATGTAGTAGTAACATGATTATCCCCAGAGAAATGACCTTCGTTCAATGTCACAGGTCTATAGAAGGAAATTTTGTCAGTTTTGCATTATGTGTTATCATTTTAACCTTAAGTGTAATGCAGTAGTAGAAGACTAATGCTGTGACGACCTATCTTAAACTGCAGGAATTTGACATGTCTTGTATATAACTTTGGTGTTTGATTAGTTGTGATTTGTTAGACGTTGAGTAAATGTGCTATCTTGAAAGCAGAAGTCGGATTTGTCTTTAGCAAGCTTGATTTTTTTAGATGCATTGCCCGAGTGGAGTACAACAAATCCTCAGGAAGTTGAAAACGTAGGAACATTTGACTCCAGTGGGGCTTTCATGCCTGTTAAGGTGACTAGTGTTTCTACTGTCTCCTGCTTTGCACAGCTGTTTGTGGAACTTCTGCTTCAGTAGTTCTTGTAAATGGTAATTCAGTACAGGTGATGTTGGTCAGTTGCAAAGTTTTGTGAATTACAAGTCATTGTAACTAATGTTCAGTTGTTCTGTAGCAAATAGTCAGAATTAGCTGGTCATATTACAGTCCAACTGATTAGTTATTGAATAGCCAGAAGATCTGTACGGTTTGATGAGTAGTCAATTGCGCGCAAGTTCAGTGAGAAGTTCGGTTTTTAACATCCGACGTAATACAATCAATGAGTGAAGTTGAAATTTGCTGGAATTTGGTAACAATATAAACATGGTTAGTAGTTAGTTAAACATGGTTTATTTAGTTTAATTAGTAAGGCACTTTTGGGAGGTGTTTGAAAGGTACTATGTACATGTTTTTGTTTCATTGCATATAATTGTCAAAAATGTGGGTCCTTATGTTTGTCATCTGTGAGATAAGATGAGGTAATCAAAATTTTTGGTCTTTTTAAACATCTAATACTTTAAAAAGTAGTGGTTATTTCTGCATGAAAACTAGAGTGCACAAAGAAAGTTGTCTGCATAAGAAGTTTAGTTTGAGACTAGATTAAGGTTGCTGAACTCAATGATTATAATTTTTGGTGTTTTGCTATAGGAAAATTCTGTTGCAAAGTCGTCAAGTGATGCAGCACCTCCTGGAGCAGGGAAGGACGCAAACGGAAAGTCATCTTCAGCAATGTCATCACCTGATTTGCCACCAACTGGAAGTTCTAATCCCACATGTTTATCATTGTCGGACATTCAGAGGTTACCGCCGAGGAAAGACTCTGGTCCTCCGAACAGCCAGGAGGTATTCAACGGTCTGGCCACGAGTTCCTCTTCGCCTGCCAGTCTTTCTCCAGTTCAGCCGCCTCTGCGTCTGGATACGTGTGGCCGGTCTTTTCAGCAGATGCCCGTCGATAATGTAAATAACCGGACAGTAGATGGTGCAGTCTCTGAGAGGACAGCCGCTGCATTGCAGAAACAGAGTGGTTCTGCTGGTGGTGTGACTTTCAACAGCGGCTATCATCAGACACCCGACATCACGGTGGGAGCAGCTGGGCCAGTTGGAGGCAGTCTGAAGATGGATTCTTTATCAATGCCTAATACTGACCAGGCTGCTACCAATGTCGTCGATTTTGTATCCAAGTGGACGGCAGAAAATGAGGCTAATCTTTTGGGCAAAGCGTCGCCGGTCGATAATCAAGGCAATGAGCAATGGTTCTACAGAGACCCACAGGGTGACATACAAGGTACCACAGTGTAATTCAGCAGATTTTTCCATTCAATGATTTAAAATGATACAGTTTTTTAAACTTAAATCAAAGAGTTGCCTTAAACCGGAAGATTGTTCGTAAAATTTGAGGAGGGCTTGAATTTTAAGAATTGTTTGGGAAATGTATTAATCTATAAAATGAACTTGTGGAAAAGTAATGATGTTAGCATTGTTAAGTAAAAGTTTTTGTAGCAGGTAACGAAATTTCAGTGTTTGATAGTTTCTACACAGAAAACTTTGTCACCACATTATAACTTATATTCGTAATCGTAATCAAGCATTTATATAGCGCCACTCAACAACAGAGGCGCTATATTGGGATACAGCTTGGTCAGGAATATGAACCTCAGATTTCAAATGTTTATACGATGCAACTTGAATGTAGCCCAGTTCATGACGTGGCTTCCAATGGCAGCATTAGAAGGAGTTGTAATTCCTATTCACCCAGTCCCACCATATTGGTCTGGTACAAGAGGCAGTGAAATAGACTAGAGAATATTTATAGTATTGGGACATCATACCTAAACATGGCACTAGTCGGATTTAGATATTTATTGTGAGAAAAAAAGACTGTAACGTAATGGGAAAGTGCTTACAGGCGTCGGCAGTTGTGAGACGTGTTATGAACAGTACAGATTATAGGTTTTTTATTGACGAATGTCGATAATGAGCAGATAATGAAGGCCATGTGCTCGATGAACTGTGAATTCCAACATAAAGCCCACAGACTGATATAAAGACACTAAGCAGTTGTGAGAAATACATTGTCCGTCTATGCATCAATGACTGTTCGCACTTTGTCATTATGCCTCTATATAAGTCAATTTCTGTTCACAATAAGATATACATTTCAGAGCAGAAGTCTTCTTATTCAGAAAACGTTTAATTTATCATACTTTGCTGTGACCCTGGTTGCACTCTACTCTGTGTATACTGTCAATTTATTCAATTTCGGACAGAAATTCCTTGGGTATGGGTTAACATTGCATATACATGGTTCCTTGATATTTCACATGCAGTCAATAATGAGTAAATTATGTGAAATCCATGATACATTATTGGCTCTAGTTTTGCTTCAGTATGACAAATACAGTGCATGGTTCAAACTGTTATAATGTGTGTGGCTCTGTGGATGATTGCATTTTTTTTAAATTTGTACATATGTACTGCCTACCAGTAAATAAGCATTTGATGATTGTGGTTTTTTAAATTTCTTTTAGGACCATTCACAAATGCAGAAATGAATGATTGGCTTCGAACAGGATATTTTACGATGAGTCTTCTAGTCAGACGTGGCTATGAAGGCGATTTCTGTCGGCTTGGTATGTGACAATCATTTGAAAGCATATATCAGCACAGAAGCATTGAGACCTGTCTTCAACCTAATGATAAACTAGCATTCATTTTTTTTTATCTTACTGTGCCTACTTTCTCTGTGCTTACATGAACTCTGGTGCAGTGGTAAAAGTGACTTGCTGTTAAAGCTGCCTCCAAATACAAAGCTTAATTTTGCCACAGCATAAAATTGATTTAATTTTAACACATTGACTGCCAGCGCGTTTTCAATCCATGCACCACAGAAATTTTGGAATGTTTTAAATGACTTTGACAATTGACATCAACACTTGCAGAAGTTTCTCCTTGGAACTATTCAGGCTACATCTCTTTTGAAAGACTGCTCTGATGTCTTAGGTTCTTATTCCTCTATGCTATCACTATTCAACAGGGTCATCTAATTGCCTGTCTTTTGTCGTACCTAAAACTAGAGACACGGGACACGGTATCGTTTGCTAGTGCTCATCTTGTAACACGGAGAGTATTGGGTCGAGCCTTTCTCAAGATGGTTACTGTATAGTGTTCCATCACTCACAATTGCTCTACCATCAACTGATATTTGGTCATTAGATAGCAGCGCTTGATAAGGGCATAATTATAATAATAATAATAATGGAACTGTTCCTGGTGAAAGAGCATTTTGGTTGCCAGGCCTAGATCTTGAAATTTCCTCTCTGTTTGTGTTTGTTCTGCTCAGTTATTATATGTTGGCACCTTAGAAGTTGCTAATTAAGAATAATAACTGGATGTCACTCTGTGTTGTTGTTAAAACCTGTGTTGCTATATTTGAGGCAGAAAAAGTAATCTTGTCCTCCTTTGCATGCAATTCAGCAATTTAAACAATTATTCAAGCAGTTTTGTTGAAATCGAATGTTATAAATGTGATTCTGGTGATTGTGTGCCTGGTTACATAACGGTTAAGATTTCATGATTGCCGACCGATATGAATTTCCAGTAATACATTGCATATAATTATTCTTCTTCTTTTGGTTCTCTGCCTTCCTAGGCAGGTTCATTAGTCCAATGTCGTTGTCTCGCTCTGTCCTTCAACTTGCTGTAATCCTCCTCCATCATACAGTCCAATAACATCATTCTTGGTCTTCCTCTTGTCTTTTGCCCTCCATTCTTCCCTTTTTGTGAAGACCGCATATAATTGTCAATGGAATATGAGTTTGTAATGATGTGTTGTAAAACTTAGATAACTGTTGATTTATTAGACTTATGATTTAAATAAGGTTGGTGTAATAAATACAAAATGTAAACAAATTTTATTCATGAAACAAATTTTATGAAATTTTAACTTTTCATTACTTGATTAATTAGAAAGTCCTTATTAAGTATGATGATTCGAGAACAACATTTCTGAAATGGTGTATAATATAAGATGACTTTTTATTAGGGAATTCATTGATACTCTGCCACAAATTTAGAATTGTATGATTCAGGATTGCAGAGTTTACGCGAAGCCAACAGCTTTGTACATTATATATTACCTAGCTTGGAAAAATAATATGCTTATGGTAATATACTGTTTGAAATAGTAGCTTGGCTGATGTTGAACATATCTTAGTTTGTGCATAGAAACTGATATGGTAAAATGTAGGCCCCATCTTATTTCCCAATGTTTTTGTGCTATTTTTTTTAGGGGAAATGATTAAAACATTAGGGTATGTGCCTTTTGATCCAAGGCCAGCTGCTGTGTCGACAGTCTATAATGTAAGTCTTGTGATGTTTATCTTGCGTGATTTTCTGATTGCAGACTGCATTTTTACTTTGAAGCGATCGTTGATCGATCCTTTATTTATTACCTTATCAGAACTATGGAGCTTTGTGGATTAGATTTAATTAAACTAATTTGTTTGACAATTTATGAAAAGTCTTTGTAGATTAGATTTCATTAAACTAATTTGTTTGACAATTTATTAAAAGTCTTTGTAGATTAGATTTCATTAAACTAATTTGTTTGACAATTTATGGAACTTTGTTGATTAGATTTCATTAAAGTAATTTGTTTGACAATTTATAGTACTTTGCAGATTAAATTTAATCAAACTGATTTGTCCCACAATTTATTTATGAAGGCTTATTGCATGTATTTGTGTATCTGAACACTTGTGTAGTACCTTTAAGAACCTCACCATGTGCTGAATATTACACCAACATACAGTGAAGTTGGAGAATTCGTCATTTATTTGTCTGTATAAATGTGTGTGCTTTTAATGCCTTAGCATATCCTTCTGTAACTGTTCATTTGTATTGTTCAGCATGATGCGAATGGTAGTGAAGTTAAGCTAACAATGATGATAACGGCTGCCTAAGTGTTTTTTATCATAACCGAATGTATTCAGTGAATTTGCAGCCAAGCTGAACTTCTCCTGGTTTTGCAGAATCCCATTCTACCTCTGGCACCTGTTGCTTCGGGGCTTAACCAACAACACCAGCTACAGCAACAACTACAGCAGAAGCAACAGCAAGAGCAGCTAAGAAAGATTCAACATCAGCAACTGCTTGCAATGCAACAGCAACATCAGGGACTTCTCCAACAAGACTACATACGGTAAGAATGTCCGTGCATCGGCTTATGCATTTGGTCGAGTGCTGCTTCAAGCACAGTTGCTTGGTGTTGTCAATTGATCATTTGTCATTAGGTACTTAGCTGGTGTGACAACACAGGCCTGTATATAACAGCAGAACCTCTGAAGGTCTGTAAATGGGGTGCTGAACAAATTATCTCTTCCAGTAGCGATTTTTGCCGCATCAAAGAATAATTACGATCTAAACAGTTGAAATGAAACTCAGTCTGTCTGATTTACGAAGGAATTGATTTGAGACTCAAGGCAACAAAGGCTCTTTAAAGTTGTGGCCACTTAGTTACAAGAGTTATATCAAAAATCTTTAAATGCCGATAAAGGTAGATATCAAGATCACAGAATACTTTCACAGTTTCTTTTTAATGTAATGCATTGACAATGCCCTAATTCTAGTTAGCCAACCAAATATATTTCAAGTAAGTCTTCAAGGGGTCTGGATATAATTCTTTTGGAACTTTGCATTCTGTTGTTTGCTGAACAAAAACGACTTGAAGATGACTACTTGGTTTAGCAACATTTGTGTTAAACAGTTTCACCCAATTTGGTTACATAAATGTGATGGTCTTAACAAACAGTAATAATTTGTTTCAGTGGCTGCTTCTACCCCTGTAGTTCTGTATATCTGTCACTTTCTTACAGTGCCTTTGTGGGTAAGTAAGTAAGTAAGTGTATCCTTTATTATACCAATTGCTAACCGCATTTTGGTTTACAAAGCAGTCACTTTTGTGTTTAGGGAAGCCTAACGTACCATAAAAAGGGTTTAGGGTGAAATCTTTTGAAACCACTAATTCACTCTGCAGATGCATAATGATTCCAACAGCCAAGCTTCACAGTACACCTGTACATTACTTTAAAGGGCTATAATTAAATTTCAGTTTTGTTGTGCATAAGTAGTTAATTTTCCTTTTAGCCACATACAGATGCTACATCAACAGCAGTTGCAGCAGTTACAACTCCAACAGCAACTACAGCTTCAACAGCCTCAGCAACCGCAGCCAAGGCTACCACAACTGCATGTCCAGGACGGCTTTGGCTTGATGTAAGCTCAAGTTTCAATTCTGTTCATTTCACGCCACGACTTGTCACCATTGCGTTTCAGCTTAGTTGTTGTCGTTACTGTGCTAGAGATAGTCTGTTGCAGCTTTGTCACTTATGGTGGATGATTGATTGATTGATTGATTTATGAGATCACTTATGGTGGATGATTGATTGATTGATTGATTAATGAGATCACTTATGGTGGATGATTGATTGGTTGGTTGAATAGTTCACTGCACGCACAATTGATGATTAAGGCCAGTGATTGATGACACTTCTACTACTGTCTAAATGCATGAAAATAGTTAATTCTTTTGTACGATGCACCAAGAGGGCTTCTCAAGCTGGCAGATCGCCAGAAGAATTGGCTGCAGTCAGAGCACAGCTGTCAAGATCCTACAGAAAAATAAAGCACCGGGGTTTGGGTTGAGCAGGGTTTGGCCCGGTCATCCACTTGCATCAACGTGACACCAGGGCCACTCATTTCGACACATATCTTTGGCCAAGCTGTTGTTGCATGAACTGCTGTGTGAGTGGTGGCAAAAGTGCAATGTCATTGCGAGATCATCAATAGTGCGTTGCCAATGCCTGCAGTTTGGTGTGAGGTGCTGCAAGGCACGCAGGAAGTTGCTGATAACCAGTGTCAAGGTCTAATACTCCTGTAAACAAGAGTTGGCATAGTCAAGGTGAGAGCAGGCATGTCCTTGGCAAGAGCATTCTTGTGTGACATATTACCCTGATATGATAGATACAATATTTCCAAAGGTTTGTTGTGTGGGATTGGAATGTGAGATTACTGTCCAGAGTCACCCCATGTGTTTTGACAGAACTTTTTAATAGAGGAACAGCAAGGTCAACGCTGGAATGAGAAAGGAAAGAGTGCAGTCATTGGCGTGTGACAAACATGATTGCCTACGACTTATCTGAGTTTATGGCAAGACTGTTGAAGCAGAACCAAGCATGGACTGAAGAGAGGCACTCTTCAAGTATTGCTGTGCTGGAGTGATAAATTCTGTGACAGCAAAACGGTATATGCAATAGCAGCTCATGTGAGACGTTTTGAGCAAGTGCCCAGGCATCTGGGCATATACTGTCGTACGTAGTAGCAGGGTAACTACTAAGTAGAATTAATTACCAAATTTAAGCAACTGTTAAAGACAAATTCATTAATAAAACCTGTTGGGAGATGAATAATTTTAAAATGTGTCTTGCTCTGTGTTTTCTTGTAATGCTCACTATAGATGTTATGAATGTTGAGTCTGTTTGCTGATGATCTGATGTTGTGCTTTGGTGCAGGATGCCTCCTCATGATCCACTACTGGCAGCCGTAACCTCCACTCTTCCTCTGGCCGGAATCCACCCGGCCGCTCTGACAAGCTCTAGTGAGCTATATGCACACCTGTTGCAACCACCTATGACTAATCCAGCAGCCGGCTGCATTCCCTCCACAGGTACTGACACTGAACACTCTGTGTTTGCTATATTGATCACTAGATGCATGAAACAGACTCTGGATTGTAAATGAGTTAGGTAGTGAATTTTGTTGTGTTATTATCTAAAACACGCATCTTGGATAGTACTAATGTTCAAACATATATATGTTTTTTGGGACTTTGGCTGCTGGTTAAGAACAGGATTAAATTTAAGCTTTCTATCTTAGGATGAGCATCCACACTTGGTGTAGTAGCCCAGAATGCATGATAGAGCTGTGTTACTTTCTCGAGCCATGGTCATTGTGTTCTCCAGTGTATGGGGCCTGCTGATCATGTGATATTTTTACGACTGCTCAAGCACATTATGCTTTCTAGTGCATTGAACCTACTTTCTTCCAGTGAAACTACATACTGTTGAATCCGTGACAGTTCCAAAATGTTTTAAATTTTGTCTTAAATCAAGGCTTTATTGGTCTGTTATAGTTGTGAATTGGACAGATGGCTATGTTTATGAATCCATAAAAATGTACATATGATACATCTTTGTAAGTATTTCTGCAACTTTGTTGATGTAAACTAATGACTATGTGTGTGTATGACATTTTGGACACAAGGCAACAGGATTGCTCTGAAAGAGATTCTGCAGCATTAATAAACATTAGGCAAAGATCTTCAGACTCTAATCGGTGTTAACAGACCTGTGGAAATAATGGCAGACTGTGTTATATTTCCAGTTTTATTCAGGCTGTTTTTTTTAGCTCTGCTATGTTGTCTTAAGTGTATTTTTTCCAGTTCATCTGAATGAACGTATGCATTGTTTAACAGGTTTCCCATTATGCATATGTTCTAATGCTAAAGAAGCATTGGCTATATTTCTTGTTTATGGCAGTTACTGAAGACATGTATTACTTGCTTACTAATCTAAACAATAATCGCTGATAATTGTAGATGCCTTTCATGGCCGCTTATGTTAATTTTTTAGTGTAACATGATGATTTTTAGTGATAATGCTCAAGGTACTTGACTGCTTTTTACTTGAAGTCGTTCTTAGTTTGCGGACTTTGTCGTACTATGTGTAGAAAACAAAATAGGTATGTGAATTTGTTGTTTCAGTACCAGCAACAGCAAGTATTCCATCACGGCCTGAGGTGACTGTATCTTCAAAACAAGAAACCGATGGTCCAACAACAGTGGAACAGATTGAAAAACTGCAGTTCCTTGAATTGGAGAAGGTAAGTTTGTAGTTTTGATGATTTCATTCGAGATAACAAATTTGGTCATTTTTGGTTAAGTTGATCCGATAGGGGGCGCTAGATTTACGCTTGGCACAGGGCACAATTTTAGCTTGATACGACCCTGCTTATATACGTATGTAGACTAAAGAGGGAGGAAGACCGAGGCAGATGATGCTGGGATGGATGGCCGACGGATACAGCGAATTAAAGGAAAAAGCACAGCACAGAGAAGAGTGGCGTCATTGGAAGTTGGAACCTGCCGAAGGGCAGAGAACTTAAAGAAGAAGACTAACAGCAAGTTATTTTTTTATGAATTTAAAGTATCTAAACATGTATTGTTTCAACGTTGAACAGAGCTCTGTGATTGATTTTGCAGGAACGTGAAGATAGACAAATAGAAGAAATGCATCGACTGGAAAGAGGGCAGCACCTGGAAGAAGAAAGACGAATACAAGAGCGGATAGTAGAAGAGATCAGGCAGCAGAAGCTAGATGAAATGAGGAGAGTGGAGTTTGAACGGAAGCAGTTAGAAGAGGAACGTCGGAAACTGGGAGAGTTGCAGAGATTAGTAGAACAGGATCGTCTGCTAATGGTGCAGAAGAATCAGGAAAAACTGGAAAAGGAACGGAAGCAGAAGGAGAAACTGGAACAAGAGCGTCTAGAAAGAGAACGTCTAGAAAATGAGCAATTAGAAATGGAACACTTGGCAAGAATGGAAGAGGAGCGTCTTAAGTTGGAGCAGAAGAAGCTGGAGGAACATAGGCGAAGGGAAGCGGAGGCTAAGAAGAAACAGGACGAACTAGAAGCAAGGCAGAGGGCAGAAGCGGAAGCAAAAAGAAAGGCTGAGGCAGAGGCAAGGCAAAGAGCGGAAGCAGAGGCCAGGATGAGGGCAGAGGCTGAAGCCAAGCAGAAGGCTGAAGCAGAGGCCAGGCAAAGGGAAGAGGCTGAGAGAAAGAAACAGGTGAGTCATTTGATAGTCCTTTTCAAAGAGATTGCTTGTTTTGTCTATGGTGTTACTGGGCATTTGTACACCTCAGTTTGTCTGAGCCTGCATTGGTGACACAGATGTAGGACAAATTTACATCATATGTCTTTACACATTCTGTGCTGAATAGAGCATGTTTCTGTTCAGTGGAAGATCATGTTGATAAACAATGGAATAATGTGTGGTCTGTTTTTGGCCAACTAGAAACAAGTATTTGTTACAGCTCTAGTTTTCAGTGCTGATTTAATTCGATGATGGTTGCATTAGAACTTGCTTTATAGCTTGGGTATTTTATGCGTTTTAAATTGGTTAACTTTTGTCCTAAGTTTGTATCTGGCATGGTAATTTAGATGTGGTGACTGGTGAGTAATTGATTCTAGAAGGAATACGCTTGGAAAAGATTTGACAGAAAAGATGCAAGTGTCTTTAGGGGCAAGTCATTGAAGAGCCTTTTGTTGTACCATTTTAGGCACAAGCACCTGCCAAATCACCGTGGTCTCAGTCTGGTAACAATGGAAAGGCAAACAAAGGAAGTAATTCGAACAGCATGACGTTGGCAGAGATTCAGGAAGCAGAGAGGATTCAGCAGGCTGAGGAACAACAGCTGAGACAGCTTGAACAACAGAGGGCAATGGCGGCTGCTGTAGCGGTGGAGCAGTCCAGGCAAACAGCTCTGACTTGGACAGCAAAGAAGTTAGTTTTTGTTAGTTTTATTTTCCACCGGTGATGAGTTTTATTTTCCAGCTTTATTCTGCTCTTGTATGTAAGTAAGTATATCCTTCATTGAGAAGCACTAGCAAACACACAGCACTGTAGAGTCTGAATTATACTGTACGTGGTTACAGATGCTTCCATCCAAAATGGCGTTGGTCTCTCTGGCGTCCTTTGTGGCTGGTCCAAGGCTTTGCAATTCACTGCTCAGTTATGTGGTTCTGTTGGTTCTCTAATGTTATTTAGAACATGTGACATCAACATGAAAGAGTAACCGTGTGTCGCTTAATAGATCAGCTGCCTGCAGATTCTATGTGTGCAATGGCTAGTGAGTTGTAAGTTTATCTGCTTTACTGTGCATGTAACTAGAACTTCAGATTTGGTAAAGTTTTGAAAATTCGAAAGATGGTCAGAAGGTTTTAAGTCTGGTGTTGAGTATTATGTTTCCTTGCACTGATAGGGCTCAGCCACCTGTAAAGGGAATCCCATCCCTGCTTGAGATACAACAGGAGCAGGCCAAACAACTGCAGGAAGGGGGACACAATGAAAAGGCTCAGTTGCTCTCAACCAAGGTATAGATACATTGAGTCATATACTGTTGTCTTTCAGAATATAATCCTTATGTTTATTGCCTTTCCTTCATCTTGTTGCAATGCTTACCATAGTGGGACATTCATATATGCCATTTTTATGTGTTTCAAAGGCACTAGCTGCATACTGATTAACTGTCTGTAATGTGATATTAAACTGTTGTAAATCTCACCTGTTAACTTTTGTCCAACCTCCGCAAATGATAGTCCTGAGTTGAGAGATCTTTCTCCATGACTCTCGGCAAAGTTGTCATAACTCTCCAATCCCTTGGAGGCTTTTTGTGTTGACCAAATAGCTCTCCGGTGGTCCTCGTCTTCTGGAGTGTGGACAGCACATCCAAGGAAGCACACTCTGTGTCTTCAGACCATGGCAGAGACTGTTACCATCATTGTTCTTCTGATCACGATATTGCTGACATGATTCGAGTAGGGAATCTGAAGGATCTTCCCGAGGCAGCACATGTCGAAGGTGTCCAGTTTCTTGTGTAGGGCCTCCTTGGTGGACTATGTCTCACAACTGTAGAGGAGTACTGACAGCAAAGACAGTCAATAGAGCTGTGGTTTAATATTCAGCTCAGTTGCATATAACGCACGTTACTTTAGAAATTTAATCATTCAAAAGGTTTTGCATGAGTCTGATCACAGAGTCTGTTGCTAATATGAGTTGTTCATTTGCCGTTTTTTATCAAAAGGTAGCTGAAAGTGCACCAGTTGGAGGAGCATCTGCTGGTTGGAAGGCTGGTGCTCCACCAGCTCAGTGGAACATGGGAGGTGGCTTCGGTATCTGGCAGACTCAAGAACCCATTGGCAGGAAGAAAACTTCTGCACCTTCTTCTGACAGGTAATTACTTTATTAAATTACCCTGGTCCACAGTCTTAGAAAAGGTTTCGGATTCGTTCTCAAGAACTTTTATGGCTGTTCGGCAGACTTTCACAAGATTCTTAGTTCTGAGGCACCAGTTGCCACAGTCCTTGTCTGGAAATGAGAATGAGAATTTACGTTCAAGGGAAACTAAGGAAAATATTTTTAGACCCAATGAATCTGCTTTGTTAGAATTTTTTTTATAATAATTTAATTGACCCAAGTTAAGGTTGAAAGACTTTACATGTGAGATGTGTTATCTTAATGTATGTATCAGGACGCATAAACATGGTGCTTATTAAAGTTGAATGTTTAAAAGTTACTAAAAGGTTAAGCAAGGTCAGATGGTTGCACATCAGCAATCAACTGTCGACACAGCAGGATGACACATTTGGACCTGGACCTAAGACATCTTGGTCCTATTTGGGATGATTCCTTACCATTTGTTATCTTGCCACCCAAATAAGATGGCCAAGTTGGCAAATTGGAAAGTTGAAAGTAAGTAAACTGATGACATTTAATGAATACTGGGTCAGCTTCTTTATTGTTTGTACAGTTAATTTCTGTTGAATTTTTCAGTAATTCTCAGTTCCCAGCCCTTGGTGCTTCTTCATCGGCTCATCCGGCCAAAAAACCCTCTGCAAAGGCCGAAAAGGTCGTAGCAAAAACAAAGAAGGAAGAGGTTAGTTTTAACTTACGAATTGCTGTGTGTTTCTGCTACACTGTGAATGCTGCTAAAATTACTTGTAAATAAGGTTGGATTTCAAAAAGAAAATTTCTTTTAGGCAGCCAGAGTCACAGTTTTATCTTGAAGTGCATTATTTAGGCTATGCTTCCACATCTTCATATACCTTTCTGTAAGGAACCTTCAACTTGTGTGCTATTACTGTAGTACTTTAACCCTTTAACGATGTGCTGCCTATGGTTTCCCATACATTTTAGTACAGGCTCGTCGTTGAAGGGTACTGTCATTACTAATTGTAAATAAAGTTCTTATATTTGGCAATAGTTGTAGAAATGTTTAGTTTAAATGGTTTTGCTTTTAGGCGAGTGTGCAGAAATTGTTTGAAGTGACTAAAGTTCGAGATGAGTTGACAGAGTGGTGTGAAGATGTTCTCGGTGGATTGCGAACGTCTGTTGACAGTTAGTTTTCCCGCTATTTCTCTTCAACTAAACAGTAACGTGTTTTGAAATTTGCAAATCGAAAATATTAATTTTGTATGTTTTCTTTGTATGGATTGCCATTACTTAAATCTGTAACAAGTAGCCAAAATATAATGGGTAGATTACATCTGTTGAGAAGGACCCTGTGAAGAACCATTGGAGCCAAAATGAAAGCGAAGAAAGCAAGAGGATGCAAAGAATGATACTGTGAATAGTGACACAATTGGAAGTGTAAATCTACCAGAAAACGTAAGTGCCTGATGAAGAAGAAAGGTTGTAATGCTTGCTACATCTAAATGATGCTCAGTCTCTAGATGGAATTAACATTTTGGGAAATGAAAAATTTTATGGATTTTTATAACATTGTAACATTTCGTACCTACCAAACGTGTAATGAAAAATCCCAGTTTTAAATATTGCTTTAATGACACGAGCTGTGTAGGAGGTTTGTTAAATGTGATGCTAGTTTCCCAATGTGCCAACCTTCTGTAATGTGAATGTAAATTTATTTTCTTTACAGTTCCCACTCTGGTTGATCTCCTAAAAGACATCGATTCACCTCAAGAAGTTAGTATTTTTTGTTCAAAAATAACTACTGATAGTCTGACATTCAACCAATCTATTTTCGTTTATTCAGTATATCGAGCCAACACAGATGCAACTAGTTACATAATGCACATAAGCAAGGTTCTCGTCTGGATTTTTGTCTCAATTTAGAAAGGTTTTGTCTCCATGTATATTTTTATACAATACTCTAGAGGTTACTTCAGAAGGTACTGTTAGAATGCCACTCTCAGTGCGTTTGTTTAGCAATTATTACGCTAGGCAGCAAATGTCAAGGTCAGGGATCACCCCTCTGCCAAGACGAACATAAATGCAGCTTCTGTTTCTGTTAGTATTATCCAGTGAACTTGGATACAAAATGAACATAGAGTTCCACATGAAGCAAGTTCAGGTGGCATAGGATCGACATGTCCTTGTGTGCTAAAGTCTTTTCACGCTTCATGCCAATTGCTACGTGTTGTTGGTGTAAGGCTTACTTTGCTTCCCTAGGGCATGAGCTTATGAAGTCATGTTCGACATCAATTGTAGACTCTCCATTCAGAAATTTGGGATTGTAAAACAAATGAAACCGAGTATGTGGGTTTTATTTTCAGTTCTTTTGTGATCTGCAAAATAATGTTATATAAATAGCTCTTTGTTAACTACAGGTGACAGAGTATGCTCGCATGTACTTGGGCGAGTCGAAGCAGGTTAAGGACTTTACTCAGCAGTTTCTCGAACGGCGAAGCAAGCTGAGAAGCTCTGGTCAGAAACAGAAACTAGATGTAAGGCATTCTAAAACCAGTCTATAATAATAATAATTTGGAATTTATCTTCACCTTAGTTTTGTGTTTGAGTATTATGACATCATTAACCCTTTAACAATGAGCATGTACTCAAATGTATGGAAAACCAATGCAGCTCGTTGTTAAAGGGCTAAGAAGGCTTCTTCTGTTGTCTTACCATTTCAGTTGTGGGAAAATAGTAATTAAACTAGAACAACTGTCACAGGTTTACATAAAATTCCAGCCCAGAGGTGCTGCATAGAGTAACTGTTGCATGTTTTCATGTTGATGTGTTTGTGGAGTTTGGCCTCAGGTGATATAAAACTCAAGAAAACAGGAGCTATCTGTGAACCAAATGAAAATTGTCTAGTTTGGAAAGAGAAATGTAAGAAATGCATGAATGTTACTCTGCTCTCGTACAGTGAATGCATTCCAGTTCATCTCCAAATTTAGATGTGGGAAATTTGGAGGGTGAATTGCAGGATGTCTTAATTCGTAAAGTTCTTTTGTAATAGACTGATGATTTTTCATTCGTCTGATTTAAAAACTGATTACATGAACGCTGTTATTATCTGTAGGAGTACGCTTGGCAGCCATCGCCTCAGTCAGTCCGTAAACTGCCATCTGCTGGTGTTGGAGTAAATCACCAGCTGCCGCAGCCTAAACCAGCTGCTGCTGCTGTTGTTCAGAAACCGGTTGTACAGGACAATGGTGATAAATCGAAAGGAGGCAAGAAAAAGAAGAAGATGCAGAAGGTTGATAGCAGCATCCTTGGTTTCAATGTCTGCGCCGATTCGGATCGTAAAAACGTAGGAGAGATTGACAAGGTATAGCCAGCGACCAGCAGCAGCAGCCGGAAGCAACCTCTCCTTATTGCTATTTATGCCTGACGTTGTCCAGCAGATGATAAATTTCTGGGAAGGAGGGATGGGCACTTGTTGTAAAAAGCTTCAGATTGTGGTTTTAGTCATATTAAAAATTGTTATCGTGCACACGTTAAAATTTGGATGCTTCGAAAGTTTTATGTCCTTTTGTCACTAGATGGCTAGACGTACGAAATTGCTTCGTTTCATCCCTCTGGCAACTTGAATTTGAGCATGAAGTTTGTTTTTGTTCGTGTAGTTTCTAAGTCTGTGGTGAATTGTTTTGTCTTACTTACTTAAGGGACTTGACTGATTTCGACCGTGTTACATCTAGTGGCAATTGTTTCTCATTATTATGGAATTTTATTTGGTTTACAGTGAACTTAACTGCACAGAACCTGTGCTTTGTTAAGTAAGCAAGGTCAAATCTGCTGTTGGTAAAAGCTTAGAATTTCTCATGACAGGATGAACATGTCCTCAATTATGAATCCAATCGGCATATGATATAACAATCGTTTCGACTGCTGTTTGTCGGTTAACTAGCGAGAGAAGGATGGTGCAGTGAGTTTGATGTGTGAAGTGTTTTCTGTTGAAATACAACTGCTTTTATAGAAATCGGACACAAAGTTTTTTTAAATGAAATTATGCCAGACCTGTGCTGTATCTATGGCCTGCAGTTTTAACTGCTGCTAGCACCGTCAACTACTGGGCATGGGTGGAATTCTGCATGGTAGTCCTTGGCATCTAGGCTTTATATTTTGTTATTGAATTCTGCAATAAGCCTTGGTGTCGATAAGTTGACCTCGTATAAATGCTGGAACGTCTTAATACTGCATCCCGTGCAAACTCAAAATTAAGAAAATTGTTCGGTATCTTTCCAGTGATGCGCTAACAAAATGTTAAGGTTGATCTTCGATATTTATTTTGAATTCAAGTATTACAATGATAGTAATAGTGATGGGATGGTCTTCAGTCTCTAGTGTCTGCAATGATGTTAACTGGATGCAGACCACACTTTACAGGCGCTGATGATATAACCTTATAACCTGTGTATATGCTACTGTCACTGTAAAGTCCATGCTGGTGATTACAAGATGTGCAACGTCGCTGTAGAGAAGAGGAACAACTGTCGAGGCACTGGGTTGGTGGAGAAGATTGTGTTGCTGTATTGTTTGGCATCGATGACTTCCAGAGCGACTAAGAGGTCATGTGACGGGCGTTATTAAAAAAATGACCCTTAGACCCACTTTCCCACATTCCGCACTGAATTAAACCCTCATTGTTTGTGTTTGGATGACCCTTCTCTTAATGGACAACGCCCGAACCTGTTAACAGTCTAACTCTAAGATGATCAGAACCTGGCTTGTGCGTTGCTACTTAGGCTTACAGCGGCAGTCTGCAGATTAGGGGCCATCCGTTTAGTGCGTACGCAAAAATCCGGGAAAAATTGACACCCCCCCCATACGCATGTTTAGGCCTACTTTTGCACTCCACTTCATTTGCGTACGTACGCTTGACACTCACCCCCACCCCCGAATCCTATAGAACGGTCTATATCGTGACTGAATAGGGCAGGCGGCCAAACTGCCGGGACTCGGCGCACAGCTGCAAGACAGTTAATATCAGTCACAGGTAATGGGAATACGCAATCAGATGCATTTGGCTTAACCCCCTTCCCCTCTGTGCGTACGTACTAAATGGATGGCCCCTTATACCAGATTGAAGGATGTGGTAGTGCCAGTCCCAAGCCTGGAGAAAGGAAGAGGGCGACACTAATCATCTTTGTTATGACACAGCGCCGTCGTTAAACAGCAACCAAGCGAGGGCGAGCCGCCAGACTGTCAGACTCACTGTAGAGCTGCGTGATTGTTGATAGCAGTCCGAGGTAACGTAGCATAGGCCTATACAAGTGTGTGACACCTCTTTCACAGTCCTAATTCTCCCTTTAGTTGGCTTACTGTACTTTTCAGATATCTTAAAAAACTGAACTGGTTCATTCGAAGGCCAGTATAGACAAATTATTATGGAGCCCCACGTTTCCTATGCGTGCACACATTATGAGTAGACCCATAATATGCAAGCGTATGAATTTTGGTTAACTCACCTTCATGCGTACGTACTAAACGGATGGCCCCTTAGTCAGCCTCCAGCTGTTGCGGCGAATTTTCCAGCGTTTGGCATTGAAACGGTTGACATAGAGATCTCCAACCTATTCCAACGGATAGACTCGTGCAACGCATAGGCCTAATGGCAGCGAGCGTGCGTGATCTCGTAGCCTAGGCTACCTTGGAACTTCGGGCAACGCGAATGTCTTAGCCATCAGTGGCGGTGCCGAGGGGATAGGGGGGATTAGCCCCCCCCCCAAAACAACAGTGGGAAATCACTGCCAATGTCACGGAGGAGGGCAGAAAGAGAAGGGCTTGGAGCTTTACCCCCCGCCCCAACCTTAAATCCTGGCGCCGCCACCGTAACAGTTAGCCATTAGGCCTAGGTTTCTATAGGCTATTCTCCCATCGTCCGATGCTTTCACCGCACAGAAAGACGACTACGAGCGATTTCACGTCAATAAAACCCAGAGATGGGCACGATTAGCAGTGTTTAATCTACTTGCTGTCGGGGGAATCTAGGGTTCTGGGGGGTATCCATCATATCTGAAAAGTTGACGACCGGGGGGGTAGTCACGAGTATTTTCTGAAGCAATTTGATAACGGGGGGGGTAGTAACGATAATTTCCCAAGAATTTTCGAGGGGTAGTAACGAGAGTTTTCAACCTACAATTTTCCCTCACACGAGGATAGACAAAATAAATCCGGGGGGAATTACCCCTAAATTTCACACTTTTTGTACAAAATTTCATCTCTTTAATTTTTCTGGGGAAAACTCGATCCTGGGGAACTTCCCCGAGAGACGTCTAGATTAAACACTGCACGATTAGTTAGGCCTAAATCGCTAATAGATTTTAATTAGAACTATCTGCTGAAATTTGCTAATCGATTAGAATTATAAGCTGTTTTTCTAATCGATTAATTAGCTGATCAATTAGAATCTAGGCCTAATATAGTTACCCATCTCTGCTCAAACCTGCAAGTTTATACTAAGCTCAAGTATACAACTTATAATTAAAATCTTTAGCCTAGGCCTACTGTTTGCTCAGTTTTTATAACAGAACTCGATATAGGTAGTGCGTAGGCTATATAGGCCTAGGCCTCCAAGTTTCGCGCTATAGCCTATAGGCCTAATTGTGTTACAATACAACACAATCCAATTGTGTTTATCGTAAGTTCGGAAATGCATGCGCGCAAGACCATGCGACAGAAGATCGATGGCGCTGAAGGACGTGCTCAATGTTCGTACAGTGACCGCCTGAATGGAGGCTCGAATCCGTATAAGACTTACTGTCTGCGTTACAGGTCGAGCGGCGAACGCTTTATCCATTCAGCAACGTTGCGGTCAACCAATGCACGGATTGGTGTTGCATAGGCTAGATCAATGTATGTTATATGTAGGCCCTAGCCTATAATAGGCTTACCATCCAATGTCTATATTTTGGAGAGCCAATATTCCAGATGACAACAGCGAAATAGACATTCAAAGGAGAATTTGATGCACAAGCAATCATGGAAAAGAAGCAGGATATGGAGAAGCAGATAAATAACAAAGAAAGCCAGAACAAGAATAGGCCTATAGGCCAGGGCTTATTCTAAGGAATTTTCTCAACTGCACAGGAAGGACGAATTAGGGAGTCTGGGGGTTGTGCCACCAGTGGGATATAGGCAAAGCCCTTGGCCATGGGTTTGGCCCCCAAGCTGAAAAGATATGGCATTTCACTGATTTCAAACAGTGAATTGACCTAAGTTTTTGACAATGTTAATTATAGTGCATATTAATATTTCAATTATATGGCTACCGTACGTGTAGTGCATATTTTAACGGATTTGGACTACTGGGACCAAGTCTGCAATGACTAGGGGCTCTGGGTGAGCGTGGTAAGCCCCCAAGTGGGGTCTCAAAGCCCCAGCCGACAACAAATCTTAGAGCATTTGCTGCCAAATGGAGCCCGTTTTAGCCACTTTATTTTACCAAATTTGCTTTTTATTATCATACATATCCCAATTTAATCCCTGCATCAACCTGTGAAAATGACATAATTAGTTCAACCATACCACCAAAATAATTGATGTAAATAAGTCAGTGAATGACTGAGAAGTAGGCTTGGATGAGCTGCAAACCTGTTTAATGGTGAGTCAGTGGCAATTTTTTTCCAGCAAGTGGCAGGCCAGGGTGCCGAAGACCCCTCAGCAAAATGGGATAGCGATCTGGGAGGGGCTCAAGAAGTCAGTACCCAGAAAATTTTTGCAAAACTAAATCTTAAATTTTGCATTTTTAGTATACAAACAATCTAATTAGGCTTAGGCCCCCTATAAAATCTTAATTTTGATTTTCATTATCAGTCACGGACATCACATAAAACTCGTTGAGCCTTAAGCCTAAGGGCAATGTATAGGCCTACTAGTTTGAAGTAGTTTCTAATTATTGTACATAAAGAACTCAATAATTATTGACAAATTTTAACTGTTATTATCATATTGTGTAGTTTTTATGCAAACATCGTCAGCTGGCCAGAAATGGTCCGTGGCCCAGCTCTTTGAGAGTTCGCCAGTGCACATCTGTTGCTCAATTTAAAAAAAAATAAAAACTCATCTATTCACATTGCACTATGACTAGGAATGTAGCCAAGGATTCTATATGTTCCATGGCTCCCATTTAAATTTTGTTGGTTATGAAAACGATCAAGCAATCCAGCAAGGTGAGAATTTCCGAGGATGTTGGGGGTTCAAACCCCGGGGGGCCATAGTCTTTCTTATTGTTAAGTCTTCATTGCACACCTCAACTCCACATGGATCAAAGACTGACCCCAGTCTTTTTCTACAATTCTCATAGGCCTACTGCAATCCAGTAATATAGGCCTATAGGCCTAGGATTTGAGCACACATGGAAAGAGAACGCAAGCTTCGTCAATTCGATCAACGCAGACGTCTATAACAGCGAAAGACGAAAGGAAACCGACATTTGAAATCTCACGAGAAAAACAATAGCCCTCGATCTTTATATTATAAAGAAACACAAAAAAGAAATACCTCCTAAGCTAAAGAAACCGGCGGCAGACAGAACATGACATAAGCAGCCACCGATTTGTCCTTTTCTAGTCTAGACAGTTTTTTCTCTTGGGTTTTGTGATTATAATTCGCCATGCTTTTGTTTAACGCGCTGTTCGTTATGAAAGCGACTGATCCGAATGATACGCGTTCCAGGCAAATACTTTGGCTGCCACCGCCGTCACCGATGACTTATGACGATAGGCACCGAAAGCGACGCGAGTCCCCGCCTGCCGGCCAATGCCACCGACGCCCCTGCCCCGTCAGATAAAACTGGCGACCAACGCCGGCTGACGGTCAGTTAAGTCTGCGACGACGCCAGGAAGAGAGAGAGAGAGGCAGAGGAAGAAGACCATCGTCAGCTGCTGTTGTCTATTGGCTGCTTTTGCGAGCATACAAGAAATCGACTCATCTGACCCAGACTGTGACCAGTTTGTGGATGAAATCCTCACTGGAAAGATTTCCAGGACTTTGAATCCGAATGTGACAGTTTGAGTTCTTCAGTGTTGAAGATATAAAGGACCTGTTGTGCAGTCATGAAGTCATGTTTGGCAATTTGCCTGGGTCTTTTTGCCTTGTTCAGCGGGCTGGCCAGTGGTCAGGGCTGGTACAAGTACAATTCCATTTCCAAGTACTACAATCTGGACAAGCCGCACAGGGCCTGTCACGAAAAGCCGCTCGAGGCCAGGGAGAAGAATGCTGACGTCATCTTCACGGGAACAATCCGAGACATGGAAGCGGATTGGGAACACCCTGACATGCAGAGGGCAAAAGTCGAGATAAAAAGAGTGATGAAGGGCGGGCATGTCCTCAGCAGACTACCTCGACTGCCAGTGGGTGGAATGGTCGACCATCGCAGGGTGGTGATAGTCGAGGGTATCGGAGACCCTGCGATCTGCCACAGCGATGCCAGAAAGTATGACACGAGAATATTTCTGGTGAATAAGGCAAGTAACGGAGAACTGAGGCTGAATTCGTCACTGGTTCGAATAACACTGGACAACATAGAAAAGGCCGAGGCTGCAGTTAACGGTAAGGCAACACTTTTCGGCTTAACTCAGTTTAACTTCGTTTCTGAGTATATCTTATCTTAGGATAGCATGCTTAATAATATGAAGGTTAGTTTAACTAAATTGTAAGGTACAAGAGGCAGATCATATTCTAGGATTATCATCTTAGCACTTTGGGTAAAAAATGATATATCAGCTACTCTTTCAAATCAAAGAAGTGATGTGAAGGTAGAATCTGCACTCTGTTTTAGAGAAATATGCTCTGATGCTTATAGAAGTAACTTGCCACGTTTCATTGTAGAAGTTGTTAAAAGTGTAGTGTTTGCTATTCCGGGGCACCATTTCATCTATATGCTACCTGTTGAACTGACGTCAAAGTGCCTGAATTTAATAATAGATCAATCGATCCATTCTTGATCCAGTGTTTGCTTACATTTTCATGGTGTGAAATTCATTACCCTGGTAGTTTTTGTTTTGGGCAAATTTTTTTATTATTAGGCTACACTGTTCCATTTGGCTACTTCATTTGTTACATTGTTAGTGGTTTCCAAATTCTTGTAATGACAGAAGTAAGTTCATACAAGCGAAAACTGGAACTTGGAAGACGATAACAATAATTTAGAATGGATAGAGACATTTGGGAAAACTTGTATGACTGCAGTGTAAAGAATCCGTTAGTGCAGTAAAACTGTTTAACATTCAGAGACATGTTACAAAGGTGAACATCAAAATATTCACAATTTTGAAGCATTGTCGTGGTAGAAGAGAGTTTAATAATAATAATAATAGAGATTTGAGTGCCGTAGTTCGTAAGCAGTCGATGACTCGAAAGCAACGATTCAGAAGCACTTTGAAGAGCAGGGGTAAATCACTCAAGATGGGCCTGTGTGAAAAGTTCAGTTTTTAGATGTTTCTTGAAGACAGCGAGGGCTGTAGAATTTATAAAATTGAAACTTTGATAAAGGCATTTGTGAAGAGCCAGGACTCTCCAAGAAAGCGGCATCATTGAAGAGATGCTGATAAATTGCAAGATATTATCTTTAACTAGAAAACTTGCTGCGAAGTTGCTGAAGCCCCATTCCAATGATGCACATGTATGTAAGAACTCTTGTTGCCAGACAAAGATAGGCATATACCAGTACCGGTATACTGACAAATGCGAAAGTATATTGTTTTAACCAATTTTTTTCATATTAACCCTTTTTTTTCAGCGTGAAATGTGAGCATTTCAAGCTATAGAAAGCTAGGCTCTCATTGCAATTCCCAGCTGAAGAAACTAGACTCCATTGCAATTCCCAGCTATGAAAGCTAGACTCCGATTGCAATTCCCAGCTGAAGAAAGCTAGGCTCCCATTACAATTCCTGGATGAAGAAAGCTGGACTCCATTGCAATTCCCAGCTGATAAAAGCTGGACTCCCATCAGAATTTCTAGATGAAGAAAGCTAGACTCCCATTACAATTTCTAGATGAAGAAAGCTAGACTCCCATTACAATTCCTGGATGAAGAAAATAAGACTCCCATTGCAATTCCCAGCTGAGAAAGCTACACTATGGCTCCCATTAGGCCTACAATTCTCAGGTTAAAAAGCTAGACTCCCATTACATTTCCTAGATGAAGTCAGCTAGACTCCCAGTACCATTTCTGTCTGGCCCACAGCACCTTCCCAGTGCACAAGTTTAGTCTGTTGCCAAATGAGTTTCCCCAGATCTGTTCTAGAACAAAACAGGCACTAATCTGTTGTCCATCTGAGAAATGCCTTGATGTCATAAATTTTCCTCAGAATAAATCAAGAGATCCTGAGAGAAGAAGAAGAACAGTCCCATGAATCTCTCCTTAATTGCTTGGCATGGAAATATCTTGGTAGAAACAGTTTAATCAAAATGACTGTAATCTATGTTTGATATCAATTAGCAAGATTTGATTTGACTGATATGTGCAGTTTGGATTCATGCAGACCATTGCTCAGTAAATATTGATTGATTTTTGTGGCACTTTGATTTATTTCTCCAGAGAAAATTTTATCTGACTGCATCTAAATGAAGTTCGTCTGGTTACCTCTGCGAGTTCCATTGCTCGTTCTATTGTTTGTTTTCTTTGATGCAAAGTTTGTTAGTTCCTGCTGTATATGATTGTTCGCTGTTGGAACCGTGTGATTATGCGTCTGTTTCTATGTAGTGTATTCTATATTTATAACTTTAAACAGTGCTGTGCTATGTATCAGTTTCACTGCTAAGTAAGTAATTAAGTAAGTAAGTATATTCTTTATTAAACCGGTTGCAGAAGAGCCGCACTCCGGTGTACAAACATCACAAGACAAATACAAAATCAATAGGAGTACAACATTTTTCCTAAAAATGTTTTCCTCATATTATTTTGAATAGGCCTAAGAGTCGCCCTGTCATGAGACTGTGGGCGAAGGGCATAGGTAGTTGATTTCCTTGTTGGGAACAACTTATGTAGACATGCCCCAGCCCCCAGGTTCTTTAGAATAGAACAGCTGTGAAGAGACCGGTATCAGTCTGCCAACAGAGCCGGTCAAAGGTTGGACTCTACCCCCCACCCCCACCCATCCTACTTATGATGGGTTGGTTATGATTATCAATCATTTTCTTTGTATGTATCTGTGTATCTAAGGCTTTTTAGGATGTATTTAAAGGCATGGAAGTGCATGACTAGATCTAAAGAGATGCCACTTGACACTTTAACAACGAGGGTACAGTAAAAATGACTGGGAAACCAAAGCAGCTCGTCGTTAAAGTGCTAAGGTTTACTGAAACTGTTTTCATGGTCTTGGCTGTTTTGAATCTTGACCTGTTCTGTAGGAGTATTTATGTTATTGTTGCTGTGGGTTGCTGCTTTGTCCATACTGCTTCCGTATTTTCTAGTCAGGCCAGTAGTATTACGTGTTGGTCAGCCAAGGCTCACTATGGGTCCAATAAATGCTCTTGTCAGGCTATGTGATGGTAAATTCAGTGGGTGATTTTATTTTTAGGAACTCCTGTAGAACGAGAAATTCTTTGGTGACAGGTCTAAGTCCTTGCCCTCAGTCAGTCAGTCAGTCCATTATATCAGATGGGGATATGGCAAATGCATTAGCCTGCATTTGACCACCGAACACAGAAACTGCCTGTCAGAAATGGAATTCACTGCCAAGCAGCTTATAAACCAATCTGGCGTCGTTCACAGGTGCTGAGCTGCGAGCTCTTGATGCAGATGTCTTAATGGGTTCTATATAAAGACCATTTGGCATTACACTACAGACGAATCTGTGTCCCTAGCATGCACCTTGAAATTAGCCCAGGTTATAAACTGCAACGGACGCTGGTTTACTTGGTGGAAAATGTGCCTTAGAAGATGATGATGATTATGTTGCCGACTACATTCCATAATGATAATAATAATAATAATAATAATAATAATAATAATAATAATAATAATAAATAATAATAATAATAATAATAATAATAATAATAATAATAATAAGGACGATTTTTATAGCGCCGTAGCTCAGCCGAGGCCGAAGGAAAGGGCGCTGTACATGAGTTCAAAAAGTTAATGGCAGTCATATGATAGTTTAAAAAGATAAGTCTAAAATATATTTAAAAAAATAGGAAAGTGATTCATATTATCATGTGAAGAGACACAAGATGTCTGCTCATGCAACTGAACTCTTACATAACACTATGCCATATATAGGTATGTATGTATGAAGACAATTACTATAGCACAATTTAAGTACAACACTGAGGATCTACATGCATGACTGTATGAAACTAATGCCATACATTGTTCCTTTCACATGTTTTGCTTTGTTCAGCTTCCATTAGCACTGCTTTAGTTGTCAGTAAGCAAGTGCTTTATGAGTGGGAGTGATTTTCTGTTTCCTTTATGAATTATTTAGTATGCAAATTGGCCAGTTGCACCGTGGATCTTTATCGACGAATATGCAATATAGCACTTTGCATTTTGGATTACCCTGCGACCCTGGGCTTCATAACTCTGTCGACAGCAGTATGAACAGGAAAGCTGACCTCATAATGTATCTGGCGGCCGTGTTGCCAGAGGAACGGGAAATGAAGGAACAATGTCGTTAGGAGATTTACTCTGGATTTGAGCAGACCTGGATTGTTGTGAAGTATGTGGATGACATGCGGGGAGATGGTTGAATGGTAGCAGGCTGGCACAAAGATCAGAAGGATGTGGGTTAGATATTTCCGCTAACCCCATAAGGTTGACTCAGCCTTCCATTCCCTAGGGGTGACTACGATGAGCAGTAGGACAGATGGGCGCCTTGCAGGCTGCCATACCGTTAAATTCGACTCCTGTTAAACTTTTTATTATCTGTTACTGCTATATGATGTAATTTTACTGCATACTTGTCAGTTTGAATTAATAAACAAATATTATTATTATTATTATTATTATTATCAGTTAATGCCATCCATCATGCATTGAAGAATTCTTCTTCATATGAGCATTCAAATGCTACAGAGCCCATGTACATTCAGTTCAGGCATCTGGCAAGATATATTAGTTTTAATAAGGTGCTGGCTGTGAGGCACTATGTGGCAATGAGAATCCATCCGTTTCTGTGGCCGATATATTTTGCTTTGTAATGCTGCTTTATCTTTATTGCGTCCTAATAATTTATTTAAACTGACCTATTGTTTGCTGTAATTTGTCTTCCTGTCTCGAAGGATTGACCATCAGGATTTTGATAGCTTTTTGCCACATTCGTTTGTTGCCCCATTGATTGATGCCATATGTTATCTGGCACATAAAATGTTATGCTAAGTCGTGGGAGCCTGCTTAATAACAGGCACTCAGTCTAATGCAAAATCGTTGAGGCTGGTATGGTCAGTTTCAGTTTGAGGTCCAGATACAAAGGTGGGGTAGGTAGACAGTGGATTGTGTTTGGAATTGGAGTGGCAAGATAGTTAAGGAAGGGAGATGAGAAATTAGGATAGACTTTTTGAAAAACGTTGCTTTTAGTCTTGAGTTAAAGATGTGAACTAAAATAACAAGAAACACACAGCTATCATTAAATTTAGTTTTAAATTATATTGCTTTGCATATGCATTTTACCACAATCACTCTTAGGGATGTTAGACTAACTGTTGATTTTGTATTAGTGTTATTGAACTCTGGTACATTTTTGTATTACCCACAGACCAAGAGCATTTTGTCATTATGACCAGGGGTGTAGACGAGCCGGAGCGGTCCGGAGCGGCGTTCCGGTACTTATTATTTAGCCGGAGCCAGTTTTTAATTTTAGACGTGTCTTTGGTGGGAAAGTTGGAGCGGCGTTCCGGTACTTATTATTTGCCGGAGCCAGTGTTTAATCTAGACGTCTCTTGGGTGGGAAAGTTCCCCCTAGGATCGAGTTTTCCCACGCAAGACATATAATTTTGTAGAGAAAGTGTGAAATGTAGGGAAAATTTTGTTTGAAAACTGTCGTTACTACGCCCCCCTCGAAAAATAATTTTTCGGAAATTTTGGATACTACTGGCCTCGGAAAATTGTTCTTACTACCCCCGCCCCTGGAAAATTTTTTTTGGGAAAATACTCGTTACTACCCCCCCAGTCATCAACTTTCAAATGGCTGGAGCGCTCCGGTACTTCCAAATTTACGTCTACACCACTGATTATGACCCAATCAGTTATGGTAAAGGGAATCTAGACAACCTTTCCCTTTATGGTCCAGCAGTGAATTATCACATGATGCCCTTGAAAGTGAACCACGAGGCAGGCGTTTTAGCAATCAGAAATCATGGGATTCACTGCAATGCTGGCTTATACCTTATGCATCAATATCAATGACAGTTTCAATGCAGTTACAGTGTGTAATAGAAGATGTTTAACCCATTATTTTTCAGTTTGATTTACATTACCGTAATGTCTTTAGCGTTTAGTTGTTTTCATTGTATCTCAAATGCTGATAGAACACAGTCCATGAACATTCAACTATGAAAATAACCACTATTTTATTTGTCTGGTTTATGCTTCGGCATGTAACTGGGTGCGGTGTGCCACCCAGATTTGTCTCTTTTTCAAATAAACGAATATATATATATACTATAACAAAGTCAGTTCTTGTTATGGCTTCTAAACACTTGCTATATCAAGTCTTCCATACAATTTCAGATCTGCCAATTACTTTCATTTTTACTAACGCTATGCCAAATTGGAACTTCTATGACCATATTAATAGAATTCCGGTATAATTCAAAAATAACTTCTTAAGGGGCATTAATCTCATAAAATATGATTCATTATTATCCGAGTGGGCATTTCCTTTGAACGGTTCTCGGCTGTGTCGCCATCTCTGATTGATTGATGATGCTTAGCAATTACTTCAAGGTCCTTGCACCTCTGCACCACAGTGAATGATGTTTCCGAAGATGAATCTGTATGCATCCGGGCATTTGTTCGGTGCCTTTTAAGAACACATATATCAAAGGCGTCTTCGCCTCATTCCTTGTCTGTGACCTGTCAATGCTAAACTGGGAGGATTTTCTAATATTTTCACTTGCCATGATGTGTGAGGTTTAGTATTGTAAGGTTTGGATTGTAAAAGTAGTTTGTTATACAGGAAATCCCAGTATTTACAAGAAGTCCCTTACATAGTGTATGGCATTAAATTTGGCTCTAAGCAACTGTAGGATATATGAAGGAATGAGTGCAACCTTGGTGTGGAATATGCCCATTCTTAGACAACTCTAGCAGTACAAGGGTGGGATTTGTAGGGGCCATAGAGGAAAGTTTCCTTTACTAGTTCAGACTTATCTCTACATGAAGCTACATTTTCCCACAGATTTTGCTATGTTTCTTACATCTTAAATGCACCAACCGCTGCCAGCCACAAATCACACCATGACCAGGACTTGATGAGTATTATGCTTTGGCCAGTTATGTATGAAGGATACTTGAATTATCTTATAGGATGGCTGTGTGAGAGGATGCTTTAAACCTCACTTTATTACTCGTTTAGTGCTCAACCGGGCGGTCCACTGTCAAGGACTGTTCCTTTAGAAGTTTAGATGGTGTTGGTGGTAGAGGCAATCTAGCTGTGGCCCCTTTTGGAGAGCACACCATTGATTTGCCATTCTCAAACGTGGATTAATGAGGGCTGCCCGTTGAAAATATAACTTAAGAAACAGCTGCAGTAATACTGTCTCGGTTGACTAATAAAATTTTCCACCCTATTAGACCTCAGCCATGGTGAAATTGACTTCCTAACTCCTGGCTCCATCACTGCACAAATATTTGTGTGCTACAGCGGTGGTGACTTGAGACACTGTCTTTTGCCATTGGATGCAGAGAATCTTTTAAAGACTGCGTTACTATTCTCAAAAGTGGATGAAGGTCCCCCTTTTTTTGTTCTGTATGCCAACCCACATTTCCTGTTTCATTGCCAAGTGGGAAAACATTTGGCCGACCAGTCGAGGAGAGCATTGCTAACATTTTCAAGTAGATGGGGCTCGTTACGCACTCGTCTAAAGAGGAGATTTCCTGGTGCTCTTCTGGCCACCAGATCGATGGTACAGCGATTCATTTTCCACGAAAAAGATATTCCAATCCCTAGTCACGTGTCAAGCTGTCTGGTGTAACTCTGGACAGACAGGCTGAGCTAGAATGAAGATATCAATCAATGCTTGCTTGCTTCGCCTATCTATGCCAGATCAAAGCACTCCGTCAATTGATTCGGATATCTACAGCCATTGCTGCGATTACTGCGTTCCTCGTACTGTGTGTCGAATGCAGCTGCGGTTGGCTTACAGCTGAATCACAGACTCAGATATGGCAGCGGTGAGAATGCCGAGCATGGAAATAATATAAGATTAAAATTTCAAAGGTCATGATGTCTGTGCATTTATCCGGAACGTCCTTTTGCCCTTCACCATCGATTGACGTCTTCATCATTATGATTATGGCTCTATAGAAGTCATTGGATCAGATCATTAGATTAGATGGCCAATGAAGTGAATCGGGAATAACCGGAAATCGCCTCGGACATTCGCCTCGGCAAATACCATACACACAAATAGTTACAAATAAATTTAATTAAATTCTTGGTTTGTTAAACATTGTTTCATTTATAATTCTTCAGAAAATCACAAATTAAAAGTCCTCAATGGAAGTAAAGTCCATTTCATTGATTATTTATTTCTTTTCCAAAATGAGATAATGTATTAGTTATTACAAGTAAAAAATTTATTTATGTAATTTTTTATTACATGAAAGTGTGAAGATTCGCATATGGAACAAATGGTACTCGGTTCATATACCCCATCCGGCAAATAGTACATCCAAATACTTGGATTCAGTACTCGGTGGAAAATGTCTGATGTACACATCAAGTTGATTACAATAAATCGCTTTCTTCAAAATGACTTTTGAGTCTGTGAATTGAAATGGTTCATTCCTTTATTATGTTCTGCAAACCTAAATTTATTTCTAAATAAAAGACCAACTATCATTTTTCCAATTGCATTATATTGTTCGAACGGCTTATATTTCTGTTTCAGCATCGGCATTCGACTGAATCGTACATGAATAAGACAAGGAGATGAACTGTTCGCATGGCGAAGCTGTGCATTTGAGCGAATGTTATGTCCCGGTCTTTCAGGATTTATCGCGTTCTACATCAACTATGGAGACCGCGATCGATATGAAATGTGCCTTTATAATTCTCCAATGTACCGTTACATCTGAGACATTACTTGTCAAGGAGATCAGACTCTGTCCAATTAGGTTTCTGCTTATCTTCCGTTGTCTGGGGAATTGGTGATTGCATCTCTTTCCTCTACCCGCAGACCATGATTCTCCTCGGAAGCCGCCTTGATATTCCCCACGAACTATGCACATGCAATCACGCCATTTCATTGCCTATATATGACGATACTGCCATGTTTGTGGTGCTTCTGTCATTAGTGATTTTGACTTAGTGGGGATTTCCGATCTCTCCGCTTGATTGTCACTTGATGTCTCTTGGAATTTGGTGTCGTATCAGGAATTTCTGTTTTGCTTTGTTCGTCTGCAAGAAGTTTCTTCCTGTGGGAATATTTCCTTTCAGATTTCAGCCTCTATGCCATCACTATAAGGCAGAGCCATCATTATCTTTGCTTCTACAATTCTTTCAACAGCTGGTTTTTCTCTCCGCTTGATTTTCAGTCGATGTCTCGTGGAATTTGATGTCGCATCAGGAATTTCTGTTGGGTTCTGTTTGTCTGCAAGAAGTTTCTTCCTGTGGGAATATTTTTGCAGCCTCTGTGCCATCACTATAAGTCGGAACCATTTTCTTTGCTTCTACAATTCTTTCAACAGCTTGATTTTCTGTTGTGTTTTCACTGCTTAAATCAGTACTTCTGCAAAGGTGTAAAGAATTTGCAAACACCAGCTTTGTTTCCAGTGCAGTGTTGTAGCAGGTGGTGATGACTATTGAGTTAGCAGGTGGTGATGGAGGTGATGTATCGTTTGTGTCTATTGGGTTGATAGAGCAAACTTGTGAGTGGTGACTTAGCAGGTGTTGGTATAGTATGCATGTGTAGACTGTGGAAAGAAAGCAAGTAGTAATGTAGCAGTTGGTATCACAGCAAGTGACAGTGGTGATAATACTCAAATGGTTATGTAGCAGGTGGTGATTGTTGTGATATATCCTGTATTGACTAGCAGATAAAGATACTACAGGTGATGTTAGTTATTAGTAGTTGGAGTCACCTACTGATGAGAAATTGTGATCAGTCAAGTCAGTAATAACGCAGACTTGCAGGCCAAGTAATTAGGATGGACTGAAACCACATGCATTCGATCTTTGTGCTATAATTAATTCATAGGTCTACAGATATAGAACAATAATTCAGGAACACCAGTCCTTATCTGTTGTTTTGGTACTTGCTTTAGGTGTTGTGGCTATCCAGGTGAGATCGTTTTATCACCTGCAGACTGCAGTGTGTTTGCTGCACTGTGACTTGTACTAAATGAGACACATTGCTATATGCCAGCATTCATTTGCCAAAGAAATGGCCAAGATTGAGGAGCCGGATTGGAGTTCATTGTTTCCCAGTGCCAGAATTCTTGTATGTGATTAGTAATTCAGTTACAGTGAAACCTGTTATGAAAACCAAGGAGTATCAGTATTTGCAGCAGAACTGACTCAGATGTTGCAGAGTTGATTCTTGATATAGAAAACTCATAAAACTAAATGGGAGGAGTTTATTCAATGAAGACTGTAAAGCTTTGTCTGAGCAGGATATTACTTAGACCGATATAAAGCATGGTTTGTCAATCATGTGCATACAGCTATAGAAATGTAAATAATAATATGCAATTTAAAAATTACGAATGGCAAATATAGAGCAAAAATGCTTGAGATACTTTGAGATTATGAGTGAGCCATCATACAGCTTGTGAATAGCCTACTTACAGACTTACAGCTCTTTGCATGGCAAGATAATATAATCCATGATATGACTGGCTTTATGGACCATATCTATTCTGGTCTATGACAGGCACCTTATAATCCACTACTTATCATTATAGAGGGTCTCCACGTGTCCTACATCTGTGTAGATAATACTAAGACTTAATCCGGAGATATGAAGCCATGTGCAGCAGATATGCCTTTCTGACAAGATGGCTAATGGCTGTGCGTTTCCATTTGATCAAAGTACAAGGAATTCACAGCAAATGAATTCTGTATGTGCAATAAAAGAAGTGGTTACTGCTGCTTCTTTTGCATACCCTTATCGTCTCAGCAGAAGTAGTTCATCATATAATTGTTCAATTATGTTGCTGACTTATTAAATTTGATACTTCCTCTACAAAAGTTATTAATATAGGATAATACATTGCAGTGTATAATTATTTATACATTGCATACATTTATACATTATACTTTTATTTACTGCAATTATACATTGCAATGTATTATTATTATTATTTTTTATGCCCCAAGGTATACAGGGACTTCAATATTATCTATTGTAGAAAACAAATTGTCTGGAAAGGCCCTACTCATCTGTCTCCTGGCCGGCGAAAGTGCCCCCAAAGGCCATTGCATTAAAACGTTGTATCATCAGTGAGATATGTTGGAACAAAAAAGATGTTTCCCGTGGATCTCCAGTTACAGTGCCAGATTTATAGTTAGAATTTATTATTATTCTTATTATTATTATTATTATTATTATTATTATTATTATTATTATTGTTATTATTATTATTATTGTTGTTGTTATTATTATGAATATTATTAAAATACAAAGTCATTTATAAATGTGGATATGGAGCATAGGTAGTCAGTCACCAGAAGAAATGAAGTTGAGGTGTTTGAAAAAAGGGTTTTGAAGGCTTTTCATGAAGGAAGAAAGAGTGTTTCAGAGTCATTTCTTTTCCTTGAGAGGTGAAGCAGCTGCTTTGACTGCACAAGAACCTATGACAGTAGTTCTGCACCTTGGTTCAGCCAAATGAAGTGTGCCCAATGATCACAGGCTGAGGGATGATATCATGATAGACTAGTGGTTGAAGGCAGTTATAGGAGTGCTGGTATTAATTAAGGATTCTGTAATCAATGTATTGATTGCCATGTAATTAACGTGAGCTTTATATAGCACTATATTCCAAAATAATTGCTTCGGCTTCCATGCAAATGCACCGATTGTTTGCTGCTGGATATGGTTTCAATTCGTGATCAATAAGTACAGCAGGAGCCGGGTTTATGGCTGAATGGTCTTTGTGTGACCACAGTTAACATCCCTTTGATAACGTTTCCCTGTTGGCTGAAGAGGGAGGTTCAGTGATCACCTTCTAATTCAGAGACCATTGGGAAGTATATTGTGAAAGGTTAGTAGGCTAGTAATAGTATTATTGTAATCAGTCATAAAACTCTACATTTCTAATGCACCACTTGAAGACTAAGAGCAGGGCACCAGCTTATTCAGAAGCAGAGCACTGTGTCAAGAGCAGGGCACCAGCTTATTCAGAAGCAGAGCACTGTGTCAAGTCAGAGAGATCAAATAATGATTTAAAGTAAGTAAGTCAGTAAGTATATTCTTTATTGAACCAGTTGCAATCCACATTCTGGTGTAGGCTACATACATCATATATAATAAACAATAAACAATCAGTAGTCAATATGAATAAAGCATTCTAACTATAAGTTTTTTTCATTAGAATACCAAGGATATTACAGAAGCAAGACTTTACGATTGTCCTTAATGCAGCCTGCAGAGTTATTTAGTTAATCGTCTGTGATTATATCCTATGATTAGATAACGCTGAGGTCAGTCTGATCTAAGAAGGTCTTAATTAGATTCCAGTATTCAGTCCCACTTGGTCTGGTCATTTTGCTGGACCGATGTGACGCCAGTGCACCATAAATGGAGGATGAACGGCTGATAATTTGATTGTTGTCGCCATCCAGGGTACTAAGTCTGGGTCAACTTTATTTTACAAGTGACTCCCCACGGACGGACGGAATGGGTGGCAGAGGTCGTTACCCAAGTGCTCCCCGGCCCCCGGCATCCACCACCACCGGGCGAGCGAGCGGTCGGTCTGGACCAGTGCAAAGACGGTCATCCGTTGGTCGGGGAAGAATTATGGACACGATCCCTTGGCGCTGTTACTGTCTGATTGAACAGTCTGACTTACATTGGTGGCGCCGTCTCCTGCCAACCGAAAGAACGATTTATCGCCTCAAATTACCCGAGATAGAGACTGTTTGTATTGATTCTGCATTGAATGATGGCCGCCACCGTCGCCGCGGCCACCGTCCTCCTCTAGTGCTGGGAACACCGCCGCCGCCGCCGCGAAATGGCGCCTCGAGTCCGCAAGTTATGGAAGAAGTTAAACAAAAGTGACTTATCTTTCCACTGGAATTGTCTCTGTCTGTCTGATTTCTCGTTATGAAACGACTCTATATCTTCGGAAAATATTTTGAAATATAGAGGAAGTGACAGGAATGGTTTTGCCTGTGGCCACGGGGAGAGAGAGAGAGAGAGAGAGAGAGAGAGAGAGAGAGAGAGAGAGAGAGAGAGAGAGAGAGAGAGAAACTGTTTTGCAGCAAACTGTTTTGCAAAGCTTGCTGCGACAAAGACAGAAATTGTTGCTGACGACTGGATTTGTATGGATTTATTTCTAGCTGAAGCATATTAATGCCCTCTGTGAAGTTCTTAAAGAGACTCGGTAATAGCGCTCTGTTATGATAGAACATAAAAAGTCTTAAAATGCAGTTGTTTAGAACAGATAGATAGCCATGCATTCAGCATTTTGTGATGTGCAGAAAAGGTGCTATATGAAGTCTTTGGATACATACATGCATGTATGCATATATAGCTGTAATTTTTTTAGGACATTTAAATGAATGAAGTAAATCTGGTTGAGGCTTGATCAATTCCTCTCATGACTGCCACATCCGTTGGCTTCATAGCTTACCATCACTATGCCATTAGTGGCAACTGGTAAACCAGCCATGGGTTGATTGTTAACCCCACAACAGTACTGTAACTTGAGAGTCTGAATCATTTCCCACCAAAGATGAGGTATGGAAGATGCTGACAAAGATGTGCTGTGAAAAGTTGAACTGAGAGGTTCAGGGTTGAAAGTAGTTGAGTTGGTAAAATTGTAATAGTAATTAGTAACTTCTAAAATTTTAATAATTATTAGTAACTTGTATAGCACCAGTGTTTTATGCACAAGTCTTCTTTCGATGATGCACCAAAACCAAGCTGAAGTCGGGTCAAAATATCCAGAAGATCATTTGGTAAGACAGAGAGGTAGCCTATGGAGTATAAAGATACATCTGATAGATTTTCCATTGTGTAACTTGGACATCATTAGTTGTTTTCCAGATAGTTATGAGTCAGATTAAGTCTTCGCAACACTAAGGATTTCAGTTCTGTTAGTTTTGAGGCATATGAGAACTTGAATGAGAACCTGGAGCTGAGCTAACATAATCTTAGAACAAGATCCATTTTATAAGGCATGTTGTTCTGTGGTTGTCCTGGAAGCAACAGTTTTAGGCTGTTTTTTTTACCTTTTAGTCTACTGCCGTACATAAAAGCAGTTTTGCAGGGTCTGTGCTGAGAGTAGTGTTGTTTTCGTTAACGATAACTAAAACGAAAACCTTCGTTAACGAAAACAAAAGGTTATAGTTAACTAAAACTAAAACTAAAACGAAAACTCTATGAAAAACGATAACGAAATAAAAACTAAAACTAAACCAGTCAAAACTAATAATAACGAAAACACCTAACGAAAACCAAAACGAAAACACATAACGAAAACCTAGCATCTTAGGATATTCAATGTTTATGGATATAGCCTACACGTTTTATAATCAGCACTTCGTTCGGTAATCTTCCGATCTTTGGAATTTTATAAGATGTCCGAACTAATTTAGGTGGTAGACCTAAAACTAGTGGAGTATGGGACTATTGTAAGTATCGATTAGAAACAGATTGTAGCGAGTGAATCATTTTTGGTCCTAAAAGCTGTATGCGGGAAAAATATTGCCAGACTCGGCGAAATAACTAAAACTAATAATAACTAAAACCCCTAGCATGTGAAACTAATAATAACTAAAACTAAAACTTGGCGAAATAACTAAAACTAATAATAACTAAAACACCTAGCATGTAAAACTAATAATAACTAAAACTAAAACTCAAGGCAAAACGAAAACAACACTAGCTGAGAGGATCTCTGGGTGTATATTTTCAAGGGGCACTGTATAAATGCTCTAAGTGAATGAATGAATGAATGAATGAATGAAAATGCATGAATGAATGAATGAATATGTGATGGGGGAATGATGAGTATGATGATGATGATGATGACGACGGTGATGACGACGACGATGATGATGATGATGATGATGACGACGACGATGACGACGACGACGATGATGCTGATGCTGGCAGTAAAGGACACCTTCTTTTCCCACAATATCGGAAGGCAACAGGAATGCATTACAAATAATAAACTATGGATTAAGGAAGAGGACAACAGTGATGATGATGATAATGATGGCGACATGACAATGATTATGACATCAATCATAAGAAATTAAAGCGATAAATGTTGTATATTGATGTATGGTCCGTTGTAAGTGCCGTAGCCTATGGGATGGAATTAGTTTCCAATTGATCACTTCGTTATTGTCAGTGCATGGCATATGATTTGGTGGTGGCCAATTCTTGCTATTTCTTCTTATCAAATACTTGGAAATTGCCAATCTATCAGCGGCTTTTATTTTATCGTCCGATCGCTTTATAGGAGCTTCTTTATCGGTGACTGTCATCATCATTAATGTGTATGACACACGCAAACATATCTCCCTTCATCCTTCATCTTCTTCAGCATCTTCTTTTCCATCCTCATCTTAATTCTTTCTTCATCGTCTTCTTTTCCATCTTAATTCTTTATTCTGCATCTTCTTTTCCATCTTCATCTTATTTTTTTCTTCAGCATCTTCTTCTTTTCCATCATCATCTGATTTCTTTATTCTGCATCTTCTTTTCCATCTTCATCTTATTTTTTTCAGCATCTTCTTTTCCATCTTCATCTTTTTTCTTTCTTCAGCAGTGTCCTCCTCTTCTCTGTCTTCCTCCTCTTCCTCTTCTTCACCATACTCCAATTTTTCTTCCTCTTTTCTATTCTTCTTATGTTCTTCTTTTCCATCATCATCTTCTTTCTTCAGCATCTTCTTCTTTCCCATTAACATCTTATTTCTTTCTTCAGCATCTTCTTCTTTTCTATTAACATCTTATTTCTTTCTTCAGCTATCACCTTTATCTTCCTCTTCTTTCTCCTTTCTCTCTTCTCACTGCTTTTCTTCCTCATCCTTCTTGTCTTGCTCTTCCTCCTCCTCCTCCTCCTCCTCCTCCTCCTCCTCCTCCTCTTCTTATTCTTCCTCCTTCTGTTCTTCCTATTCATTAGTTGCTGCCTCTCTGACTGGATGATGACAGATGTTAGCAATCAGCTGTCGACCGCTTTTAAAATATATTTTGGATCATTCGGTCAGTGGCATTAAACTGTCGACCGCCGCCTTCGAATATGAATTCCAGGCAGGACCTGGATCTGCATTCATGGCCAGAACTAGAAGTCAGCTTTATTAGGAAGGGCGTTTCCGGTGGGGCACACGCTGGTGGGGCAGCATCTGCGGCGCCCTTAGTGATGGCGGTGTGTTATTGTCGGGAATTAAGACTCGTTCTGACCCTCTTATGATGCACTGTGCCGTCAGCCATGATCAGTGACATAAAAGCAATTGGTCAGTGACATAAGCCATGATCAGTGATAGGTCATCGACATAAGCCAAGATCAGTGATTGGTCAGTGACATAAGCCAAGATCAGTGATTGATCAGTGACATAAGCCATGATCAGTGATAGGTCAATGCTGTAAGCCATGATCAGTGATAGGTCAGTGCTGTAAGCTATGATCAGTGATAGGTCATTGACATGATCAGTGATAGGTCAGTGACATAAGCCATGATCAGTGATAGGTCAGTGATATAAGCCAAGATCAGTGATAGTCAGTGCTGTAATCCATAATCAGTGCTGTAAGCCATGATCAGTGATAGGTCAGTGCTGTAAGCTATGATCAGTGATAGGTCATTGACATGATCAGTGATAGGTCAGTGACATAAGCCATGATCAGTGATAGGTCAGTGATATAAGCCAAGATCAGTGATAGTCAGTGCTGTAATCCATAATCAGTGCTGTAAGCCATGATCAGTGATAGGTCAGTGACATTAACCAAGATCAGTGAAAATACATGATTTTCCACCAATCAGCTTTCCAAATGCTCCTAACCTGAGTTTCATTCATGAAGGATTATTCCTACCTTGGGGTCTTGCGGTAATCTTACTGGACTGTCAATCAGTAGGCAGGGGTTCAAATCTTAAAATCTCCACCAGATCAGACATTTGTTTCGAATTTTGGCTAGGATTTCACCCATGGCCAACTCAGCTATGATGAGTGGACTGACCGTACACTGTTAGCAGACACCATACTCATATGCTGAGGCTAAGCAAAATGAAGTTGCTAACACTCTGTCTCTGAGGCAGTGGCGTAATACATGGGGGACAGCGGGGGACTGTCCCCCAAAGTTTTGACTTAAGCCGTTCTGTCCCCCCAAAGAAATCCGGCCTTCGTAGAGTCTGTGCCCCCAAAGTTATGTATAGATTTTCGCCTCTGCTCTAAGGACTGGCTTAAAGGACTTCCCTTCTTCTTTTGTTACTAACTCAGATAGAAAATAATGAAAATAATAAGACTTAACTTGATTGGTGGGGTTTGGATTGTCTTTTGGCTGTAGGATGTATAGAAGGCCATACAAGAAAGCAGTTCAAACGGTTTGTCTTGTCTGCATTTTACAGTTCCCAGTGTTTATTTCTGTTCATGCAGATATTCATGTGAGCAAAGGACATAAGCACAATGTTATTGGTGAGTGATTCATCTCTCCAAAACATGGGTGACTTCTTAAAAATTCCTAATAATTATTTAGGATGGTTTACAGATTTTGCTTCATAGTTTAGCCTACAGTAAATTTACTTGTTTACTTAATTTACCGCGTGCCAGTGTCTACCCACAATTGTTTAATATACTAAGGGAAAGCGGCTTAAAGCAACCCTGTATTAGGTTTTAGAAGAGCAGCTTCTAATAGGCTTTAACCTAGTTTACCTTTGACAAGCAATGACTGTAAAATTAGCTCAGAGTTGGACCTTTATGCTTACTAGTATAAGTCAAGGGCTGATCTGATCTGATCTGACTAATTGTTGTTCACCTTCTATTATTTGATGAGGTGAAATAATAATAATAATAATAATAATAATAATAATAATAATAATAACTGTAGCCAAGGAGAATGACAGCTTATAACAATATTGAAAACAGTTACTTTTAATCAGTCTGTACATAAGTTTGTTGGCTTTATGAAGAAATAAATTTGTCTTATAATAATAATAATAATAATAATAGTAATAATAATAATAATAATGATAATAATGCTTTTGGAGACACCTTCACAACGTACCCCGGGGACGAGGACCACGTACTCCAAGCTTGCCACACATTTGTTATTTAGTTTCTTAGAGCTTGGGGGATTTTCTTTACCTCGGGCGAAAAAAAATATATAAAAATAATAATAATAATAATAATAATAATTAGACAATTTATATTGTGCCATAGCTCAGCTGTGGCCAAAGAAAAGTGTGCTGCATATGAGTTTTAAAAAAATCAGTGACAGTCATATGATAGTCTAAAAATATAGGTTTTGAGCTGTGATTTAAATGTCTCCAGAGATGGTGCATTCTTCACATGGTCAGGAACACTGTTCCATGCAGTGGTTCCAGCAACAGAGAAGGAATAGTTGCCAAACCATGTAGAACACTGCAGGACTTGGTAGTTGATTTTGAGATGAGAATCATAGCCGACATCTGTTCCGGTTGTCTGCTACCCAAATGCAGAAGTCAGAGATGTAGTCTGGCATAAGACGATTGATCAGTTCTCTGTAGGTTATCAAGGACAGTTTGCGATGGGAAACTGTCCATTCTGCTTGTGCCTAAAGTATCCAGCTGACTCGTCTGTGTTCAGTCATTCTAACAAAGATTTGTTCATGTTCTGCTGTTAAGAGCTGAGCCACATTGCTTAGTTTACAGAACACAGATTCAGAACGTGGCATTTGCCACAAGCAGTTGTCTATGCTTGCATAGGTGGACATTTTATAGAAGCTTTTGAGAATCCCCTAACGTGTAAACAATAGTATGGTTTGAAGTGGACTGCATGAAGTCATTTTAACTATTTTGAATGAAGGTGGCCCAAGGAACCAAAAAGATGCGTGACAAACAAATAAATTAACAGATTTTTGTGATATTGTATATATTTGTCATTTCTTTAATTTGCCGTAGAAGAATGTGATAATGGAATCCTTTGATGTAGCAGTGGTTGTCAAAAGCATATATTTCTTTCCTGTTTTCCTTTTAGAAAAAGTTCCTCCAAAGACTGACTACTATCAGAAAACTGAGGATCATTTGCCAAGTAAGGCTTGATTCGGTTCTTTGAGATGTTCCTATTTACGACCTGCATTAAATGTTGAACGTCATTGTTGGTCTTCAGGTCTAAACTTAAGACCCTTCTGTTTCAAGTAAATTTCAGACACAGACAGACAGACAGACAGACAGAAAGACAGCAGCAAGAAGACTTCTGATTTCCCACACCCATTGGATTTCAATCAGGCTTCTCCAAAGGTCTTTACTACAATTTCACTTGAAGTAACTAACCAACGTTTACATGCTTTGTGAATCTTGTAATTACGATTTTACCGAATCTTGATCCACAAATTGGTTTTCGCTGGATTTTTTCCTAGTTTGATTTTAAATCGGAATTGGCGCATCCCTGGACTACCAATACAAATGCCAAAAGAAGTAATAATTATTTTTCACCAAGCACAATTTCTCCTGCGGTGATCTTTAATTCTTTATCATTGAAAATCCATGCAACATAATAAAATTATGAGTCAACGCATCAACAAAAATGACGGACAGTCAGTTTTTTTTCTTCAGCCACATGGTTTAAAACATACAGCATTAATAGACACATTAAATTGTAAAAATTACTAATTTAGAATTTTAAAACCAAATAAAAATAAATGTTGCCGATCTGTCGGATCGAATTATCAAAAGAGCAGGCCAAATATTCAGAAATCGGCAAAATAATGCCAATTGGTCTAACCCTAATAGTAATAGAGCTATAGAAGCCATTAGATTAGAGATTTTGATTGCAATTTCCATGCATGATAATTCCAAATGCAGATCTGAATCTACACACAAATATTGGAAAATTGTTCATTATAACGGATCAGCTGGGATTCGAAGAGTCACTTGTCTACCATTGCACCCATGTGTATGTCTTCCCACACCTACTTCACTGTTTACCATCATTATCTCTCTGTCTGTCTCTCTGTCTGTCTCTGTCTCACTGTCTGTCTCTATCTTGGTCTCGCTCTCTCTCTCTCTCGCTCTCTGTCTGTCTGTCTCTCTGTCTGTCTGTCTCTCTCTTTGTTGCTATCTCTTCTATGGCTCTCTGTCTTGTCTTTGTCTGTCTGTCTGTCTGTCTGTCTGTCTGTCTGTCTGTCTGTCTCTCTCTCTCTCTCTCTCTCTCTCTCTCTCTCTCTCAAATCCTCTTCTACATCCATCTCTGTCTTCCTCTTGACATTTTCTCGTCTGTCTTGATATAGAGGAGAAGCAGAAGAAGGAGGACAATTATCTCCTCTTTCTTGTCTTTCTCTTTGCTTCTTTTGTACATTATACCCATTATACTCCTATTCCTCCTTTTAATTTCCTTCCTCATCCTTCCTTTCATTCTTCTCATCCATTTTGTCTTCTTCCTCCTTCTACTCCTTTCTTCATCCTCCTCCTTTGCCAGTTGAGATCTTTTTCTAATCATTGTCCTGCTTCTTCTGCTTCTCCTCTATATCATCCTTCTCTTATCATCCTGCATATCTTCCCCATTCCCATGCTCAGCCGCCTTCATCCATCTTCCTCCTTCCTATCTTTATCCATGTCTGCCTTGTTCTCCTCAATTCTCCTCTCCATCTCTTCTTCCTCTTCCTCCATGCAAGACTTCCTCCACTTTCTGCACGGACCATTCCACATAGCATCGGATGAAGTACGCTGGATAGACGTGGTGAGAATCATTGCCCTGAAACGGCCGTGCCTGAGAAAACAGCAGATTGCTGTTTGTCTGGTAAATGCCGGAGCAGTGTGCAATTGCGTGGCGTCCACTACTCTATATTAATGCCTGCTAATTGTTCTCGTGTGCAAATACGGACTCAATATTACAACTGCTGAACAAGCACGGTCACACTTATCCATGCTTAATTATGGCCTAGTTCAGTTATGGCTTGGACTTGTTCATACTTCAGCTATAAGGGCTTTTCTGATCAGTGGTAGGGATTGGAATAGGGTTATGGCTTCATTCCAGTTGTGGATGAGTGGGCCCTATCTGGTGCAGCCTCATCAACTGGTACATCCTTCGAGTCTTTTATTGGTTTCGATGAACCATAAATTTTTTCTCTTCACACTTATGCTGAGTGTCAGTAGACCGGGAAGTGTGTAAAAGTTGTGTGAGCCATGTACACACCCTAAGGTGGATAAAATAATACATTATATCCGATAATTATCTATTAAGAATATTTTTGTCATCGTTGTCATTATTTACAACCATGCACTGGAAAAGTTTATTATACTAGATATTGATGAAATGAAAAGTATCTATTATCTATATCACAATTAGTTAATAATTACTGTGGCAAGTACAAAGCTCCAGCCAAAAAGTTGTGTGAACATGCTTCTACCTCGGCGTCACAGAGCCCAAACTTGTGTGAGCAGTGGCACCTTGGAGCCATGGCTTCCAGGCCCCTGCTAAGTGTGTTTCTTATTTTGGTCTTCGTATGACTTGTGACATTCGTGCGAATATATCCTGTTATAGTGGCAACGTGGAACATGTATATGTTGTGCTGAGATTTCCCAATATGCCGTGTGTCGATAATCTTGTTTAGGGTTTATGGACTTATTATGCAGTTTGCGCTGGATGGCTGCTAAAGCTCTCCTTTTGAGGAAGATTCGACTGTTGGCTGATGGCATATCAGCCCATCTGATCTTTCCCTTGCAGGAAGCATTGCTTTTGGTTTCTTGATACGAGGCATTGGTTGACCAGAAACTTCGGTTTTCATCAGAAGGTCGACAAAATTAATGTTGCGGAAAATTATAATAATGCGTTTCTTAATAGGTACTGTAGAACTGTTCATAAACAAGCATATGTATAGTAATAGCCCTAATGGGATTAGTAATGACGAAAATGGTGAATTAGTGAGCAGTTAATAAGTAAGTAAGTAAGTATATTCTTTATTATACCAATTGCATATCTACACTTTGGTGGTGTACACGCAACATGTTTGATTGTTCAGTCACAGGCTTGGTCTATGATCCGATCATTGCAGGTTTGTGCGTACTGAGTGAACCTGAGCAGGCTGAATGTGAATCTGTTCCTCTGTCACCAAGCATTTGAACATGTTGTTTGGCCAGTTTTTTTTATAAAACTCTTTTGTCCACATCAAATGTGTTGTTCAGCTTTTCTATTGTTCGTTGTACTGTGTAGGAGTTCCTTGCATTGCAGAAGTGCAGATCTCGGCTGATTACTCGTCTTATGACTGTCAATGATATTGTTAGCGGATGTGACTGCCTTTGCTAAAGCTGCTGCTGATGGTGGTGGTGATGGGATGATGGGCGGCGACGGGTCTCTCCTCTGTGGCACGGAAGAGGAGGAGGAGGAGGAGGAGGCATCCTAGATGGGTGGGTAGGCCAGTTGATGCTGCTGCTGCTGCTGCTGCTGCTTCCAACCATTCAGCTGGCATTCCTCTGAAATTGATATCGATTTTCATTTGTTTTGATTGCCGTGACAGGGATTGTAGTGATTGTATCATCTCTCGGCTGACGACCTTCAATCCTGCAGCCCTCCGCCTCCTTATGCTCCACCTCATGCTCCTCCTCATGCCCCTCCTCGTGCTCCTCCTCGCGCTCCTTCTCATGCTCTTCCTCATGCTCCTCCTCCTCCTCGTGCTCCTCCTTCACGTCCACTTCCTCATGCTCCACCCATTGCTCATCCTTGTGCTCCTCCTCATGTTTCACCTATTGCTCCTTCTCATGCTCCTCCTCATGCTCCTCCTCATGTCCCCCTCTTGCTCCTCCTCGTGCTCCTCCTCATGCTTCTCCTCCGCATGCTCCTCCTCCTCATACTCCTCCTCATGCTCCTCCTCATGCTTCTTGTGCTCCTTCTCATGCTCCTCCTCATGCTCCTCCTCCTCCTCATGCTCCTCCTTCACGTCCACTTCCTCATCTTCCGTAGCATAGATTTCAGAAGGGATTGCGAGATGTTCCAGAGAAGGCGGAGACTGCTGCGGACATTAGTTATAAATCCTCGTCAGATGTCAGAACTTTCTGATCTCAGAGCAAATTGCGAATCCTATCTGGTTGCAAGATCCTTTGTCTCTGGACATTGGTATGCAAGTGCGCCGTTTGCCTGGAAATTGGATGTAAAATTTCTTTTACTTGTATGTGACTGATGTCTTCTTCCATCCTAGGGTCCTCCTGTGTGCCTCCAACAGTTCTAATGCCTCTAAAAGCTTCAGTTTTGTCAGCTTTTAAGATGGAGACTTTTTGTTTTCGGTCTTGCATGGATTTTGTGATAAGAAATTGGATTAGGTGCACACTGACCACTAACCAGCCAGATGCAGAGCGATCAATGAACGGAAGTACGGTATGCTCTGCTTACTATACCCCAACATTTATATAAATGTGTAAAAAAATTCTATGGAGTTCTAGAAAATTTTAGGAAAAGAAAGAGTAGAAGACAAGCAGAAAGACAAGAAAAGAACTATGTAGTTCAGTTCATACATACATATGTCAGTGCATGTAGATAAATCACATATAGTTCAGTTCATACATATACTTATGGTTATGTATATGTATATATTAATATATATACATAAATATGTATATATAATATAATATAAAGTAAGATCACGCTCGTTCCTAAAATCCTTAGCCCAAAGATCGGAAATTATTATGCTGAAAAATATTAGAAAGGCTATTGTTGCAAAATTATTACTCTGTATTCACTAACCCAATGAAGAATAGTCTATTTGCTGACCAATATGCATTCAGACCCAGCATCAGGAATTTCTACTATCGAATCAGAACTTATATAGCAGAATGATCTAAAAGCTGCAACTTACATTGAAATATTAGGCATAGTAAATCCTGTGAAATTATTATAACCCATCCTGATTCCCGAACTGATGTCACAGTCCAACCAATTGCTGTGATTGAACGTGTAACTGAAATCAAAATCCTTGGTGGAACCCTTTCTGATAGAATCGGAATCTCCCTGCTTATAAATAATATACACTGCAAAGCCTCACATTCCTTTTTTGCATTGCGTGTTCTGGTAGATCATGGGCTTACCAGTAATCGCCTACATGATGTAGTATGCTCAACCGTTGTTGCCATGTTGCCAGAATGGTGTATTCCTCTCCTGTTTGGTGGGGATTCGCTAATTTAGACGAACGACAAAGGCTTTACTCGTTGATAAACAAAAGTCATAAAACAGGGCTTTTGCCAGCCACTCCCCTACATTCGAAGAGATGCGAGTTAAAGCTGACTGTGCTCTGCCTATATTTTGGCGACCCTGGGCATGTTCTTCAATGGTTTTCACCCTCCAGTTCGTGAAACACGAAGCTCTTTAAGGCCACGTCCTCATGACTAGGAAATTCCATGCTCTGATGTACTCGCTAGAAAGGGATTCATTGCTGTACACTTATTGACAACCGTGTGCATTTAAATATTGCTATGCATTATTATTACTTGCATTATTATTACTTCAATGTTTTATTATAATTTATATTCAATTTTGCTGTCCCATTGTGCATTGCTAATGGAGTGTATAAAGGCTATACTTGCTTACTTACTTATATACATATGTTTAATTGTTGTATTTGTTACTTTGTTTTGTACAACTTTCTCAGGATCTATCTGCAGTTTTATAAATAGCTCTAAATACTATTGTTACTTACTTTCTTAGCCCTAGTTTTTCCAGTGACATTTACTGTTACTTACTTAGCAAAGTAATGTAAGATACTGTAATTACTCACTGATTACATGTCTATTTCAGCTAGATTCCTTAGAGTCCAGAGCATGTGATTGAAGGACATTTAAGATAAAGCAACAAATTCAACAACAGCAAATTTCCAACTGGAAAACCTATAGTAACCTTTTAACGACGAGTGTGTACTAAAATGTATGGGAAACCAATGCAGCTTGTCGTTAAAGGGTTAGTGGTTTAACTGGAAGTCACCTATTTCGTTTGATGGGTTTGATTTGAACTGCAGATGCTTACTTACTTAGCAAAGTAATGTAAAATACTGTAATCACTGTAATTAAAGGCAAGCAGATTACGAATAAGCGACAGTGCAATCCAGAGCAAAGCACTTGCTCACGATCTTAAACCTATTGTCAATTTACTTCTCTGATAAAATACATTTAAGTTTGTATTGTTTTGTGTTGGCAGATCCCTGCAAGCAGAGCTCTTGTTTATTTGGAGCGCAGTGTGTGGTCAACCCGTCAACAGGTGGCACCAGCTGCCAATGTCCGGAGGTCTGTGCAGACACGCTCAGTCCGGTCTGTGGGAGCGATGGCATCACATACGGCAGCGAATGTCGTCTGCGAATCAAGAGTTGCAACATGCAGAAGCAGATTGAAGTTCGCGCTAACAAGCCATGTGGTGAGTTGATATTTGGAAACAGTCAATTTCAGTTTACTTCAACAAATCAGTTGCTTAAATTTTAGAAATAGCCTTTTAATTTAAGTGTTATTGCAACCAATCACTTGCTTCATATTTTGAAGTGACTCTTAATTTAAGTGTTACTGAAACCAATCATTTCCTTGATATTTCTGAAGTAATTGTTAATTTTAGTGTTACTGTAACCAATCATTTCCATGATATTTTTGAAGTAATTGTTAATTTTAGTGTTACTGTAACCAATCATTTCCTTGATATTTTGATGTCATTTGTTAATTTTTAGCTTTATTGCAACCATTGATCTGCTTAATATTTTAAAGTTACCCATTAAGTTAAATTTATTCATACAAATCAAGTAGTGTAATATAAACAGCGAATCACTCAAAGAAAACATCAGAATCAAATCTATCAGTATATTGTTCGGCTGCTAGTGAAATTAAAGGAACAGAAGGCTGAATGTTTTGGTTAACTTTGGAAAGTTTGGAAATTTTGGCAGAAGTATTAGATACCTTTGGTAAACCTGGCTTTGGAAGTCATCGCTTACTAAGTATTCTATCAATAAAAGGTTGTTTGGGATTCTAGTTTCTTTACCTTGTGACATCAGAATTTCTGTTACAACAATGCCTGTTACAGTGTTCAATGTAGCCTACTCTTTGGAGGTTTGCACTAGTGACTGTGTTGCTGGACTGTTAGCCCAGTTGTAGAGTGGACTGATCTTTTGCATATGTGGATACCAGACTGTGATCAGGTAAAATGCAGTGGTCAGCTGCCAATTACACTGACTTTGTCTTTAGTGGTCAATGCGTACGAAATGCTATCTCTGGAGTGTGCTGCTTTTGACCAATGTCATTATCGATAATGTTCTAAGGCGTTTATTCTAGGAAATTGATGTCTTATGATTTGTTTAGGGATGTTCGTTGTCATTTGATAATTAGATTCAATTCAGTTAGTTTGCTCAGAGCAATGCCTAATTTCCTGTCTAGCAAAGACGTCAACAAAGGGGGAGGACGCAGCGTCGTCCCTGCGACTGCTCTTTCTCCGTCCAGAGCTCTTCCTCCGTCAGTTGACGACGGTGGATTATTGATCACTTCGAGGAGGGAGAGACGCGAGTGGTGCCAGGCGCCGTAATGGGGTGCGAATACACGCGGAAGGGTCTGCCAGAAAAAGCGAATTTGCTCAACAATAAAACACAGCTGCGGCATTATTTGCACTGAATTAAACCGCTGCGCACGATGATCGTCGCCACTTCTGCTCGTTTCGTCCCTCGTGGGTTATTCATCAGATAAGTGCTCTGTTATTGTCGCTCGGGCTGTGCGTCGTTGATAAAGGTTCAGATGTGCTGAGTGTTTTGGTGCAAAGTGCAACAGTTTTCATTACTGTTCTGTTATGAAACGATTCTGTTAAACAACGATTTGGGAGGAAATTTAGTGCCCTGTCTTGCGGTCTATTCACCTCCCATTGATTGAGGCTTTATCAGGCTTTATCTGTGCCTCTAAAGGGAGCATGGGTGACATGTTCTGACTGCTGTGTGCATTGTCTCGGATTGCATATTGCGCTTTCTCTATTGTCTGTTTATGGTTTGACCTTTTGTCGGGTCTTCTCCCATTATGTGGTGTTATAGTCTATGGATGACCACGGTTTTGTCAATAAGCTGGTTGCCGCAACTTCGCTTTTTTGGACGCTGTACGCATCTCGGTATTATGAATTTTCTATACATGACTCAAAATAGCCTTGCTCATTTTTCATTGTAAAGTGAGTTCTTCCAGCACCACTGTCTCACAGAGTCATTAATCATAATGCGAAAGTGATCCATCAATTAATTATTCATACAGAAAGCACTACTGGTATATAAAAGCTCACACCATTGACGATGAAGATGAGCATCTTGCGTGGTAGTGCCAGGGTTACAAAATGCTTTCACTAGGAGGGTGCTATGATTGGCATTACATATCTATGGCAGCACAGATGTATGTAATGTAATATGAAGAAGACAATTTATGTAGTGCAGTTCAGTTGCAGAGTAATTTCAGTGGCATTAGGTATTCACATGTAGGTCTGTATGTTAGTTGTCATGTGATTTATGAAAAGACAAGTCGTAAGAAGTCTCATGAACCAAACTAGAGACTTTGTCTACTGCCCCTTGACTGCTAGACCATTCCAAGTTCTTGGAACTGCCACAGTGGAAGTATGATCATCAACATGCATCCGCTTGTATCAAGATCATATATGAGATTGTGCATAGGCTGTCTGTCTGCATCATAAGATAAAAGGCTACTTAACACTTTGACCGCTGAACATTCTGTGTAAATGTATGAAATAAGGGACGTGTTAACACGTCCCTAGCGGCCAACGTGTTCATTAAGTAAAAAAAATTACATCAGACATCCAAGACATATGAAGGTTTACACACACTGCTTTTCTCTTTGATTTTAGATCAAACACACAATTACACAAGTATGTACTCACGATTATAGGCTGCATATTCGTTTTTCATTTATATAGAACACTATCTAATCACCAAGCAGTTGTCAATACTACCGGTACCCATGTGAATGATCGCTCTTGCCTGAAGTGGCCTGAACTCACACACGAGACATTACAAGGAGAGGTTCGCCTGTAGAAGTGGGGATCAAGCCTCTCTAACCTTCAATAATGATTGGTTCTATAACTTTCATAGTCCACTCTAACACGAACTAAAGCAGGTAAATATGTCCATGTTTCTGATGATGCATAAAACATGGCCAGAATTTGCATTAGACAGCTGAAAGTGAATGACTGACTTGACCTGTTTCCACAGGTCAACGAGGCCCTTAATATGGTGAAATCCCAGAACAGTACCTGTTGTCAATTTAGCAGAATAAGGATCTATTGCATTCGCCAGATGGAGCATCACAATGTCACATCAGTTTTATTCACCAGATGGCGTGGTTATAGGTTGCCGCTGGTAGCAGGACAATGAATCACTTTGTGTCTGGCATTTATTCTGCTACTTGTCTTGGCAAAAACAAAGAATAATAACTACAAAAACGAGAGAAAGCCTACACATTTTTAGCTGTCACGGGAAACTACAACCATAGGTTTCAATCAATGCCGGCAATCACTTGAACTTTGTAACCCTTATTTCAGTGGCAGTGATTTCTACCGAATATTTATTTATTTATTTATTTATTTATTGCGTCAGAAACAGAACAAATAACAGTACACATCATGACAAAAACAGATCAGTCACTGCGCAACAGGAAGCCAGGAAAAAGCTAAAAGCTTATACCACCCTGGCCCCTAGCACCTGGTTAACATTTCAGTCAACGTTTAGTGTCACACAGATCCAGAACAAATTATGAAAACAAATTATGCTAACAGGCAGCTGAGTCCAAATAGTTTTAGTACTATACATTAGACATTTATGGGAGGACATCTTTTCAACTTCTTATTTGTTATGCTAGGAACTGACACGAAGGCTGTACATGAATTTGCTTTGAAACTTTTTGACAGCCATTTTAGTCGTCAGGACAAACTTTTTGGTGATTTTTTATTTATAGTAATAAATATGTATCAATGATCTCTTTTCTCATCTCCTACAAGTTGACACTGTCACAATAGTACTATTGCTGTTTTCATTTACTGGTGTAAGTACTATTACAAACATGTCAGAAATATTGGTGAGACATCACCATGGGTAACCCCAACCTAAATATTGGGAGACTTGAACATAGGTGTGCCCCAATCTAAATACTGTAGACACTTCACCATGGGTGTGCCCATCCTAAGACTGGGGGACTTAACTATAGGTGTCCCCAATCTGAATAATGGGGAGAGATCACCAACAAATTTATGGATAAGAATGTATACCTGTCCCATATATGGTTTGATACCTATGCTCTTGTGTTGCTGTTGTGCTGCTAGTCACAGAAATTACTCCTGTAAAACAGTACATGCAGTTCACACCATGGACTTGGTGATCAGTGGCCGACACATTAACATGAATCATGATTCATATTTCATTACATACACTTACTTTAACGTGAATTGTGATTTACATTACATACACATACATTAACCACTGATCATGAATTTCGTGGTAATTCCACAGCTGAATTTCAGTGAATGCTGGTTATTGCAGGCTTATTCTCTGTACTTTCTTTCTAAAGGGTTTTCCTTAGGGTTCGAAAATGGAATCATGGAATGTTCACAAGGTATTCACAAGAGATAAGTCAGATTATAATTTTTCAGTTTAGTGTATTTATTCATTTTTGTGTATATATATTATATATGGTTCCGTTATTTATCTAATGCTCAAAAATCAGTTGATGGAAAAAAGAATAATGCATTAATGCTTATTGAAGATTTGTTCAATTTCAATATACGTTGACAGTCTTGGGGAAGCTGAAGATACACAAGTCTCCTCGGTAAAAAGAGCTGGAGGCTAAACAATCAATCAACTGCCATCTCGCTCAATCAGCCAGATTATAAGCCGCTGTCAAGCATTTTACAGAGCCAGTAGAACCAGGCATCTATTGAAGCCTGTACAAATGTCTGATTACACTTTGCCAGTGCACACTGATTTAAATAAAATATTCCAGGAATATGGATGAGATGAGAATGGGAAGACAATCTGAGGCTCCTGTTTCATTACTTTTCTGAAATGCAGCTGAATATTTCTATGAGTAATTACTAAGCATGTTGCGGCACTTTGGTTGGTTGTGGGTTGGTACATTGCTGTAACACTTAATTAAGCGGATTCAATGGGTTGCAGTGGCGTAACGAAGAGGGGGGGCAGAGGGGACAGCCGCCCCCGGGCGCAGCACCAGAGAGGCGCAGAATGACCTTTCAGTGGTACACAGTACTATGGCAAGAACTATTAATAGTCAACAAGAAAATTAAAAGGGCGCAGTCATCAACCCTGGGCGCTGAAACCCTTCGTTACACCACTGAGGGGTTGTGTAAATCTATACCTGTAAGAGCAATTGAGATGAGCTCACTACCAACACTACCATGTGCTGTTCTCGTTTCTTTTAGTATGTTATTATGGTCAACTGACATTGGCTCCAAGTAATTCATTTGTGAGGCCTAATAATAATAAAAAATTATAATGAAAAATAATATAAACTATTAATAAAAAAACAAACAAAATATTAAATATTTTATAATCAGAAAAATTTTCTACAATAGCTTCTTGCAAGATCCCTGAGGGATCAACTCAACCTCAAATTTAAAAAAAACTAGAATATATACATTCAGATAGTACTGTAAATGTGATTTAGCAGGTTCTCTTAATTTTGAGCAGCACTCCAATTAGAAATTGAACTCACTCTATCCATTCTTACAATAAGTGACATTATTACTTTCTTTTGAACACCCATCACAAATTGAAGTCACGTTATCCACTCTTACGTAAGTGACATTATCACTTTGTTACTGAATACCCATCACAAGTTGAAGTCACTTTAATTATCCACTCTTACAATAACTGACATTATCAATCTGTTTCTGAACACCCATTAGAAAATCAAAATCACTTTATCAACTGTAACAATATGTGACATTTCCACTTTTTTTACTTATTCCTAAATGCGGCATCCAGTGCAGAATCCCTGTCGAAAACCAGAGCTCTTTCTTTGGCCTAATACTTTTCAGATTGAATTGGCATTGCTAAAATGAAAACTGCCGCCGCAGTCAGTCCACAGAAAAATCAGTTCCAACAGATATCCATCTCAGTGTCAGCTGTGTAGCAGCAGCCGCAGCAGCTGCCTTCACCATCCTCACTCCCTGATCTTATATTTCTAAACAGTTCCCTGCAATTGACGATTATCCGCGCACACACGGCATGTGGCATGCGGACAGGAGCTACAATGTATCCATATCAACGCGAGTTTAGTGCGTCTTGATGAAGATGCGGTGTAGATATATGATGGCGAAGACATGGAGACAACAGTCTACAAGTCACGTGTTGCCGTGGTTGGCACCCTTGTCGCGTCTTGGAGGTTTAAGCATAGTTGTTTGTTTCTGTTGTTTTCTCTGCTGTCTGTCTCGTGGACGGTCCTGCTACCTCTATCCTTCAGAAATGAAAGATCCGTGCAAAGCTAAAGTGTGCAATTTTGGTGCGAGGTGTGTCGCGTCGCTTGACGGCCTCATTGCTCGATGCCAGTGCATAGAGCGGTGCAACAGTTTTGGCGACGCGGTTGGAAGTGGACCTGTATGTGGGTCTGATGGTCGGAACTATGAGAGTCTGTGTCATTTGAAGAAAAAGGCCTGTGATGACATGAAAGAAATTCAAAAGATGTACGACGGCGAATGCGGTATGTGCCAATTCGAGCTGCTTGTTTGAGAAATATTTTGATGGAATTCTTCTGTTATGGTTGTCTCTCAGCAATTTTGAGGTGTTTTCTTTGTTTGTTTTTAATTCTTCGATGAATGGCATTTAAAGTGTCTTTAGAATTTGTGATCTTGCTTTCAGTTTGTTTTGCCATGTTGTAGTGGTCGGTTTAAAATGCATTATATTTTATATTTCTAATATCTAGACTGATATTAGAACTTATGTAATGATGTTATATTATTGTGCAAGGCATTGCTTGTTGTTGCACCTATAACGGTCTGCATCCTAGTCAATTTCTGGAGGTTAGATCCTGAAGGTTACCAGACTGCCCACTTTGATCTTCTTTTACTCCATGTGCTTGTTAGTGTTGAGTTTCACTAGTGATGTTTTGTTTCATTTTTACAGAAATTTTTCTCCTATGTTTATGTAACATCAACACAGATAATAGCTAGATTGCATATGATAAGAAAGTTAAATAGTTGAAGAGTAGAGTTTGTCAGTCATAGACTATGTCTGTCTATTGTCTGTGCGAACTGTGTGGTTGTGTGCATGTGTGTCGATTGATGATGATCCGAAATGATAAATAATACTATTTGTTTATTCAGTTCAAGCTGACAAACTGCAGTATGATTACATGATATTAACAAGTTAAACAAGAGTCGATTTTATTACTGTATGGCAGCTTGTTAGGTGCTGATCTGCTGCTCATTTTACCATAGCCCCTAGGGAGTGGAAGGCTGAGTCAACCTTATGAGGCTAGCGGGTACTGTTCTTCCTGCTTGTGTATTACCAGTCAGCCAGCACCGCTTAAGGATAATATAAATCGATGAGACTCCAGAAGGATGGCAGGTTTTCTGTCTTGAAGCTTCTGGCTTTTCTCTATCTACAGTTGAATACAGAGAGACAGGCAAACTTATAGGTAGACCCATGGACAGACAGACAGACACACACAGAGAGCAAGTTATCATAGATGCACAGACGGCAACAATGCACTGGCCTTTAGATGCATTGTTCTTAGAAACGTTTACTAATTACTTAATTATTTGATGGATGTACTAAACAATACAGCTATCTCTTTGAAATAGAAACCTGTATACATGGCAGGAGAGATGTTCTGAACACAACGAAGTTCTGAGATTAGCTAAGTAAATTTCTGCAAAATTTTTAATGATTATGGTAATTAGTTGCATTTCATACGTTTGATTATTTACTAATGTTTGCCCATATGCCCTTAAATAAATAAATTCACTGTGGCTTGCCAAGTCCAGAACAGTGATTCACTTAAGAATAATGCAAATCGAAATCTTATCACAAAACTCCTATAGCATGAATAAATAATCATTGAATATAATAATATGTAAGGCATCGATCAGTGATGCACAGATGCCTGTTACAAAATCGTAAGTCATTAGTTGATCTCGGACTAATCAGTCCGTGGTGCTGGAGGTCCGGTGTAGAGATCAAATGCAGTGTGTAAGCTGTTAGTTTTGAAGGTTATCCCAGATAGCTGACTGGAAGGAGTGTTATAGTAGAAGTAGCAGGGGATAGGAAGGGGCAGACCTGGTGATGTGAGAGTAAGTAAGCAGAACATCTGGTAGAATAAAGAGGATGAGCTGGAAATGTTGACAATACATGTATATCTTTTCAAAATGACCTGAAAACAGTGAGTAATGGAATGTGCTGGTTGGACCTTTAATCAGGTTAATTAATTAGGTTTAGTTAATTAGGGTGAACTCTGAACCTTGTGTGCCCAACTGCTCATCACATTATACAAAAAATAGATGAAAACAAAAATAGCTGTGAAAATAATATCTTTCCTTGTCTTACTGATGTACTGAAGAATTCTACAACTTAGTATTATCAAAAGCAGTAGCTGCTTACACTTGTTTTATTCTTAAAATAAGAGTATTAGTTTTGTCTGTGCAGCTGGGTAACCAACTGATTAGTGTGACATAATTGTCTAGTGGTTAGGATGCTGGATTTTCAACACTGAGGTTGACAGTTGAAATCCTTGCCAGGACAGATTGATTACCGTACTTAAAATGTATACTCTACTGGCGCACTCTAGTCAACTTTCGTAGGAAATGATCACTTCAGCTGTACAGAGTTACTGGATAGAAGACAGACTTTAAAAAAATCATACACTGAGGAGGCTAAGAAATTCATGATCCCTTCACTATTTGGTACTCACAGCTGCTGCTTTGATTCAGCTTATCCTAACTATTATTATTATTATTATTATTAAATAAATTTGTAACGCGCGCAAGGTCACACCGAAATGTGTCAAATCTATCAATTTGTTAATAGTTTAACTTAAAGAACAAATATAGATGAATATTTGCCTACATTTATGTGCAACATTAGTATAATTCTGGATATATACCAGTATATAGCAGCTTTGAAGAGGGTCTCTTAAATCATAGAATCAGTATGTTGCATAGAATCAGTAGGCTGCATGTTGTTGTGAGGCCTGGATCGAGAATAGCTCATTGTGCTTTGGTAATTTCAATTCCCTAATGGTACTGTCTCCTTCTGTTTTCTTTCTTACAATTTCATTATGTCATTGATGTCATCTAATCCATTCGGATTGCCTGAAGTCATAAACCCTGATCTTCTGCCTTTGTAATACGGATGTACAGTATTAGTCTATGAGATGCTGCCATTGCTGCTGCTGCTGCTGCTGCTGCTTTGGGTATTCTTGTCAGATTGTTGCACTAATTGTTGTGTATGCGGCGGAATAAGACCATTGCATTAACTTTGTTAACCTGATACCATGAGACTTGATCAGTTGCATAATTTGCTTCGAATGTAAATATAGAAAATCAATGTCAGAATTGATTTGTGATTGCAACACAACTGCAGAATACTTGTGCAGGGTTGGGTTAATGCCGGCAACAACCTATTGTTGCCGGGACAGTGGCAATAACCGGTTATTGCCAGTTGTTGCCGGCCGGTTATTGCCAGTTGTTGCCCATTTTCTCCAAAGTAAGGACAAGGCAAATGAAAATCATATTTCACTGCACAGACTGCATGTATAGTTATAATAAATGTTTCTTGTGGGAAATTAAAACTACTGTAGTAAATCTATATGTAGTTAAAGTCAACTATGTGAGATTAAGATAAAAAAATTCTGACCTACAGTTCAACTACTCCAAAATAAACTCCCATTTGCACTGCAGTAGTAATATTCAGGTTAACAGGGTCATTGCCTTTCTATATTCTTAGATGGTAGTATATAATTTATTAGTAGTGTATAGAAGCCAATGCTTTGGCCAAATTTCTAATTCATAATTACACAATTCGATATTGACTGTACTCAATATGTAAAACTTGTAAATGTCTTTTATTAGGAAGAAATTATGGTTATTTAAATCAGGTGATTTTTATTTGGAAAAACTTGATTGATTTAAAGCATAATATATTTAAATCAATCAACTCTGTAAAGTAACAAGCCAAAAGCAATAAAAAATGAGGCTAAATGTGAAGATTCCATATTTTATTACAACAATAATTAATAGCGTCTATTTTTGCCAAAAGGTTTTTGCCATTTTTCTGCCAAGAGGTTGTTGCCATTATTGCCAAGAGGTTGTTGCCAGGACGGTTATAGCCATGGCAATAACCGGTTATAACCGGCGGTGGCAACAACTTGCCAACCCTGTACTTGTGCCAAGATTACATCATGATTGAACCATGGTGACTAAATGACAGTTAAACTTTGCTTCTAAGGTGCTATATAAATGGTTACATTACATGTGATTATGTAATGCCAGTCCCATGTCCTGAATTACTGTGTGGTCTAGGTACCTTTGCAAGAGTCAGTAAACAGAACAATGCTTTTATTAACACGTGCATGACTTCCTTTCTTCCACAAGGAATGATAGATGGAGCTGTGGATTGTTGTTTTTATATTTGCTCTAGTATAGTCTGTTGTGTTTCGTTTATGTAGAGACATAGTTTACAGTTTAGGATATTTACTTTTTATTTTCACTTTTATGAAGGAAGTTTTGCTTACGATTAATTTCATTTTTAAGGGTATCTTTGCTTTTTATTCAAATGATCACAGACGTCTTATCTCTTTTGAAGGCCCCTCCCGTTCCATCTTATTGCTTCAGGCTTGCACACTTTGGCAAGTTCTCAATAGCATGACTGTAATTTATCTCCAAATGTAACAAAGAAGTTTTGCTGGGTGTGCATTTCATCCCATAATAGCTGAAAATGTTTTATCTGTGCAGTTTTATATGATCTGCAGAATAAGTCCTCATAATAATGCACTAATTTTCAGTCATCTTGTTGTACCTAAATCACCTCTAACCAACATCACAAATAGAAATGCTTGAGAACGCTGTGGTCAAGGCTAATATGAAAACACAAAATTTCTACACATCAACCCCACCTGCAATCATCCTAAGGGATTCTCATTGAGCAGCGTTTAATCCAGTTTGAATCCTGTTGGCCTATCATACTTGACAAATTAATAAAACATAGCCAACTTACACTTGTCATTGCTTATGCTTCAGGCTACAAATGATTACTTCCTTCATTGAATGCTTTGGCTTTTGTGGTAATCCAAGTTAGTTCTGGGTTCACAGCACTTCCTGGTAGGGTTGGGTCGAATGTTGATCCGGAAATCGGTTCAGGCCGGATTTTGCCCTAAAACCTATAAATTGGAATCGGTGCATCCCAGGACTACCGAACCAAATACCAAAAAAGTGATATTTTTGGCCAAAAACACTTTCTTCCTTCATTAATACAAAATTAGTAACCTGTTTTGGTGACCTCCTGGGGTAATCTTTAATCTTTGAAATGGAAAGTCCATGTAAAGTAGTGAAATTGTGAGTCAACACATAAAAAAAAATGGCAGACAATCGGGCTTCTTTCTTAAGCCACACGGTTTCAAATGTTATTTTCATATTTGGTTTATCCTTAATTATCAGTTTATTATATCTTTGCAAATGAAAAGAAAGGAATATTGTATATTAATCGGATGGAATCTGGATTCGGCAGAAAAAGCAGGTCAAATATCCGATTACTATCCGGATTCGGAAATCCGCAAAAAATGCCAATTGGCCATTCCCTACTTCCTGGTCATTGGCCCAAGGAATTCAATACATGTTTGTTTCTGGTCTGAAAGTTCTATGAGGTTGTTTAAACTAAGACTACAGTCTTACCTAAAAACTGAACTTTTCACACAGGCCCAGCTTGAGTGATTTACCCCTGCTCCTCAAAGTGCTTCTGAATCGTTGCTTCGAGTCATCGACTGCTTACGAACTACTGCACTCAAATCTCTATTATTATTATTATTATTATTACCTTTGTTGCATTTCTTCTCCTCTGTAGCCAATCTTCCCGTCTCAATAGCCTCATATTGAACGGGACTATAGTTCTGTTTTTTCAATGTATTGTTAATTTTGAATGAGGTTTTCTTTGAGTTGATTATCAGTTGATGTGTTGTTGTGTATTCTATAATGAGAAATTTCCAGATTAAATTAGAATAGATTTTGTAGGTATATTTGGATCTGTTGCCAAACACGAGGACCATGAAAATGAATTATTCTCCATCTTTGACTGTCGATGATGTTTTTATGGCCAGTCACACTTAGAACCTGATAATTATTATGTCCAGTGCTGTCAATGGTTAATATATGTAGGTGTCTGCTGGGAATTCTTTCACTCACCAACCTCAACATTCTCCTTCTTTACTTTTCCATTCCCTTCTCCTCCTCCTCCTCTTCCACTTCATGATCCTCCTCCTCCTCCTGCTCCTCCTCCTCTTCCTC